>CAVLJG010000001.1:43760815-44360815 GCA_963669975.1 Acanthoscelides obtectus
TGCAACATCAGAAGCAATGTTAGTGCGTGGTTGGAGTTCAAAACTTAGCGTGTTCAAAAACAAAAAAAAAACACGCACACACATAATCTAACATTACTTCTGATGTTGTGGCGCGGGTTCTTCGGGCTATCACGACATCTTTTTGGTATTTTGAACAAAGTGTGCACGTCACGTGCGTCACGTCTCACGTCACGTGCGTCACGTATCACGTCACGTGTCAGTCACGTGCGTCACGTGTCAGTCACGTACCGTCACGTGTCACGTCACGTCACGTGTCACGTTACGTGACGTATCATAATGAACGACAGATATGCATTTTTACAAAAACGTTATTAAAATCGTTCAAGATCATTAGCGATTCCTATGTCTATAGAAAAAATATCTGTTTGTCCTAACGCTATATGTGTAAAGTACAGCCTACGAGCTTAAATGTATACAATTTTTGAATAGCATCTGAAAACGTATAATTTGATCATTAAAACTAGCTCGAACAATCTTAAGCGCATTATAATAATAGTTGGAAATTCAACAGTTTCTAGCATAGAATATACGGTACTAAAAGTTCATTATTTGCTTCTAAAAGAGCGTTCACGTCCCATTTCTGAGAGGTAGAAACTAATGTTGTGCTTGGTTATTTCGAGAATTTTCGTACTATCATAGATTAGTCGTCGAATTCTGCAATAGTCACCGCACTCGATTTCGACAGGATCATACTTGTCAGGAAGGTTCTTCTCCTCCTCCTGCTCCTCCGTCTCCTTCACCGTTACCACATTGAGCTGGGTGATTAATTGTTCCCACTCATAGGAACTGAAAGATAGTTTCAACCGTGATGAGTTCCACACAATTACAGCAGGAGTAAATGATCTCGCTGGGCTTAGACCGCATCCAATTTGGTATGATCCATTTGGAAACTGCGTGTACAGCAGATAATGGTCCTCGTTCTTGGCCGCTTCTTCGTACCTTTCCAGAATAGCATCCAGCTCACGGTCGTAGTTTACAGATGATTCGTGTGAGCTGCTGGTGGTGAGGTCAAACTCGCTGCAACTTGAACCACTACCACTGGTATCCATTTTTTTTTTTTACTAGCTGCCTGACTGACTGACTGACTGACTGCAACCGACTGAGAACTCACTTTTAGCAGAAACCCCCCCCACCCCATACACCTAGACGATCGCATCATTGTCAATCCAACTATTATGTTTTGCATCAAGGCCAAGCCATTTGACGTACATTTTTTTACCTTTACGACGTAAAACTTTTTCAACTAAATAAACATCTGGATTGGCTGTTTTCTGTAATTCTTCGTCATAAAAGGCTCCTTTGATCGGTGCACCTTGCATATCTTCGAGCATGTACGTTGCAGGGTTGGTAATATTAATTTTAGTAACTTTAAATAATTCCGTTGTCCAGCTTGGAACGTATCCCTTGTCGAATAGCATTTTGGTTTTGCTGATGCGTACAATGTCACCAACTTTAAACTTACGCGGGCCCGCGATTTTTAAATGAGTATATTTTCGATTTAAGATACATTTTTCGTTGGATTTATTAATTTGTGATGGTTTACATCCGATGGTTTGATGACGTGTTCCATTGTATTCATTGGTAATGCTTTGTAATATATCAATCCATTTATACGATCCCATTAAGCTAAAGTATTTGTAAAGTTTATTTTTCAACGTCCTTATGGCTCTTTCAGCAATGGCCGCTTTCTTGATGCTATATGTACTATAATGATTAATATCATGCTTCTTCATTAAAGTTTGAAATTTACTATTGTAAAATTCTTTACCTTGATCAGATTGTAGATTTTTCGGCGTACGTTCCGTATGTGCGAGGATATCCGAAAACGCACGAGTTATCTCCTCACCCGTCTTTGTCTTTAACGGTCTAGTCCACATAAACTTGGAAAAAGAATCGATTACGACGAGAATTAATTTGAAATTTTTATTTTGATGAGCATAAGGTCGCATTTCAGCCAAGTCCGTCTGCCATAAATCGTCTAAGCCTTTAATGATGGTACGTCGTCTTAGATAATTTTTTCGAGCAGGCTTGTGCAGCTCGTTAACTAGTTGTAGCTTCTCCTTGGCGTACGTCATCATGTTTTTAACGCTTTAAATTGTTGTTCCATCGGCTTTATACGCTTAGCAAGATCGAATGTTTTCAATGATATATATGATGTGCGTCCTTGCAAAAGTTGTAATTCAGAGGATAAATCAATGATATTTTTCCGTATTGGAGTCAAATCGGTATGAGACTTAATTGTAGCCAACTCCTGTTCTATTCTTGTTGTTATATTTGCAATAGAGTCATCTACATATTTTTTTGTTGCCATATGTTTACCAGAAGTAGGCGGATTTCTCGAAATAAACTCTGTTATTTGATCTGTTTTTGCTGTTATTTTTTTTAAATCAATCACTGAAGTATCTACGTATTTTTTAGTTGCCGCATCTGAATTATCTGTGGGATCTTTTATATTACACAACTTTACGTTCTTGAAGTCAACATTTCCATCAGAAGTATGGGGTAGTGTTAACTTTGGCGGTGTACGCATATACGGAAGTGTCTTTTGTTTATCAAAGCGACGTCCGAATTTATCAAGACTCATCGTGTAAATGAAAGACCAAGGAACTAGATTACTGTATTATATTAGCTTCTTTTAGCTCGTTGAGGATGGCTACTATTTCATTATCATGCGACGTATTGCCAGCTTCCTGAGATGCCATAAGGAGTTTAAGTCGATCGATTAATTCATTGGGATCATCCCAGTACACGTATTCGATTGGTTCCTCGTTGTATGTCAAGTAATCACCGATACCTTTTCCTGTTGGCGGTTTTGATGTTGATGATGTTGTTGTTGTTGTTGTTGTTGTTGAGGGAGTGGATCTTGTTAATGATCGACTAAGTGGACTACGTATTTTTGTAGATGTTGATCGTGTGACAATTGTACCTTTATTTTTCTGCACATCTTTAAAGAGAGGCTTAATAATGTGATTATATTTAAATCCTGTCGAACCTTTTAGGCGTCCAAGCGAATCTAAATGAACACCGGTACTTTGCAATAGATTTTTATAGGGTTGTAAATCTGCATCTGCATAGTTTGGGTCATTATAGAATAAAAGTTGATACAGCCCAGGTGTGCCACGAAACCATGTACCTGCTAAGTTTGTCCCCTCAGGTAATATCTGTATTTGGCCAGTCGCTCTATCAAATTTAATTCGGCGTTTACCTAACATCCAACCAATGTTGTCGGTATATATAGGTCCATAATTTTTATCAATTTTATCGTTTTGTGTCCAAAAATCTTGTAAATAATTATGGCTTATTGGGGGATATTGATCTAAGTATTCTTCTATTGCTTCTTGTGAAAAATCAGCAGGACGCATTTCTTCAGGTAGTGGTGGTGTTTCAGGTCTCGGCGGTATATTACCTTGTTCATCAGTTGAAGCCACGTCTTCTAAATTGAGATAGTTTGGGTTCTGTGTGAATACATCATCATCATCATCATCATCATCCTGTTTCAATTTTTCCTCTTTTTTAATAATAAATGAAGGATGCTGCTGAGTCTTAGCTATTTGCTTAAGAGGTTCAGATATTGGTTTGAAAAGTTTTCTAATAGATTCATCTTCTGCAGTTCGACCTAACTTTAAAGTAAGATACTTTTTACGTATAGCTCGAGCAAGTTCTGCGATCTTTCTTTTATGACTAGCAACGGCAACTTGGTCCTTTGACATCATGTTACTGAATGATGGCGTACATGATAAGCCTACAATTTTATGTACTTATCAAATCCTACTCTGTATCGACCATAATTAAGAGGAAAGTCTTTAACAATAACTAACGTACCGTACTTTTCTGCCCAACATTCCGAACACATCTTTTTGAATTCATCAAAAGTAACATCTGGAGATACATGCTCATCAAATATATGTTTTAGATTAATTTCATCCTGCTTAAATAGTACTATAATGTTACAGTTGTCTCGTATGAGCTGTTTTGGAATTTTAGAGTATGTTTGGCAGAGATATGCAGCATCGATATCTTTATGACGACACATGGAGTAATACTCTCGAATTTTCTGCTGACCGTCACACGACACGTCGTCAAATATGAATATAGAGCTATTTTTAGCCTTACTTGGACTTATAATTTCCTCGTTATCCTTAAATGGGAAATAGCCAACACCCTTAGCAGCGGAAATCACTTCTTGAAGCAGTTGATACTTTGGTTGATACAACGATTTTGAATAAACGTAAACATTTTTAAACTTAGCACCGTTTGGATGGAAAAGCAGCGCCAGCATTACGTTCGTTTTTCCACATCCGCTTGGTCCGCAGATGATAGCGCGAAACGAATTCGGTAACAATTTACCATGTTTACTATGTTGAGTTTTTGCTGTAAAATCCAAGTTATCAATGGGTAATGACTGCTCTTGTTGAACAACCTTCATCGTGTGGCGTTCGAATAAGGAATGTGTAAAAGTATATATGTAGATATTGCTAACGCATCATCAACAGTTCTCATGTTAACGTACAAGGGTGAAGGTGTTGTAAACTCTCTGATAAATAATCTTCCGATAGAACTCCACGTACCTTCGTATCAGTTCCTGGGACGTAAGTGTGCGACAGATTAGGATATTTTTTTTTTCATTCTCACACATGTATATGTATATTTTCAGCGGGGACTAAATTAAAGAAGAGGTTAGCACGAGGAGATCCTGGAAAGAACCCATTGGATCGTGCTGCAAGAGACCACGATATTGCATACGCCTTATACAAAAATTTGAAAGACAGACACAAAGCTGATTGGATTCTTGAGAACCGAGCCTGGGAACGTGTAAAAGCACCTGACGCTTCACTAGGAGAAAAGACTGCAGCTTGGCTAACAACTACCGCAATGAAAGTTAAGCGAAAATTGGGTATGGGGCAGAAGAAATCATCTTTTCGACGAGGTGTTCTCACGAAAATCACAAAGTCCTTGAAGAAAAATGCTCCCACCACCACGACATTAAAAAAGTCTGCATTGGTTGCTCTTAAAGCGGCAAGATTAGCGGTGAAGAGTGCAGGTGGAAAACATAAAGTTCGACTACCGAGAATAATTCCGATCGAAGGCAAATCTGGGGGATTCCTACCCTTGATCCCCCTTTTCGCCGGATTAAGTGCCTTGGGGGCGCTCGCAGGGGGAGCTGCAGGTGTGGCCAAAACGGTCGTTGATGCCAAGAATGCACAAAAGAAATTGGAGGAAGACCATCGCCATAACAAAGCTATGGAGTCTTTGGGCAAAGGATTGTATTTGAGAAAAAATGCTAAAGGTGGTTATGGGTTGTACCTCAAAAAAAAAAGTCAAAAAAACTAAACATCAAGCTACCCAAGAAAGCGCTTTATGATTATGAAATAAAGCAATATGCGAAGCTCTTGAACATACCTCATTTCCGAGGTGTCTTCATGCGTGACACTTTACCACGAGACGGTCCACGTAAAAGAGAATGCGCCGTCGTGAACTTAGATATTTCACAAAACAACGGAACTCATTGGGTAGCTTATAAAAAGATAAACAACAACGTTGAGTATTTCGATTCATTTGGTAACCTGAAGCCTCCACAGGAACTTGTTCGATATCTGAAAAACGCTAAAATTTTCTACAACAACGATCCTTACCAAACTTATAATCAAGTTAATTGCGGACAATTGTGTTTGAAATTTCTAAACAATAACAACAACAACAACGATGGATAATAAAACATTATCGGAATTTACATTAGAAGAGTTTGAGAAGAATATTCCGCCGCTGGAATATTTAATAAGCAATGTGAGACCTGCAGAATTATTGAGTATATGGCACAAACTGCCTGCAGAATACACATCCAATTTTGATCTTCAAATACGACTTCCATGCTATGTTCACTACAACAGACCTGATTGGACAACACATTGGGATGGACCGGCTACTGCTCAAGCAAATTGTTATTTCTGTAAATTATCCATTCGAAAATAAACAAAAAAAAAACTTGAATAAATGCTTAGTACACAGCTATATTTTTTCATTCATCATGTCGCAGTTGTTGAGAGTCAATAGCACTACTCATATATTTTCATTTCGTCCTTCAACACCGATAGTGTTGGATCCGAAAAAAGATTATGAATTGGCGCTTAGGTCTTTTACTTCATACAATTCCATACCGAATATTGAAAAAGGAGATAAATTTTATTATATCGACCGGATAGGTGGTGGTGGTGGTCAATTAAAAGTCATCGAGTTTCCGACAGGTTGTTATGAAATTACCGACATAGAAACATTTATACGAACGCAAATGAATCTTGAAAATGAAGTTGCTCCTCCGGATGATTATTTTTCTCTAAAACCTAACAATAATACACTGCAATGTGAAATCTTTAGCAAGTATTATAAAATAGTTTTTACAGAACCGAATAATCTTGGACATCTATTGGGATTCTCGAAAAAAGTTCTTAATCCTGGTCAAAAGCATTCTTCTGATTTACCTGTAAACATAATAAAAGTATCAACCATACACTTTGATGCTAACATTACGTCGGGAGCCTTTGACGGAGACACGCCTGCACACACGATCTACGAATTTGCTGTGACAGCCGATCCTGGATACGCTATAGTCGAAACACCTGTAAATTTACTATATCTACCTGTTATACCGAAACAAGAAATAACCAACATCACAGTGTTGGCTTTAGATCAAGACGGTCGTCCTGTAAACTTTCAAGGTGAAACTAGTACTCTTGTGTTGGAGTTGAGAGCGAAGCGCAGATGGGATTAGTGATTATAAGACATAGTGGTGCTTCCAAGGCAACTTCAGTATTACCCCAAGCACCTAAGCGACGACATCTACTACTAACTACATCAAATATCCTGTTTCTACGCTCACTTGGATATCATGTCAACAACAACAAGAATCATGTACAAAAAGAGAAAAACTGAGGAGGCAGCAGCAGCAGCATCACATACTTCTCCGATGTTTGATCTATATCGATCTCCAGCATTCGATGAATCTATTCGCAAGGCTGAGTATAGATCTTATACGCCGTTCATCAAGTCATTTAATTGTAATGATGTTGTGGAATTTAGCATCAATCAAGTAGATTCGTTCTTTGCAATGAACGCTTCCCTTCTATCTATCAAAGGAAAAGTTGAAATAACTGGAGGAGGAGGAGCAGGAGATGTATCTTTAGCTCCAAACTTTGGTGCCTTCCTATTTGACTCTTGCACTTACAGTGAATCCGCTAGAGAAGTTGAAACAGTACGTGATCCTGGTATTGTAAGTACTGTCCGAGCTTACGTATGTTACAGTGAGGAAGACTCAAATCATATGGCTATAGCTGGATGGAACTATCCTTCAACACCTATAATGGCGTCAACACATAACAAGTCTTTTAGCTTGCTAATGCCGCTTAAACATATTTTCAACATTTTCAATGATTATCCTATGATTACGTGTGGCAGACAAACTCTCAGATTTGTGAGAGCTAGAAACGATAACGATTGTATCATTATCAAGGAAAAAACTGGAACGACGACGACAGCGAAAATAACTATTGAAAGCATGGAACTGAAAATCAAACATATTTACCCGAGTGATGATGTGAAAGAACAACTTTTGAAAGCTATTCAAACTGATAAGCCGATACTTATACCGTTTAGAAAATGGGATCTGAATGAACTGCCTGCAATTACCGCAGATGCGAGAAGAGAAATATGGTCAGTTAAAACTAGCACCGCAATCGAAAGACCACGTTTCATTATAGTATGTTTCCAAACCGGTAAACGTGACGTCGCAACCTCAGACCCTACCCTGTTTGATCACGTGAATGCTGCTAGTATTCGAGTATCTTTAAATGGTGAATACTATCCCAACGAACGTATGCAATTGGACTTTGCAAACAATCACTTTACTGAAGCTCATTTCAACTATAGCGACTTTCAAACCAGCTATACAACTTCTTCTTCTCCTCTGAAGAGATGTCTTTTAGATTATACCGCTTTTAAAAATCGCGCTTTGTTTGTTATTGACTGTTCCAAACAAGAGGAAACCATGAAATCATCAACTGTTGATGTTAGATTGGATATCGAAGCCGATACTGGCTTTCCAACCAACACCAAGGCCTACTGCATCATTATACATGACTGCTTAATCGAGTACTTCCCCCTCACCGAAGTTATTAAAACCATCTCGTAAGCAACGAAGGACTCTCAGTTCCGCATCAGACATCATGAGGATCGCGTTTGTTGACATTCAAGGCTTTACAGTTGACGGATTATTCGTACCTAAAGAACTATGTATCGAAATTGGTTTCAAGAAAAGTCATTACATCTTTACACCTCCGCAACCTTTTTCTACATTAAATACTAAAGACAAGAAAACTGTCGCTTACTTGGAGAAGAATTTCCATGGGCTTAAATATTCTTCCGGCGACGTTAAATATTCCAAGTTAAATGAAATAATTAAAAATAAGGTGATATATGCGGCTGACTATGTCTACGTTCGTGGAGAACAGAAAGCAAACTTTTTACTCAAGAAATGTCACATTTTTGGTGTTTTTCCCAACATTATTGATGTTTGCAAGTATGATGGTACACCGTGTGCTACTGGAAACTTTGTTGCTGATTCCAATCCATGCCACACCAACGGACATTTTCCTGTACCCAGAGAAATGTTGAACGTCTACGCCACTGGTTTTCAAATATCATATTACCTATGTAGTTTTTTCTATTTTCAATAAAATATTAAACGTATTATTGTAGTTTTATTGAAAATACCTCTGGTTTGCGAAATAATTGTCAGAATGTCTATACTATTTTCATTTTGAACGGTATCATCCTGTATAATAATAACAGTACATCGTATACAGGTTATGAGACATTCTGACCGACCGACCGACCGACCAGAGGAGCCCACCACGCTATTTAGGTCACGCCTTGCTATATACGATTTAACGATATACCGTCGGTCCATCGATCCGCTATTTTTCGTTGCACCCCTGTATACACGTTGCCCCCCGTAATCCACGCCAACACCAGACAGGTGCGACATCGGCGCCATCTATGCGCGAGATGCCCAACCCATCAATGGCAGCTGTCCAATGACGCATAGATTCCGTTAGGTTTGTACAGCGCCAAACAAATCGGCGCCATCTATGCGCGAGATGCCCAACCCATCAATGACAGGTGTCCAATGACGTATGACACCAAACAAATCGGCGCCATCTATGCGCGAGATGCCCAACCCATCAATGACAGGTGTCCAATGACGTATGACAGATGACGTGTAACGCCATCTATGCGTGAGATGCCCAATGACGCATGACAGGTGTCCAATGACACACAGATTCCGTTTGGTTTGACAGCGCCATCTAGCGGCGGAATCCCCAACTCATGAATTTCGATTACAGATTCCGTCCAACAACCTGTCAATGGCGCGCGACGCCAGCGCCTCTGGTGGCGGATTTTGGAAGTTTTGAGACCGAATCCCCATAAGACATCTACTCAAAAGGGAAATAATTACAGTTTATTTAACTAAATGGTCATGATAAATTTTTCTAGTTACATTGTGGTTTAAGAAAATGAGACTTCTGGACGGTCCATTTTAAAATTATTGATTATTGATCATGAACTTATATAGTATAGATATTAGATTACTGATATATCTTGCAGCCTTTTGACTTTCCGATGTAAAATGGTTATTATACTACAATTCTATTAAGTAGTTAACTAATTGCAGGTCAGCAACGAAGGCTATAAATCTTGCACATTTAAATATCCTGTTAAGTTTTTTCTTGTCGGTATCAGTGCGAAAACATAATTATCCATAAAACTTTACCGTGCTGTTATCTCGGCGAAACCATCTTTACTAGTGTTTTTCGGACCGGTACGGAAGCCTAACTGTTCTGCCACCTACACAATTGAGTACGAGGCTGACAAAGATCTCCACTTCCGTAAATAGCTGAGTGTTTATTTAAAACACTAGCGAACCATTATTCTGAATGCAAATTAACTGCACCATAAAATGATCTGAGACAGAACCAAAACGTTTTAATACAAAACGAGCCATGCTGATACTATTCGTCATTTGTTTGTCTGGGCGGTCTGTTGGACCTTTTCCTATTTGTCACTGTCTAATGTATGTTAGTCGAATCTGTCAGTTCTGGTTGTCCAGGAAACCAGAAAATCTCAAGGAAAAAAGAAAGGGAAAGAGAAGAAAAAAGGAGAAGAACAAAGAAAAACAAAAGTGTATTAGTTTAAGAGGAAACACCTCGGCGTTTTGACTTGGTACACGGATTAATTTTGAGTTGAACCAGAAACAAATTTTGACTCAGGTTTCATTAAAGTGTAATTTTGGATTCACTAAAAGTTCGCGCTAATTTTTTGATCACAGTGCGAGTCGTGGTCTTGAATATTTACGGACTTGCTCCACTGTGTAGTCATGCGCTGATCTACAAGTATAAAATATATTGACAGAAGCCACAGAACATGATGGCGACATGTACAGCTCAATGAAACAAATAAATCCTTGGCATAAAAGAGTTCTAAATTCAGTACTTACAAATTTATCTGAACATGCCAAAACTTTAATAGATACCATATACCTCCGGCACTATTGAACCGATTTTGCTTAGATTTTATACAATAACCTAGGGATAATGTAAAACTAGACGGACGGTTAGAAAACTCAGAGCCGGACTCGATTTTTTTCACTTTCTTGTTTTCTATCAAAATAACATTTCGGGTTGGATATTGAAATCTCTGAATATCTACAAAAAAGCCACTGAATGGTACTAATTAAGTAGCAAAATAGATTGATTGTGCCTATTTTAGATTTTTTGTAAAACAATATTTATGCAAATATCTTATTTTTAGCAGTTTATGCGACACGAAATTCATACATTTCAAGCATTATCAAATAGAGCTTAAAACTGAACTAAAGGTGATTTGGGAACTAAAAGTTTTCTTAATTTCCTTGTACCCTATCAAGTGAACGTTCTGTATGTTATACTTTGAATTTATGATTATTTCGCATGAAAAAGAGATACAAGAGATATAAATCAACGTGAAAATTAATATTATGCACCTTATTTGGTTTTTGCAGTAATTTTTTAATGTTCTAATTCTACTAACTGATGTTATACCTACAAGAGTCATGCTTTAAAGTAAAACGGCATTTAATATTCAAATGCACTGAATTTGATTCTCCAGATCAATTTGAGAATGTAATAAAAATGTAGGAAAACCAGGTCTCGAGCTCAGTACTTTCAGCATATTTACGTTTACGTGCTCTCACCACAACCCTACGTTAAATCCAATTAATACATACATGGTACATCACACAATTAAACACCAAAGTCCAGACCTGCATCCTATGCTTTTTTGGATTTTTTACTTAATTTCAAGTCGGTCTGGAGGGTAAAATTTAGTGGAATTGCATAAGACATGCTGCTTCCCTTTTTAACAGCTCGTGTTGTACAGTATCAATTGGTAGAATTAAACCATTAAAAAAATAACCGAATAAAGTAAAGAGGGTGCATATCATTATTTTTTTTAATTAACAGCCTGTATAAAAGTACGAACTACTATCTATGCCTTACCTTCTTCTACTTTGCTTTTCCTCAGTGGCATTACCTCCTTAGGAGCTACCGTAGTTGTGGAAACAGTGAACGTTGTCTTCTCATTAAACACAGCGGTCTTTAGGACATCTGTTTCTGGTTCTAGCCTCCTAAAAATAAACAAAAGAGTGAAAATCTTGCTCATTTGAATCAAACTCAGAAAATAAAAGAAAATATTTGTTGTTTGAATAGGTCAGGCAGTTAAGTTCTTAACTACGAGTATATGGTCACGTGAGGCCCGTGCCCAAAACCTCAACCTGATGTTGGCCCCAAATGTCCAAACATCAAATGTCATTTGCTATGCTAATGCTTCTAGTGTGCTCAGAAACAATAATAATTTAGCTTTGACGGTTTTCCAGTACGACTGTTATAGAAAAGCGTAGAGACCCAATTTTCTAGAAAAACGCGGCATCAAGTTGGTTGACCTCCCATGCAACGCTATCATCAGTTCATAAAGGATCATGTTTGACACAAATTAGACCTTCTACAATTAGTCCTTAAACACCTTTTTCCTGCCCTACCGATAATACCGTCCATCTCACAACGTCGTCCCGCACATATGTACCTCGTTAGTCAATGATTCACTCGTCAGTCTCGGCAGCGTGGCAGTGACAGAATGACACTCATGGTGGAAACTGTGACGCCACCCAATCCGTAGAGAGGCGCATATCGAAGATATTTCTCCTCATTCAAGTTTAAATGGGAAATAATAATGTGTGAAATACGTCCAATAGGTGCGTAAAATTACCGGGGTTGTAAACATATCACTGTACTATCGTGAAAAGATTGAGATATACCCTCTCACACCCACAATTCCCAACCCCCAATTATCAACCCGTCCAAAAAATTTTCTAAAAATGACCAGGAGCATCTGAAACGACAAAGGGCAAGGTTTGACCGATTTTGATTTTATTTCGCTTTTTTATGTTAGCTCTACCGCCTCTGGACCGATTTCAAAATCTATCAATGGTTTTTTCATCCATGGCATAATAGTAAAATTGTGAGAAAATTTTATCAAAACCCGAGCGGTACTTTCCAAGTTATAGCGGACAGACCGACAGGTCGACGTAAATCAATGACATTGTTTTTCGAGACTTTTTATATGAGCTGGAAGAGAATAGGCCCAAAAAACAGTGAATATCAAACTGATAAAATAACTTTTAAATCTTGTTATTTGATAAATATAGTGACAATAATATAATAGCAGTAATTTCCGTATTATGCTCAACTAGGTATTATATGATCTTAGCCGAGAATCTGCAGATCACAGTTATTCAGAAAAACCGAGTAGAATTCAAGCAAGGTGTCCCGCTATTTCCAATATCAGTTATTCTACCATTGCTACCATTAAGTAGAATTTTGTTCATGTGCTATAACTGTTAGTAAATATTTACTTTAGTTTTTTGCCTTATTTAATTTATCCCTGCCTATTTACAATAACAGAGCGATTCACATCTGAACACAAATAGTATTTCTGGCCTGCTAAACGTGATCAGCTTCTTTTGGTAGGCAAAAGTATTCACTAAAACTAATTTTGGTGACAAACAATGCTGTGTAAACATATAGCTTTTCCTTTTCTTTCTAACCCATTCAATTTTCCACTTTTCACTGGTCGATTCTGGTAATAGATGGCGCTTTGCGCTGTCTTATTTCGATAGATCTCATAATTTGGGTAGAGGATAGTTGCTATGCTTTCGCTCGTTGTCCGTCTGAGACTAAGCCTAGTCCATGCTGATGAGTAGCCAAAAAGCACAAAAGAGCTATCCGTAGTTGGTTGTCTTTAGTCGGACGGACGAGAGCGAGAGCAGCATATTGATTATTCTGAATCGTCACCGGACAGACGTAATGTATCCTGAATTATCTTTATATCACCGAGTGATGTCGCTTGTCATTATTTTTTAAAATAACACCAATAAACTAGTTTTGACCTACATTTAACTCATGTGGTATAGATTGTATTGAAGTGTTTTGTATCTACCTAAGTTTGGTGAGATCCTGCTCATGCTTAGTGAGCTTGATCTGACTTTCTAAATCTGGCAGATGCCTGTTGATGGATAGCACTGCACTAGAATAGTTTACGTGGTGGGTAAACTTGCATTTGAAGTCTTCTGGTGGGCCACAGTGGAAGAGGTAACAGCTTCCAGAATTCTGAAAAAAGGGAAAAGTTGGTATGCTGCATAACTTTACTAGTATGGAAAAAGGTTTCAAGTAAGTTGACTCTTCACTTCCTACGCAACGCTGTCATCCTAAAGATTTATATTCGACACAAGTTACTCCCTCTTAGAAAAAAAAATAGCCTCCAACATGTATAACAAAGAAATTAAGTGGATCAAGTCAGTCAAACAGGCATCGTCTCCACAGATTTGACAACACTGCGATTTAGCCTACCGCCCTCTCAACAGTACCGACCAACCAGAAATTTGGCATCTCTGGCACTAGCAAAACCAGCACGTCGTTGCATACATGGATACACCGATACACGCATCATCTATGAGTTATCCCTTAGCATTCGAATCAGATGTACGCTTATTGAGCTGCCCGGCACTCGTGTATCGAAAAATTAACTCAAGTTTTAATGTTAAATGTACATTGAAATCTATGAAGCACCAAAATATTGACATTATACTCTCCCACCTCCCACAATTCCAAACATGCAATTTTTAACCCCTGCATTTTTTTGTCTGAAAAAGATTAGGTTCCTCAACAACGTCAAGTTTGAGCGATTTTAATTTGTTTCGTTTGGGCGGCACCTCACAAGTTATAGACGTGCCAAGAATTAGCGGACAGACTGACCGACGACCGACAGACAGACTAACGGAAATAAGTGTTATGGTTTTTCTAGAGGTACAGGGTGGCCAACTAAGAATGCGAGGTACTGTATCCGGGAACCTATCCAGCGTGCAAGCTTGTAAGCAAAAACAGTTATCACTAAAACGGCCAAAAGAAAAACCTGGAAAATATTTTCAAGTTTCTGAAATGGCTGCTAAGGGGCGTAACCGGAATCTTGAAACTAAAGAAGTAATGTTTCTGTAAATTCCGCTATAATAACATAATAACAAAATACCTGATCTTTAAATTCGAGGACGATCTGAACCTTTTTTGTTTGAAAATTTTTGCTATATCTCTGAAAATAAAGTGGTGGGGGGTATTCAAAGGTTGCTTCGAAACGGCTGAGCCAATTTTAACAAACTTGGGCTAGTTGAAAGGAGCTATTCTTGGGCTATGAATGTTATAATATTTGAAGTTTCGTTAGTTCCACATGTGGCTGCGAGAGGGCTTTTTTCGACATTCCGATAGAAACGGTTAATTTTCTCAAAAAATTAAATGCATCGGTATAATTTTTTTTTATGAAAAAGTACCTAATTAATTTCTAAACAAGCTCCCGAGAACCGCATCTCGATATCTTGCTTCTAACATAAAATTTGACCCAAAGAAAGTCTTTATTTTGTTTAAAATAATTTTCCTGAAATTTCTTTTTATTATTAAGTTGTGGCCCTGAAAAAGGACCGATTAAAAAAAAGGTTTCTAATGCCCCCGTAAATGCTCGAAATGCTGACCATCACGCTCTATAGCTCTATGCATTCCTGAAGCCTTTCATGGGTAGACAAAACTGCAGCTTCAATTTCGGCTCTCAGTATGTTACGTATTGCATTACGAATTCTCCTTCACGCTAATGCAAACCAAATGACCTACATTTATTCTACTTCCATGCAGGGTTTGCTTAGTTTTAAAATTAACAATAACAGTTGAAAGTTGCAAGATGGCGCCCCTCCCCCAAGAAGGCTTTTATAACGATTTTTTATCGTTCATCTCTATACTTCAAAAAAGCATCCGATATACAGGGTGTAAACGTTATGGTAGTCATTATTGAAATGGGTAATAGGGGGGTTAAAACAAGTCAAAAAGTTCATATGACCCATGGTCCAAAAGTCAATGGATTTTTGTCTAAATGGCTTTATAGTTTACAACTTTAAGTGCTTTATATCGACCACAATCACCACAATCTGACTAATTTTTATAATAAAATCTAAAACGTTTTTAAATTGGGTAATTAACAAATAAATTGTAGTCAGTAAGTAAGTAAGTTTTATTAAATTAAATATTTAAACACACATGACAACAGCGCGTCGGTCTTTCATCACTATTATCGAACCGGCAATCGTCCGCAAACGGTAACAGTGGTTAGTTACCGTTTTGCATAGATAAATTACTTTATCGTTTTGTCGAGCAGAGCATTGGGCGTGTTGTTTTGTTTTTGTTCGCGTACGTCGTCGTGTTTATTTACAATGTTCTCAAATCAAGAGTTCGCCGACATGTTGTTAGTTTACGGTGAAGCTCGTCAGAATTCAAATCTTGCAGCTCAAATTTATCGCGACAGATTTCGCCAACGAGTACACCCAGACAGAAGGACATTTGTGCAAGTGTACCAAAGACTTCGAGATACAGGAAGTGTTCAGCCCACTAATATTCGCACTCGTGAAAGACAGGTTACTGTAGAGCAGGAGGAACAAATTTTAAATATCGTGGAAATCAATGCAGAACTAGGCCGCCGCGTAGGACCATCGCATACCATAGTCCATAGAATCCTACGGGAAAATTTGCTTTATCCCTACCATGTACGAGTGCAGGCCTTGTTACCAGAAGACTATCCTCGCAGACTAACATTCTGTCAGTGGTTTTTGCACAAAAAATCCGGATTTTTTTAAAAACATTCTAGCGACAGACGAATGTACTTTTAGGCGAGACGGGATATTAAATTTCCATAATACTCACACATGGGCCCAAGAAAATCCTCATACCATTCGTGAAGGTAATTTCCTACAATGTTTTAAAATCAATATTTGGGCGGGTATTCTTGACGATCAGGTAATTGGCTCTTTCGAGTTACCCCAAAGTTGTCAGGAGAAGGACACCTTAGCTTTCTAGCTAATAACCTACCAGAACTTTTGGAACAGACCTTAGACAACATGTCATTACAACGGAGACAGAATTTGTGGTTTCTTCATGACGGGGCACCACCATACATTTTTAGAGGCGTCACTCAGTAGTTGAATGAACATTATCCAAATCGCTGGATCGGTCGAAATGCTCCTGATCCTCGAAAATAGCCAGCAAGATCTCCTGACCTCAATCCGATGGATTTCTGGTATAGGGGAGAACTTAAAGTGATGGTTTATGGGGCTGGTCCAATAACAACTGAAGCATAACTTCGCAAAAAACTTTTTAATGCGGCTGAAATAATAAATGGACAACTTCGAGGACCTAGAGTAAGAAGAAACTGGGTTCGTCGTAATGAAGCTTGTGTCGAAAGTGGAGGACGACATTTTGAACACCTTCTTTAAATACTAAAAAGTGCAGTGTGGGTTTTAAAAAGAAAAACAATGTATGTATCAAAATTGTGTTTATAAGTGGATTTTTTTAATACGTTCAATAAACTTTCACGCACCAGGTGAAGCGCTGAGACAGTGGTAAGTCCGTTGTTTTTATTGTTAGCATTTTACGAGTACATTATCAAATAATGAAATAATACCTAAGAGCCGAAAATAACAAACTCCATCTTTATTTACACTGCGTTCCGTCGTAATTTGCGTCTGGCATTACGGCGTTGTCAGATTTTATTTTACTTTAAAGTCGCTTCTCTCTAAAAATTGCCGTTTTAACCCCGTCTATCACCCATTCAAATAATGACTATCATAACGTTCACAACCTGTATTTTTGCTTATTCTCATTTAATAAAATATCGTCTACGCTACTGATAAATAACGGTTGATCACATGTGAGAATGGACGCTGAACTGCATCTAGCAGCCTTATCAAGATATGCTCTCAGTTTACATTTGCGTACGACTAGCGTAGTCTAAATTTATAGTAATTTGCAAACTTTGAACCGTGAAGTGACATAAATATCCTAGTATCTAGTGAATAAACTTATTAAATTATCTCGGGTTGTCACGCGTATCAGTAAAATTGTGAGAAAGTTTCAAGTATTCCGTGATTAAAGCAACGAATTCCTATAGGTTAGAACGAGCCAAGCTATATGATTTCAATGCATTGTTTGTAGCAAAAGTTGTGTAGCTTCAGCTTTTGACTCATTTATCTACCATTGCCTAGCAAAGTGACAAGCCAATACATCGGCATATATTTTTTCTCTGGAGAGGTATTCAAGTAGACCAATCAGACTGGATGCACTTACGTTAAGCATGGCAGAAATTCTGTGTTGCGAAGTGGATTGCTCAGTTACTGTTAATAAACAGAGATAAATTAGATAAGTAAAAAAAGAAAGTAAATATTTATTAAATACGTTAAACAAAAGTAAATATTTCTTAACCGTATTGAACATGACTAATTTTACCTAATTCGTGGTTTTGGAAGGTGAAAAATACAAAAAATAGTCTTCATCAAACAACAGCAATAGCAGAATACCTGATGTTGGAAACAATGGGAGACCTTGCTTGAATTCTACTCGGTTTTTCTAAATAGTTGTAATTCGACGGGATATTTTTGGCTAAAAGCAAATACATACCTAGTTGAGCATAAAATGGAAACTACTGCTATCATAACATTGCCACTATATTTATCCATTAAAAGATTAGGAAGTAATTTAATTAATTTGATATTCAGATTTTTTGAGACCTACTTAGCTTCCTCACTAGAATCTCAATATCTCAATGAAATGGGAACGTAAAGTTACTATGTATTTATAAAGTGAAAGACCCTTCCTAAAAACTTTCAAATTCAAAACTAAAGTGGATAAGACTCAAAGTAAAAGTTTCAGTTGGACCTTTTCGGTGTCCATCAAAATATTTAGTTTGTCTCCTATACTTTTTGTCATTTTTCAATGTTATTGTTAAGTATTGTTAACAAACCTTAGACTCAGGCTGAGCACTCAGATCCAAGAAGTGGACTGAAATCAAAATTACTTCAAAACTGTCTAGGTAAAACCCCAAGAACATACATGCCCTTTTGCAGCGCCGATGACTATGACATTTCAACACTCATCGATCGATTATTCAGTTCAACTGGCTTTTTACATTCCACAGAAACCTCCACCATTTTTGACCATTGTCTGGAGCACTAGGACTTTATGAAACCCACTTATTTTTATATATTTTCGCAGAAAAATACGAAATTCCCGTGAAAATGTCAAATTGAACTTTAATCCTGACTGATTTTGGAAGCAAACAAATCATAGGCTTGCTCCTTCTGCCTAGTAGTCTAATCATATTAGCAAATTTCCCCGAAATAACTGTAAAGTCTGGTTTTATTGGTACAAGTTGTTCAAAGCGGTATTCAAAATATGGACGCATAAAATGGGTACACCAATTTTTGTGGGAAAACTTCTTATTCTAACAAAGACTGAGAAAACGTGTTTTTTGGGATTCAATCGAAAGAGTTGGCAGGAACGGAAAATCTCTTCATATAAGATTTTTAGGTATTTATGAGTCCTACAAAATGAGACCACACGTAAAAAGATCTGGCTAATAGCAAAAACCTTTTGGCCGAAAACCGAGGCAAACTGCTGGTTTTGGCACTTGTTGGTAATGCGACGATGGTTTCTCGCAGACACTTGAAATTATTCAAATTCGTAGTATTCGTACTCCTAAATAACCACAAATTGGAGTAGATTGGTCAAGTGCTTTTTGAGAATTTCTAATTGTTTATCCCAAAACAGCTGTTTTCCGGCCATTACTACTAGTTTATTGAGCAATATACAGAGTCTGTTCAAAGAGCATTTAATAGCAAAATACACGTGTTCACCTTGCCAATATGGATCACAAACCATCCCAAAAGATAAATGTTATTTTTATACAAAGACAAACGTTACGTTTTGTTCTTCTAAACAAATTCAAACATTTCGTATTTGTAATTGAACAAATGCGCTACGATATTAAAACATACGTTACTATACACATTTTAAAATAAAGTGGATGTGTCTATCATCTTTTGTTGCGAATTACTCACATATACGAAAGAATTTGTTTAGAAGAAAAATCGTAACCCATCCTTTTTTGCATAAAAATAACTTTTATCTTCCGGAATGGTTTACGATTCATATCGGCAAGGTAAACTAGTGTATTTAGCTATAAAATGCCCTGTATAAACAGGTGTTTTGGGATGAACAATTATAAATTCTCAAAAACCACTTGATCAATCTACTCCAATTTTGTTGTGGTTATTTAGAAGTACGAATCCTACGAAAACCTGCCGTTTGCCTCGGTTTTCGGCCATAACTTTATTGCTATTAGCCGGATCTTTTTACGTGTAGTCTCATTTTGTAGGTCTTATGAATACCTAAAAATCCTATATAAACAGTTTTTCCGTTCCTGCCAACAATTTCGATTGAATCCCAAAAAACACGTTTTCTCATTCTTTGTTGTCGAATAAAAGGTTTTCCCGCAAAAATTGGTGTACTCATTTTATGAGTTCATATTTTAAATATTATCCCCTTGAACAACTTGCATCAATAAAATCAGACTTTTCAATTATTTCGCAAACCAGGGATATTTTCGTCTATGATTAGAGTATAGTCTAAATTCGTTGATTTAAGGTGCTGAGTCTGTGATGGAGATGTTACAAGAAGAACATAGGCACCTCCTGGACAAAATAGCTCAAAATGAGGGTTTTCAAAAATACGACATCGAATTTCAAGATACTCAAAAAGAAGGTTTTCTTTCAAACATTTTCCTTGTAACCATCAAAGATGACACGAGTTCAAAACGGCTTGATCTTATAATGAAAGTAAACCAAGAAAAGAGCTTTCAAAATTTAAAAATCGATACGTTGTACAAAAAAGAAATCTACATCTATGAAACAGTTTTTAGAAAATTCGACGAGTTTATTAAAGAAAGTGGGAGTGATATGTCCATTGGCGTGCCGAAGTATTTAGGAAGTTGGGGGCACAGTTGTATTGTTTTGGAAAATTTGAAAGTGAAGGAGTATCGGCTTTGGAATAAGCAGGTAAGAATTTTGTAGTGCAATTCACTCTGACATCAAGTAACAGGGAAAAACGCAAAAATATAATTCATGGAAAATATGTGAATCAAATGTTAAAAATCAAGGAATGCTTATTAGAATAAAATAAGAAATAATTTCATTCATTTTTTGCATAAACTGTGAGATATTATACATGTAATCGTTTAAAATTAAAACAAAAGCATGACGATTTCCTATTCATTAAAAAAGATCCATTTCAATGCTACTCAAAACAATTTTGAATTCTTTTAAACAACTTCCATGATGCATTAAAGCATTAATTAATGTATTCTACCAAAAGATAGTCAACTATGTACTGTGTTCTGGCGCTGAAAAAGGGATCTGAAAGATACTAGTACCACTTATGAAACAGTAGCAGATCACGAAAACGAGTTAAGATGTTTGGTGCTGTTACTGTTTCATATATCTTGCAACGGTTTTTGGCGGTACGTCGTAATACCAAACGAAATTAGTAAATAGATTGATTAACTGTACCATGTGCCTCCATAAGCGAAATCCAAGCTGCGCAAACCAATCCGTATCGAAGCTGCTACTCGCTCTTGCACACAGACATGAATTGGGTGATAGAGGATCCTTGTTTTCACTTATTTTCTGAAATTATTTCTAATACAGACTGTCGGCATTGTAGTTGTATATTGAGGCACTGCGGTGTTTTATAACGGAGATCAGCATGCGTAAAACATGGCAAACAAATTTTCATACCGACAGCGACAGGTATAAGTGTCGAACACATACGGTGACGAGAAAATGTGCATGGCAGTGCGGCAAAACTGCAAAACGAATGCCTTTGACTTTACATAAATGTCCGCGGATAGAGGTCGATTGATATGTGATGTATCAGAAAGATGGATATATGAAAGCAATTCTTGTACATTTACTGTGACCCGCCAAAAACCGTAAAAAGTTATATGATCTTCAAACCCTTTTAGACGCGTCTAAAGTGCCTATTTTACTTTGGTATCTTCAGGCATTAATTATCGTATTCCACCAGAATATAGTCAATTGAAATAGGCATTAGAGAGTCTCCTCATCAATGAGGCCCCAGCTGAACCAAACACTCTCTTTTCAAAGTAGCTCTCTAAAGTCATTTTTGTGTTCTGCTAATTTAAATCCTTTAATCAATGATGAAATCCTTTTGAGCGTAAAAAATAAAATAAGAACATTATCTTATTTACTTAAAAATAGTTTTAGAAGATAAGCTTCAGAAGATAATTCCAATAATGCTGAAAATAAGTTTCACAATTTTCAACTATTCTCACAAATGTCATTTTGATTTTCTTTTATGACTTATAGGTACCTATGGAC
Organism: Acanthoscelides obtectus; assembly: GCA_963669975.1. Classification (NCBI taxonomy): domain Eukaryota; kingdom Metazoa; phylum Arthropoda; class Insecta; order Coleoptera; family Chrysomelidae; genus Acanthoscelides; species Acanthoscelides obtectus. The sequence continues at coordinate 43,782,738 of CAVLJG010000001.1, forward strand.
AGAAATCACTTGATAGAAGGCCTCAAGGAATTCGCCAGATTTCACTCAGTCTCACTAGCAATGAAAACCAAGCAGCCAGAAGTATTTCAAAGCCTTGTTTTAGATGGTTTCAAACCATTCGCCTCCACTCCAGAAAACTTGAAGCAACTGGTGAAAGCTTGTGTTAAAGCTGGAGCTGAGCTGGCAGGTGATGACGAAGAATCCAAAGAGGTTTTGGACGAGATGGAAGCTATTGGGGAAGAATTTATATTGAAAACAATGACAGATGAAAAGTATCATTTGGTATTGGCCCATGGAGATTGTTGGTGCAATAATATATTATATAAGTATAAAGATGTAACTATGACACCAGTAGATGCAATGCTAGTTGATTTTCAGGTAAAAAAATTACAGAGCACTGAAATAGAACTAGAAGGCTATAAAGTAATGATGGGTTTTTAGTTTTCGCAAATTGTAATGATGCAGTATAGAAAGTTATATAAATACTGCTGTTAATTGGCAAAACATCCTAAGGTCCTCGTTTGTAACTTACGCAGGGTCTTACAGAAGATTTTTTGGGGTTGGAGACTCGGCACGATAAAATATGAAAAAACTTCATACGAGCATAGGTCTAGACATACTTCGTTGCCATGTACATATACGCTTGCCCGTCTATGTTAATTCACCTTGTACAGGGTGCTCATTTGAAAACCTCCCACCACGGATTTATCGAAACCCGCTGATAAAAGAAAAAAAGTTGAGACACGTCAAAAGATTTGTCATGGGGTCAACTTTTTAACCAAAAACTACTTCACTCCCTTTCACCCCCTGCCCTCAGGGTCATCCACTTAAAAATTTTAAGTGACAACGGGTATCGACTAATAGCTTGGTTGAAAGGTGTTTCGAAGTCCTTTATTTTGACATTCGATTTTTTTAAATCGGTTTAGTTTTCAAGAAAATTAGGAAAAACTTTATCTTGATTTGTTCAGGTACAAAAAAAACACGTGAAAATATCACGTTTTATTTCAATAAGATGTCAACCTCTTCGCACCATACGTAATGGCGCCCCAAACCATATCTCTTCAACTGAAAACTTGAAATTACGTCACCCTGTGACACCTCGCACGTCCATTGTGCATTCCTTGCAAATGAGTGGTACCAGAAAACTAGAAATCACCTATTTTCAGATTGCAAAGCCGGGATCTCCAATAAGGGACGTCGCTTACTTCCTATTCGTCAATAGCTCTAAAGAAGACTTACAAAGATACAAAGACTACCTCAAGATATACTATGAAGAGCTGTCAAGCTATCTACAACAACTTTCTTGTGAAATCAAATATTGTTTCTCCCAAGATACCTTCGAAGATCACTGGAAAGCAATAGCAAAGTATGGATTGTATATATCAGTGTTGATTCTGAAGCTGACTGGTCTAGGGAAAGAAAATGCAGTTAGCAAAGACTTTTACGAACAGTTCCAGATGTCTTTGGATAGCTTGGAGTTCAAAGTTGTGAGACAGAGAATTATAGATTTACTCAGATTTACAAAACAAGAATGTATAGTTTGATATCAGTTGGAAAAGATGTATCCCTTACGGATATCGTATAAATTGTTAATATAATCATTACTTTTCCTGTGTAACTGTATCTATTTAATATATTTTCCTTTCTATTCGGCAGATGGAAGCAAAGAACATATATATACGATTCATAGTTATTGTCGATAATAACTAGCTAAATGAAAGACTTGTCTTTGGGGATGTCGACAAATTATGCTAGGTGTACCCTTTTGACTTACAAATACTCAAGCTTTCGACAGGCTATGTGCCATCATCAGGCATTCGTCAATGAGATTGGTGCTAGTGTTTGATGTTGTAAAATGTAGATAATTGAGAACCCATGGCAAGGTGATCAAAACCGGATTTACGCGGATCCTTTTTTGAAAACGGTAGAGAACATGATTATGTTTTAGTGATAAAATATAGACGGATTGGGACAAATTGGGACAAACATTATTGGTTGAACAATGTTTTTAAAAAACTTCTCAAATTATATTATAATTAAGCAAATACTGGCAGTAAACACGAATAATCGGCAGTATGCGTTGGGTAAAGACTAATTGTGAAGCTTCTAGATTAGAAATGAACTCTCAAAGGGAAGCAAATAAATAAATGCTGTTAGTCAAACCCAGATTTGTGTCATTTACTATTCAACAAAGTTGCTTATTTTATAAATAAATTGTACGCAAAAAAGTTTTCGGCAACGAAGTCTTGTTAATGCTAGAGAGCTACTGACGTCTGAGAATATAAACTTTACTTCCCACGCTATAAGCCAAAAAAGTGCAATGATCGTGAAAATGAATTTGAATGCTCTTATAGGTATTTCTGTTTAAAGCCGGACTTATTACAAAAATAAATATTCCTAAGCTATGTTTCTTGTCATTCAGACGCCGACACTTACTTTCGACGCCTACTAGCGAGGAAGTATTGTAATCGCGAAAAATCTCGAATATGAGATGTTTTTGAATGTTATACGGGTATATCACGATAAACGGTGTCGCTCATTTCCGTCATCTTTGGATCGCCTATAAGCAAGAACGAAAAAGCTTGTAATTTTTGAAAATCGATCCAGAGGTGAAGCAAAAATACGAAAAAAATAAGAATCGATCAAACTTGGTTTTTGACTTGATCATTGTCAGAAAAAAAATTATAGGGGTTGAAAATCGCGAGTTGTAGGGGTAGGGGAAAATATATCTCACTTTTGGCGGCAGTATATTTATACGCTTCCAGCCCCAATCATTATATGCACCTTCAATACATATTTCACACATCCAGGATTTGCCGTACATTAGCCCTTATAACTTAGACGAATATTTATAAACGAGACACGTGGTCGGTCAAGACGATGTGATGCAAGGACGTTGCCGGCAGGGATGTTTTAATATCGTGGCTGATTTGACCCATTTAATTTTTTGTTATACATGTTTGTAGCTGACTCAAAGGACGAACATAATTCTTACGGGGTTGCGTGGAAAGTGCCGAGTCAACCTACTTGACGCCATTCTTGTCTAGCATCTATCAATTTCGAAAAAAAACATGCACAATAAAAATCAAGCTTTATTCTTTGACGTCCTCAAATTATCTGATTATTTTAAGTCGTAGGCAAGTAGATCTGCGGTACACTTTTGGTCGTCCTTAAATCATTTTCATGGTGAGAACATTTTCAAAAACTCAAGTTGTTTTTTGAGTCCACATAATTTTTAACAACCATAGTCGAAATATGCATCTAGTCCGTTTCGATGTCTTCAAACAAATATTAACTCGTTTGAATTGCTTTTCGTCTCTGTAACCATGACCAAAACACTATGCGAACGCTAGATGGGTCGACATATTTTATCTGTAGATTGCACAGAATCTTCATCGTATTTGATGGGAATGATGACCAACTTAGCAAAGGTAGAGTAGTTGGAGATCGTCATATTTTTTACCTAATTCCTGACAAATATTAACTCTCGACTCAAGTGAACTCTTGCGAGTTAAGCCTTGGGTGTCGTTGTATACTGAGCGACAAAAAAAAGGGAAAAAACCAAGTATGTTTATTAGAATTCAAGAATTTTTTACATATCGATTTATCTTGCCATGAACAACACGTGATAGAATGGTCAGGTTTTTCTGTTAAGTTTTCGTGGTGGCTGCGTGTATTCTTTGGTGATAAAGAAGCATTCAGTTTTCGTACATTTACGGTGAAAGTCTTGTCTGACGAGATAATTTTTAACTACGATGGAACTCGGTTCAACTGTTTGAAAGTATATAGCTGGAGAAGGTTGGGGTCAGCAATCCAAAGTAAGCAAATGAGACTGAATGGAGTATCAGATGAAGTGGTTCAATTTGTAGATTACTAAGTCGATGAAAATATTTCAAGTCCTTTAAGTTTTTCTGTATGATTTTCACCCCCACGCAAAACTACCAGACGGATGTATTAATTTGAATGGTTTGTTCCTCGGTATCGCAGTAGGTATTTAAAGCCGCTTTAGTTTATTAGCAATAAGCAATAAGAAGTATCAATATGAAAGAAGGAAAAGGCATTTTTTTAATTTGTCTAGCAGATTCTTTGCACATTCAACTAATCCAACGATAACATTTTCTGCAATTGCATATATATTCTAGAATGTCTTAGTTGGCCCTATCTACGAGTAAGTATAGATCTTTCTTCTTATTTTCTTTGTGTTAAAATAACAAGACGAACGATTTCTGCTTCGTGGTCAAAAATAGCTAAGAAAATAATGTTTTTATGTTGTATGAGTATACTTCTGAGTTCCGATTTCAAGTCTATAATCTAAGAAATAAGTAGTCGTCTCAAACCTTTTCTTCGAAAACAAAAACATCACAGTTATCGGTCTCACAGCACAGCCTCAAACATTCTTCTCTGGACCCCAGGTCGATCTCGTTTAGATATTTCGCACCCATATTTTGGGAATCCTGCGTCCTGATTATTTTATCCCGGTGAACATTAAAATTATCTATACACGTTTGCAGGTCTATATCGGTGGAAAACACACCACTGATTGCTAAAACTGCTAAAACTATTCGTTGAACTATCGGCGACATGACGTAGAAAATCTAGTATAAAACTGGACAGAAGAAATGGTAGGCATTGGAAAAACAGTTGACAGGAGATCGATCAGGACGGTCTAGGTAGCCATGCGCGAAGTTGGTTTATTAGATGCTTTTCACTACGTAGAGTTCAGGAGTTGATGTTGCCAAGTGTTGGGAAAACTCCTCGAGCGTATATGGAACTTCTTGGAGGCCAACTATCGAAAACAAGGGATTAGAATAACCAGTAAAAGTATTCTATCACTTTTTTACATCTTTTGGCGACTGTTTCGACTTTTAACAAATAAGTTTGTTGATGTATGATCCCGTTCTATCAGTATTCGACTTATGTCGCGGGTGTTACCCTTGGATCGGTATTGGTTTCAACATTGTCTTTATTAGTCGAGTCTGCCTAGGACTTACGCTCTTCGTTTAGGGCTAAGAATTACTTTTCTCCACATACACTTCTCACTATGTACAAGGCCCAATTAAGATGTAGCCATGACGACTGTTCACATATTTGGGGTGTGGGATGACGCTTCTCGAACAGACAGTTTCGAGATGCTTTTGCACTGATAAGCAATCGGTGATCTGACTCTGTTCTACTGCTATGTCAAGGAGATTTGCCCCCCCGAGCTATCCTACATGATACCGCCTCGTGTTGATCCTGACAACGGACTCGTCAAGCTTCCGCCTCCCATTCTGTCGAACTTCGTACATTCATAACTGGCCAGTACGACCGCTTCTCGTACAAGACATCTTTAATTTGCTTATAGCAGTAACGATGCCCCAGTATTATAGATTTTCTCCTAAAAAAAACTTGACCACCGTAGAAAACCAGATTTGCGCTTGGGCGCTTCCGGTCGTAGAAACTTTAAAATGCTACAAATTTTGAGTGAGCTTTCACGCACGGACCCAGCATAAACTTTTTTGTTGACGAGCAGCGTAGGAAGCATATTTTCCAAATTAGTGAGCCTAGCATTACCCGTATAATTAGACCCTGCTTTTTTGACAGATCTGTGAAGCTACAGACTTCTTGACCGCATACCCATAAGAACTTTTGACCATTAGTTCGAAGGTGTTAGTCATTCACAAGGTTGTATCGATAGTTAAACGTTTTTTAATCCAGAAAGTTGAAATTCAATCAGATTCCGGTTTTTTTGAAGGATCTGACAACGCTAGATCCGTCTCGACGCGGGAAACCCTGTCCACCGATCTCTTCCGATCATCACCGAACAAAGCTTCGGCACCCCAGCTTGCGAGACCGGTCAGTGTTTGATTCGCTTTCGACGCGTTTGGTCCTTTAAGCCGGATAATCGTCTTTCTCCTAAAAAACACTCAGTGCACAAGTTTCTGTTCAGTGTCCACCCTTACAGACTTGAGGACGGCTACCTGTGACTGGAAAGGGACCGGAAAGTAAGTCGGGGATGGGAAATCTTAGGGTTGCTTAGTGGATGCGGGTGGGTAATTGTGATATATGTGAAACGGGGGAGTAGAGAGAAGGAACAGATGAGGGTGTTAATGGTTTGAAACAAAGGAGGGTAGAGAATGTACTTACAGTAGCTTTCACACTTTGATATCCATCCATGGTTTGAATAAGATTCAGGGCTGATTAGGATTAGAATAAGATTTGTTTAATGATATTGCATTAATAGATTTCATAAACATATCTCATTGACCAAATCAGATACGCTCATTTTGCAGCCCTTGCAAATACTACCAAGGGTTTCTGAAAATCACTGATATCTCTTGTAGATCTCGACTAAATTATGAAAAGTTCATGTATATGTGGGCACGTGCTCAGGGCTCCAGCCTGATGGGACTTCTAATTATTCAAGAAGTCAATTGAAATAAAAATGTCTGAGTATTCCCCCTCGCCCACTCCAACTTTTCTAAGGGCAAAGTGGATTTTGCCCTACCCCAGGGATTTTTCAGACGCAGACCTCAAGCCCCTGCTTGCCCAGGAGCCAGAGCCCTATATGGTTTGAATCCAAGGGCGGATTATCAGGGGCGACAGGAGTGCGCCCCCTAGATACCCAAGGACAATTAGCGCTAAACACGTGTTGACCTTAAGAATAGTTAGAAAACGGTTTTTCGCATGGTAGTCAAGTTAATTCAATATTTACTAAACTGGACGTTTCTTAAATAATAATCATTCTGTAATTTTATTTATTTTCTCAAAGAATTAATTAGGCACCATTTTCATTAAATCCATTACTTCAAAAACGCCTTCTCACTGGTCAAATTTATGTCATAGAGAGCCGCAAATTTTGATTGATAGTAAAAGCTATTAGGTTTTGATGTGTCGAAGTCTTAGAAAATAATGTAGGAGGGTATATAAAACTGAATAATATTCGACTAACAACTAGAAAGTAAAGGCATGAAAGATACAGCTAATAACCCATTCTTAGTGTTTATTTTGGCTATACATACATGACTGTAATCCGAATCATATAATCATAAAAAAGCGTGTTAAAGAGAGATACATTAGAAATGCTTATGTACAGCTGCAGTGTGTTGAAAAATAAATATAGGCCGAAGTCCTATTGCATGCTATAAAGCGGCTATATAAATTATATATACCGACGTACCTTCACTTCTAAAATAGACTCGGGGTTTATTATAAATAATTATATTTATACGAACGGCATATTCTGGCAAAGAAGCGAGGAAGATGACACATATTTCCGAAGTTGCGATATGAACACTGTACAAAGCAAGTGTAAAGCGTAGTAAGCAAACCTACTTCTCTCGAGTTCTAAGTATGTATCTTCTGTATGGTTTTGTATTATAAACTAAGAAGCTTAAAATAATACAGATCCAGAATGCTTAAACACGTGTTGATGAATCCAAAGCAAATCATTGAGACATATGGCATTGTAGATCCACACCCTCATCAAATCAGATCCTATAAGAGCTGAGTAAGATAGGAAATGTCTCAAACTAAATATAGCCACTTTCTAGTGCCTCATTAGTGTTACTTGGTGTAACTAGGTACTGCCCAACACCTGGTAATACCGTCCCACTGCTCTAGAGTAGGAAATAGTGGGTCTAACGAAAATGACAAACGATGAGTCAAGACTATTAGGTTATGTTTTTTCACCGTTTTTGTTTTTTGCATTAAACTCACATTAAACCGATACCAGGCAATGGAGGTTGGTAAAAAAACTGATAATGAATGACCCAGAGTCACAACATAGATTTGAGATGTTCCTGAATAATAAAGATCACAAGAGAGTGCAAGGAGGCAAGTTCACAGCGGCTTGTAGTTGGCTTCGTATTATAACTAGACACCTTGAAAATAATTTTTAATGTCTACACTACAATATGAATTCGACACATTTACACAAAAGCTTCACAATAAAAATGCAGACCTCTGACATGTTGTGCCATCATTCTAAAATCAGCATCAGGTATCAATTGGATACCCTGACAATGCTTCTCAAAATAAAGGCAGAATGTATTTCACATTTTCGTAGTTAGTTTGGCAGTGTAATCACAAAGCGAAACATCAAAAAACAGATTATGATTTTATCAGTGCTTTACAGTTCTCCAAAAAAACAGTAGCAATGCGCTCTCCGTAGTGGTGTCGATTCTGGTGATAGACGAAATGTCTCGTCTCGTCGTATTTGAGCTGTCAGCAGGACCTTGGCTCTTGTGTGTCAGAATGATGTTTGTCTAAAATCTTCCTGAGCCCAGCTAGGTAGAAGATAAAGGCGAAAGTGAGAAAAGAGGGGGAGGGTAGAGTAATATCAAAACATTTTAATACATCCTTCTGTTGTGTTTAGGTACTTGAGCCGGAGTATAATCCACTGCGACACGAAACAAAGGGTTTCTATGGGAGCTTGTATTTAGTACGAAGAATTTTGCATGACTTGGAAGGTACGCACGGAAGCGGATATAAGTGGGGGAATGTTAACCAATGCATTTTTGGTTAAATTTTGAATATGAGTTTTATAAATCATAGTTTTATGTAGTGATGGAAAATTCTGGAGAACAAAAAACTTCAGAATATTTTCGAGAATATTCTCAATAATGAGAATTTCCTAAGAACGACCTACTAGAAGCAGTAAAACCAACACAGAATCTAAGATTTTATTGAAAATCAACAAAACAAAATATAATAACTTATCTTCGGAGATAAATAATAAAAATATTCTCGTTTTCACAAAAAATAAAAAACAAATTAAAAACTTGAGCAGACTTAAACAAAATGAATTTAAGAAGAATCTGAGTCAGAAAAAATGTCCAGATCAACGTTTTCATTCTCACTGCCTCTATTTTTTCAAGACCCTCCTTCGACTGGCAGTGCAAAGTAGACGGGTTCTTTTCTTCATATTCGGACCGCTTGGACATCGCTGAAACCTGGTCCTGGTCCAATAGTTTTAAATTATTAACTATGTAAGTAACTTTACTGGCTCGCTCAGCTGTCAGTCGGTTTCTTTATTGAAGAGTGTATGAAACCATATGTAGTGAAACTTCTTTCGGTAGCCGCGCTAGTCGCAGGCATTAACAAAATTCGAACAGTTCAACAAACGGAAATAATTCTAATGCTGTCATTCGCTTGCGATGCTTGCAGGTTATGCCAGGAACAAAATACAAATAAACACCTCTGGGATTCCCCGTTGTCCGTTTTGCTCGCTAAAAGTAGGTTTTCGGACGGTAACGCCCAGCCGGGTAAAGCCGCGTGTACACCATACTGCAAAAGCATTTTGAGAAATTACCGGCCGGAATTTTTTCTACAAGAATATATTGTTTTGAGAATATTCTCGCCTCACATCACTAGTTTTATGTAAATATGTTACCCAAACAATTCGGTTTTGTTTCCCTTGGGACAGGGACATCTGGAGCACAAAGCCGTTTCTTTGTAAAGTAGACGGCATGGCATGCCTTTTGGAGTCATTGATTTTGCCATCCACTGGAGGGCCTACTCATACCTGTATATGTACTTCATCCACGGCATCTTGCAGCCCCTCACTCACCCGGTCAGACGGGTGTGAAAAGACTACCAGAGCAGTGACATCCGCATAAAGAAGTATCTCGCAGTGGATGGGACAAGTTATGTCATGAGTATATAAGGAGTAGGCACCAGAATCGAGCCTGGGGGAACTCTGCCCTGATGGGATGTTATGTAGAAATACGTTTCCTTAATTTTGATCCTGAACTCTCTTCCTCCTAAGAAGGAATATGAATTTTGCTCCTAGCACTCCTCTTTTACCCCGCAGGGTGTACATCATCATCAGTTGCTGGACCGGTCCTGAACGAATCGATTCTGATCATCTCAGATGATTTCTATTCCGATTGTGATATCAGCGTTTAACGCTGGATGGTATTTGAACTGTTTGGAAGGATTCGAATATCGCCGTTACCGCTTTTGACTTTAGTGTCGCCAAACGGGTAACGATCTAAGATGTAATAATTTATTATAGTATATAAGTTGCCATTTTACTATTTAAATTATCGCAGAAGATAAAACCGAGAGAGTAAAACGTTCAGCGTTATATATCACTGATAAATATCAGGTAACCAAATAAGTTCGTGCGGTTTTTAGTAGAAAAATATAAATTTTTAATGAGAAACAATAAGACACTATTTATTCGTCGAAGTCATTACTATCACATTCAATGACCTTTCGACAACGTGGAACCAATTTTTGTATGCCGGTATTGCAGAACTCCCTGGATTTGGAGTCCAAAAATTGGCGGACTGCATTTACTACACCATCTAGAGTTGTGAACTGTCGGTGCCTCATACAGTTGTCAAGAGACAAAAAAAGGTTATAACCACTGGGCGAAATGTCGGGAGAATATGGCCGGGTGCGGTAACGTTTCCCAGCCAAGTTTTTTCTCGGGTCACTTTTGCGGTATGAGGCTTGGCGTTACCCTGCAAGAATATCACTTCCGATTGATCAAAGAAGGCTGTTTCTAGATGAGTGCTGCTTGTACTCCTTGAAGCTGCCCACAATACAAGTTAGCAGTGATAGTTTGACCCCTTTCCAAAAACTTATAATGAACAATTCCAGTTGCTGTCCACCAAACACACAACAAAACCTTGTTTGGGTGCAAGGAAGCCTTGGGCGTGTGGATACAATTCGAATACAAGATCCATTTTTCGTCGCAGGTTAATAACCGATTAAGAAATGGTTCATTAGCGTTGCCTGAAATGCTGAACATATGGTAAGACGACTTAATTTATCATTTGTCAGTTCATGTGCGACGCATTTGGTCAACTTCCACATCTCTCCTAGTTGATGAAGATGCAAACGAATAGTTTCAGGACTCACTCTGAACATTTTGGCAAGTTCTTGCCACCTTATCCTGGGATTTGCGTCCACAACCTGTCGAAGATCCTCGTTGTTCATGATTTTTGGGGTCTCTGAGCGCGGTTCATCGCTCAAACTGAGATCTCCCAAAGAAAATTTTTTGAACCACTTCTGTGCTGTTCGATAACTAAATGCATCGTCTCCGAATGCTGTACATATTCTTCGCGCCGCCGCTGCAGCTTTTGTACCAAGTTTATACTCGTACAGTAAACACCTTCGAATTACTGTTTTATTCGTCTCCATTTTCAATTATTAAAACTAGGTATGTAACAATTTTCAGCAACTTTTTATGTGTGTGAGAAAAGAAGGATTCATACTAAAGTAACAACAGATAACAAACAATCGCTATCGATCAACAACATCCATGGCAATGTGCGATATACGGCAACCGCAGGAACTTATTTGGTTACCTGATATTTACATTGTTTATTTGCCTTTTTTAAGTTATCCCTGTTTATAATCCCCCATATTTCCCGGGCCAATCGAAACCACATGTGTTGAAAAAGAAATCTTTATTGTAAACGTGTTGGTCACAACGATGACCTTTTTCAGCAAATTGACTTTGATAAGCGACATGAAAACCACATGATAAGCTTCAGTTGTTACATTATCCCTGTACAACACAACACAATAACTGAGCGATTCACATCGCAACACAGATAGCATTTCTGCCATAATGTACGAGAGTGCACTTACAGGCAGTATAATTGAATACTTGAATATCATTCCTACTCTCAAAAGTATGCACCATAATAACGTAATTTCGGTGACAAACACTGCTATGTAAATATAGAGGCTGGCGCCTTGTAACATAACGTATGTCCTAGTACAAAAAATTTATCGGATTTTTTTTAATGATATAATTTATTTAAACACCAACTAGTTATCATCAATTACAACTCAATACTTGACTAAACTATACTATCGCATCATGCGGAGTGGCCCATTCTGCTCTACCAGACGCCAATTTCTTTGAATGTCTTTCAAGAGGTCCTGGACGGAATTCACAATAATCTATCTTAGTTTTTTGTAAATTGGCCTTCTTAATTGTTCTTCATCTTGGGCTTTCCAGCCTCCATGATAAACCTTCCTAGACAGTAAAGCCCAAAAATAATATATTGGACGAGCCTGCGGCAAATTTGGAGGTGCTGGCTAAAACATGATATCGTCATAAGCAGTTATCAAAATAGCTCTGACTATTCAAAGCTATACCCTTCATTCTTCCCACAAAAGGCTTGGATATACCCCTGTTAGAAATTGCGCGCCAGAAAAGGATCTGCAAATTTTGCTTTATGTTTGTCAGGGCATTCTTCTACGTTGTCGGTATAAAATCCGTCGTTTCCCTTCACTTCAGAATTGTTCAAAGTGAAATATTCGTCGTCATCTAAATAACGAATTTTCCATTGGAAAAGTGTATACCCGCCTCAGTTGACGACAGCATTTCTGCATACGACGGGGTTGCTCTTGAGAGTATTCCGATATTCAAGACGATTCCTCCACAATTCCAACGATATCGTACTCTTAGAAGATGTGTATTGACGAGCCAGTCTCCTTGTTGACGTTCCAATCTAATTTTTTGCTCTTCTCACCAATCTCTTTGACAGTAAATGCACGTGGTCTTCCACTTTTTGGGAGATTCAGACATGGTATTCCCTACTCGCACTGTGCCATTGTTCGATAAATGGTTCTGCGTGATTTGTTTTCATTCGGGAATATTCGACAGATTTTAGTGTTGGATGCCCATACCCGCCCAACCAACTTATAGATACTTTTTCTTATTTCTAAATTATATCACATCTTCGAGCGAAAGCTTCAAAATAGATAAATGTAAACTGGCGGTAAAGTAAGTGAACAAACTTTTGTTTCCAAAGGCAACTTGATATTATTTTGTGTTTGTTAAAATTAAAGCCAATGAATGTTGTGCTAAAACTTTTAGGACACACGTTATTATAATTCGTTGGAAAAAGTTGAATTTCAGGATTCAATTTTGTTTCCATTTGCGAGTCACGGTCTTGTTTGCTAGCGAACTTCCTCTACTATGCAGTAGATAATATCAAATGCAATGATTCAGAACAAGTAATCTATCAATAAGATCTCATCACTAAAAGAATCACTATACTCGTACAATTAAGTTTATGATGATCATATATCATTCGATTCTTACTTAGATAATATTTAACGTTAGTTCCCTTCCCGTTGTTGAGAATATTATCTAGACCCTGAGAATGTATATTCTCAACAATATCCATATTTATGGTATCAATATGATTGGTGTGTCAATATGTCACTAGCTTTATTATCATTTTCGATTAGATAATGTGAGGAAAACATTGTTTCTCTATACATCCTCAGATGATTATGAAAACATTCTTGTAGGTAAAACTTATAAGGCGAATTCAACTGTTAACTTTTATGTGAAAAAATAAATTACCGTTCTAGCAAACATGGTTATCTAGAAACAGAAATAAAATATAATACTGAATTCTAGAAACCAACGAATAACTCTTTGGCACGCATCCACAATCATTTTGTCTGTTTTGATTGTTGAAATTCGCGGATGCATTTTTCCGGGAATATGTGAGCCGTCCAATTAAACTGAGCGTTGAGAAACGAAATCTAAAATTAAGATTCCGACATAAATTTTCGTATAAGCCACGCGAAGACCTTGAGAATAAATAAAATAGGAAGACACAATTTTTGCGAATCCGTTAAGGTAACCTTGGCTACATTGGATAAAATGTAAATTAAAGCTTTGCATGTCAAGTGGTTGTCCATTACGTTGTCTGGAATAATAGGAATTAAAAATTCCAATAAAAATGACGTTTCTTGGGTATGCCTATATTTTATTCACAGACCAATTGTTAGATAAATTCATTAATAAACAAATCTAGAGAGATGATATAATTGAAATAATCGCGGAAATTAGTGGACAAATCTTTACAGATTAGGTTCTACTTTAAGCACGAATGAAGAGATCCATACCTTAATGTGAATAGTTTTATTTATTACGTGGAACATTCACCAGCACCCAGAGGGCTATTGCGTAAAAAACCTATAAAACGTCAAAAAAAAAACGACAAAATGCCAACTTGCTGCCATCCTGCGAGCTGCAAGTCAGTTCCTCATCATGCTTTGTCGCTTGCAGAATGCCGAGATAGTCTGAGAAGATGTGTGGTTGAGTTGCAGAGTAGCAAGATAACATCAGGATGATTGTGTGTATTGGTCTGCATGTGTATAAAGTCAGTGATATTTGCTGTGAGAAAATTATTACTGAATATGCTGACCATAAAATATATCTGTTAGCTGTGCCAGACGGGTTATTTGTGTTGTCCTTTCTGAAGAGAGGTTATGTTCAAAGTTATACATTACGATTTTCCCTTTTTTACGTTTTCAAAAACTTTGAGAAGCATTACGGGAAATCAACAACGCAACCGCATTGCCACATCACAGAAAAATTAGGAATGACGCATCACAAACAAAACATTTTCGCACTGCCTCACATCTAGTTTGTATTTTCTACTTGAAATAGTAAAAAAAACTGTAAAATTAAATTGACTGGAAATAAAAATTAATTTTAAATGTAATATTTTTACATATCATAAATATTTCTTTCTGTATGTACCATATTTTCTAACCTGTTAATTTTAATATACTTCACCAACCAGGGATTTTCATTTCTTATCGCTCTATTTAGCTTAAACCCCCAATAATGTCAACTCCAAAGCAGACGTTACATCATATCACAGCCAAACATTGATAGCTAAAGCATCATGACGTTTAGGCAACACGTACAGCTACAGAACGAGTACACAACAAGTGTACGACTATTGTTTACATTATTCTGATCAGTGACACTTGCCTCAACCATTTTCCTTGAGTTGCATTATATTTATAAACAAATGTATACAGGGTGTTGTTCATTAAGCCAACTTAAAAAATATGTATTCGCTATAGGAATTAGCCATTAAAACATTCAGTTTCCAAATTTTGATCAACTTTTATTCTGTAAAATAATAATATAATAAGCATGTAATATATGACATTTAAAAAATGGCGGCAAGTTGATTGATAGGTACCTGTTACTATGTTCGCCTTATAAAAAAATTTTAATCCTATTCAATCTCTTAGTTTCCAATATTTCCAAAGCATCATAGAATAGATTGACACAAAATAGTCGTTCGAAGATATTTGATACTATATTTGAAATATAACATCGACGCCATTATTAAACCAAACAAAAGCAGTACAAAGTATACCTACTTGCTAAAAAAACTAGTCACACACTTTAGCGCTTAAAAAAAATACAAAATATTTATAAATATGACTAGTTCATCTGTACACAAATGTATTTTATAAAATATGTATTGTTGATGTAAGGAGGATGGGATAAAGCATATTTCCGATAGACTTGGAGCGGGGCTGCTTCCATCTCCGTTCAGAGGTCTCGACAAACATCTCTTACCTCTTACCAATTTTGATGACATATTCCTGAGGTTTTCAAATTCGCTTGTACTAGCTGTTATTCACTTGTACTGCATGTTGCCTAAATGTCATGGCAACTATATAATTTGGCTCTGATGTGATGTAACATCTGCTTGAGCAGTGGCACTAACGAAGGACATTTATAGCCTCTATGGCTTAAGATGTAAATTGTATACTGTAGGTCGTTGTGTCATTTCTCTCTAAGTGGCGGAATTCTCGTTGTCGTTTCTCAGTCTCATCTCTAAGGTCTTGTATAGTTCTATGTGGCGTTTACAGATAAGAATATTATTTGTGAATAAGCATGTTTATATAATCTGTTTCTGGTTAATGAGCCGAGAGCCTAGTATCAATTACAAAAAATGCCCTTTTTATAGAGTGCAGATCTCTCCTTAGCCAGCAAATCAATTGACGGGATACCAGCCACCACAGAAATACATCCGTCTACACCGCTCTGCAAGAACAGAGACCACGTCCAGCAGCACCTTTTGGCTGGCTTCTCAGGACCTTCTTATAGATAAAGCTCTGTACAGTATAATCGCGATAGCTACGCCTGCCAAATTCCTACGCCTGCCACTACTGGGCTTTAATAGGAACAGGGATGCAACGACTTATTTGCCTTATCGGTGGATCGTCATATGTTCAGTAATTTTCAGATCTTTGTCGAGCCACACTCTCAGCCAATGAAGTTAGTTTATTTTTGCCAGAAAGTACCACCAATTCCGTCTTATCAGGATCCATTCTACTCCACCCGTATGGTCTAGTGTGCTGGAACCGAAAAGTATAAGATGAGCTGGACCTAATGCCACCTCGGCGAAAATAATTTCCATTTATTCATTTATTATTACTTTTTTTTTGTTTTAACTTCACCGCAATTTTTAAATAAGAAGAAGAGTATCCCTATCTATATTTTTCAACTAATAGAAAACCTCTGTTGCAAACATACCAGCTTGACATCTGTACACATGTACACAAGAAGAAATAGGCAAGTTTGTTTACAGAAAGTGTATTGCACCAAGAGTTACAACATCTGTGTATACGAGCACATGTGCATTTCTATATTTACATTGTTCCAAAGAGCAGAGATAGTAACTTGAGCCACAGCCAGTGGCTTACACGATGTCACTCTTTGAAATTGAGACATTTTTTATCTCCCCATTTTTTCCATCTGCAGGAGTGAGAAGCACCGACTTATACAGACAAAATACTCCAATAACTAAACAAAAAATGGCGACGAGTAGATTGACTCTGCGCTTCTCACGTCATTAGTTCATAAAAGATTACAAAGAAATTAAAAATGGATCAGTCGGTCAAACAGGCTCATACATTTAGTCCATAGACATTATTTCCCTGCCCTACCAGTAATAGCGTCCTTCTGGTAACGTCGCCCTCCCCCATGCCTGACCTTAAGACGCGTGTCAGACTCGGCAGAGTGACGCCGCGGCAGTAATGGCGGAACACTTACTGAGACCAGCAGGGTTATTACGTAAAAAACTTAAATAATGTAAACAAAATTTCTTTATGAAATGTCAACTTGTTGACTAGGAAGGCTAGTGTGCAAATAGTTCATCCCGCGGTTGCTACAAGTGAGCATGAAGTGAACGACAGCTAGTTCCAAGTTGACGTCTTGTAGGAAAACCAGAAAGATGTCAAAAAGAACCGGTGATATCAAAAAACCGACATACTGTCAAAAAAATGACAAAATGTCACTTTTCAAGTTACGTAATGCCGCTGCGGGATGCTCGATGGTGAACTCGCAGAACAGAAGCAGACGTGAATTGATTTCCCGATCGTTCTGTTTTAAGAGCAAATGTAAGGGAAAACCGTTGGCGTGTGTAATGTCTCTAAGTGCGTAAAATATCTTGCACTGGGACCGTATTTATATACTGTCATCAAAAACTGAGATTTCCCCTCCTTCACCTCCTACACCGCAAAACCCAATTTTTAACAAAAAAAACAAAGTTTGAGAGGTTTCTTTTTTTCGTTTATTTTTTTGTCCTGTGACTCCACGTCACTGGACTGATTTTCAAAAACTAAATTATTCCAAATTCGAGCGGTACTTTCCAAAGTTTGACAATGGGAATTTCACACAGTCAAGTAAATATGTGTGAATAATTATGCAAAGAAACACATGATATCTTGGGGCATAACAAATCTTCAAAATGAAATAAAATACATCTATTTCTATCTTTGCCTTTTATTAAATTATATCACATGACATGACATGAAATCTTGAAGCTGTACAAACCTGAGCCCTCTTGATTACGTTTTCCAAGACTTTTTGGTAGGTTTCTGGAGGATTATTTTGAATGTTCGTGTATTTATTTTCAGTTGTGCAAAACATTCCTTTAACCATTTGAGATTAACTCATCCAAATCATAAGCTATGTGCTTAGTTAAAAATGGGACCGATTTTTACTTCCTACGTCACTGGCGACGAAATATTTGTGTTGTAAACGCAAATTTTTTTTAAAATAATATATATGTCTTATGAATGTTATATATGACATGCACATCATTTCAGTCGGTCTGTCCGTCTGCGTGTTGATCTGTCCGCTTAATCCTTGGTCCGTCAATAACTTGAAAAGCACTGCTAGGATTTTGATGAGGTTTTCACACAAGCATGTAAAAGTTTTGTAGTTTTGAAAATCGGTCCAGTGGCGGCGGAGCTACAGGCGTAAAAAGATTAAAACCACCTCAAACTTTTTTGAATTTTCAGAGGCGTCTGATCATTTTCAGAACAATTTTGTGGATGGTAAAAATTGGGGATTGGGCGTTGTAGGGGGTCGGATAGGGAACATCTAATTTTTTTGGGGTCAGTATATTTACAGGTTTCTAATCCCCGTAATTCCAGGGATCGCCATAACTATTACGGTATCAAGTTCTTTAATACTCTTTCTGGGTCTGATAGACTTTTGAATATTGCATCGTTCAAGCCACAATGTCATCATATCTGAAGCGGAAAGATTTTTATAGTATTGATAACTTTCTACTCAATGACTTCAGTGACATATAATGATTATATTTTTTTCTTTTTTATATATTTTAGTGTAATTACGTGTGATTCGAACTTATTTTTGAATGTGTAGTCTAATTATATTAGACGAAAATACCCCTGGTTTTCGAAATAATTGTAAAACCTGGATTTATTGATGCACGTTATTCAAGAAGGTATCTAAAACATGGTTGCATAAAATGTGTACACCAATTTTTGTGAGAAATCTTTTATTTGACAACAAAGCATGAGAATACCCGTTTTTGGGATTCAAGCGACAGCATTGACAGGAACAAAAAAAACCGTTCAAATAAGATTTTTAAGTATTTATGAGATCTACCAAATGAGACTACACGTAAAAATATACCATTTATAGTAAAAAAGTTATGGCCGAAAACCGAGGCAAAATGTAGGTTTTGGCACTCGTTGCTAATGCGACAATAATTTCACGCAGCTACTTGAAATTCTTCAAATCCGTAGCCTTCATACTTCTAAATAACCACAACAAAATTGGAGCCGATTATGTTCAGTGATTGCTCAGTTACATATACGCAATGTTTGAATTTGATTAGAATAAAAATACACAACCCTTCGTTTTTCGCATAAAAATAACAATTATCTTTCGGAATGGTTTGTGATTCACGTCGGCAAGGTAAATTCATGTATTTTGCTATAAAACGCCCTTTGATCGAACCCTGTATATTGCCCAGTAAACTACTAGTGAAGGCCGGAAGACAGGTGTTTTAGGATAAACAATTAGAAATTATCAAAAAATACTTGACCATTCAATTTTGTTGTGGTTCTTTAAAAGTATTTGGATTTGAGGAATTTCAAGTAGCTGCGTTAAATTATCCTCGCATTAGCAAAAAGTGCCAAAACCTGCATTTTGCCTTGGTTTTTGGCGATAAGTTTTTTAGTATTAGTCGGATCTTTTTACGTGTAGTCTCATTTTGTAGGTCTCATAAATAGCTAAAAATCTTATTTGAACAGCTTTTTCGTTCCTGTCAACAGTTTCATTTGAATCCCAAAAAACACGTTTTCTCATTCTTTGTTGTCGAATAAAAAGTTTTAGTTTACCCATTTTATGCGTCCATGTTTTAAATACCCCCTTGAACAGCTTGCATCAATAAAATCCGACTCTACAATTATTTCGGGGAGATTTGCTAATATGATTAAACTAGTGTCTGGTTTGTTTAATTCAGTATTAATGCTGAGTGTGTACTTTTTTGTGCACTGTAAGATTTTCTTTTTTTTACGTATGTGAGTGCTTTTGCATGCCCAACATCAATAAAGATTATTATTATTATCATTATGATTATTATTAATTCTACGCACCTATTAGACATATTTCATCCATAGATTTCTTCCCAAATTTGCCCTTAAGACCTAAAATGATGAAATATTTCAATCCTGACCGCGTCCAGGACAACGAGAAGCACTGCATATTATCAAGTTCCCTACCTCGTCTGTCTGAAAACGATAAACTCAAAAACTACCCAACGAAGTCTTACACGGTTTTCACCAGTGGATAGAGGGATTGATGAGAAAAGTTTAGGTAATTCTTACCCAAGATAAAAATTTGCCTATAAAAGGTCATGATTTGACGTACGCCGCAAAACCTGTTGATGTTACATAAAGTATAGTAGTCGTCATGATTCACAAAAAAGTCCGCGAGGCTATATGCTGCTTAGGAAGTGCAGAGTCAACCTACTTGACGCCATTTTTGAGCTCGCGTATACAAGGATGACAGCATAAGTAAGCTCTTTTGGAGATGATGGGAGTACGTCACTGTCTCCTTTACGTAGTAGATAAATAGTAACTCCTTTTTCTTATTTGAGCATTAGCAGCTGTTAACGTAGCCAGATTCCGCATTTTCACTTTTGGAAATAAAAGCGGAGCAAAAGGAACGTTTTCAACGTAAATGAATTTATTTTTAAAACGAGGAGCTCGCGGTTGGTGAACATAGAAATGATTTAAAAGGCAGATAGATGTGTGTTAAGCCGAATATAATGAGGTCGGTGACCCCCCTTGATGCGCTTCAGTGACGTGGAAATGGGAAATTGCCTAGATAACTTTTTTATACTGGATTAACCGGGAAGGCAACACCTAAATAACGAGGTACTGCGACTGGTAGAAAGGCATCTTATTGATCCTATTTTTTGAACTGCTTAATGTTAGCTGAAACTGTTAAAAGCGTCTTCTGGTGGATTGTTTCTCATTATTGATATCCAACGGACGAAGAAACGGTCGTACCGGCCAGTACTTAAGTTAGAATAAGAAGCAAAAACTCGGCAGGACCATCTAACAGGCCTAGAACGTGGCGACATCATCAAAAGAGCTCACAGGATCAAAGTCCGTAGAAAAAAGCCATATAGTAGACCGCATGTTGATGTGAGAAAGGCTTTAGACTGTTAAGAAAGTGTCATCTATCGCCAATTAAGACGGATATGAAGATAAACATTGCCAAACCTATGTTTATACAACGGGATTCAGGAAAACGTGTCAATCTTTCTAGAGTGAAAATTACATTCAATAATAATAAAAAAGATACTATAAGCATGAATATCCCAGTACCAAGGTACAGGGTATTGCAAATTTATATATGCCACTGATGAGACTGAATAATAATGACGTAAATATTGTTCAAGTGACGCTATGGTGACACAGGATTACTCCGCTAACTCCCAAAATACAACTTCACTATCGTCAGCGTATTTTGAAAGAGCGTTTTGAAGTTTTAAATAGGTACTGTAACGAAAACCCCGTTTTTACTACTTAAAGTCTAATTTATTACTTCTCTTACTATATTATAGCAATTGCGACTAATTTATATTACAAATTTATGAATATATCGACTGGACTAGGGTATTTACGGCTGCTGCTGGCTCATCAGTCGCTCTGCCCGCTGTGCGTGTATTTATCTTCGAATTGACAAGTCCATAAGCGTTCTAGACAGATCAAAGCTGGTAGTGGCGGTCGATGTTTCTCGATGCGTGACAAACGTTCTCAACGTGCGGACACGTAATTGGTTGCCTAAGCGTCGATGTTACGAGGGTGTCTCATTGTTACTCAAACTTCTAGTTACAAGGGTATTACAGTACGTTACCTGAAATATTCTTGCCAATTTTTTCTCAAAAGAAGTAGCCTGAGGAAAGTGTCTCAATAGAGGCGATTCATGTATAAATTGAACACCTTTTTTAAAAATGCAGTGGCGTAGAAAATAGTTTTCTTTTTTCTTTTATAGGGGTCTAAATTTCTCAATTTTTACGCGACTGATATCGTTTCAGACATAAAAAAATGTGTACGTCTTGGCCACGTTGTTAGTACTACATGTTCCCATTTTTGTGACAACATCTTAACAGACTCCGAAGATATAATTTTTTTTGATTTCTTAAAATTAAACCTTGAACACCCTGTATCTCATAAGGAGCTATTTTAGGACCCATATGTATTAGAAGTGTTCGTTTTTGCCAATAAATATGGCCCCGATTTTCTAATTTAAATGTAGCAAGTTGGCCAGGAGCATTTGCAGTACTGTCACATTTGCATCACTATCAAATAACCATGCACATATCTACATACATTTATGTATTTTGTTTCTGAGTATAACTATAAAAGTCGTTATCCATATGTTAATGAAATGAATAAAATATATACAAGGCACATACTCAGTCAAAAAATTTACGTTGATTGTTTACCTAAGTACATATTTATCAAGGCGGCACTGTCAATTGGCTTATGCAAGTTGAATATAAAATATCACGCGATGTTCTTATGAATAAAGTGCTCAAAAATTTTATTATACGCTTTTTGTAGCTTGATATGTACATATTCTTTAAAAAATTGAAACGTAGAATAATGAAAAGTCATGCTTTCTCCATTTTACTTCCCACGCAGCTGAGGTTAGGATATGTCGCAAGCTAGAGCCAATTGAGAGATTTGCACAACGCATTCGAATTTAGCGCATCAAAAATCTTCAGAAAAGTATACTCTGGTTTCTGAGTAAGAGGGTCGACTGACTCAAATTCAAATTCTTTATTTTCTCGTTGATGTTAATTAAACTAAAAACTAGGGACAACATAACAGTAAAACAACGGTAAAATGAAACAAAAAACAATAAAAAAATTTATACAGTTAAAACATTGAAAATGCCAACAAGAGAAAACTCTTCGACACTATAAAAACTCTGATCGATCAGAAACCTTCTCAAATTTCGTTTGAAGGACCTCATGTTTGTTACTGACTTTACCGACTGTTCGGCCAGTATTATTCTGAACAAGAAAGATCCTAGGGTTGACCATTTTATAGTTATGAGCGATTAAAACTCTGAAAAGCTCCTACAAATGGTCATTTTCAATCCTTAAAATCTAGGTTAAAAATTACTACCTTTGAGGTTGTCAAGAATCTGAATTAGAGATGTGTACCTTCCTCTACAAGCAGGAATGCATAGTCGGCGTATTAAACAATAATTATTTCGGGCTACTAGCCTCGTTCTGAATTAAATGTTATATTCAAATCCACGTTTGTCTTGAAGTCCATTCTTAACGTCACTGGTATTCTCTCTACAACGTAATTCTGATGAAAACCAGTGCTCTTTCAGAAACGTTTAACGGAAACACTAACCCAGGAAATATTTATTTGTCATTATCATTATGTGAGATATACGCCAGTTGGCCTTGACATAAGACACACGGTACGAGCACATTTTAGAAACTATGAGAAGTGTGGCCTACATTTTTCTTTCAGTGCGTGTGTTCATAACTGATAAAGATTTTCGGAACACCGTAATGGTGACGAAAACATTGTGGTGCTTGCTTTTGACATTACAATGTCGTAATGTAACATACATGCTCAGATACCTTGGGATGTACGGCCGTGATTGTCTTCAGCTTGACCTAGAAGAGAGATATGAGTTTCTTAGAAGTAAAAGATTCCATCAAGTAGGTTGATTGGGTGCTCCCACGTAATGAGAGCTGCTAATTTTATTATCTCGCTATAGGACAGTCAAATATGCCCCAAACAAGTTTTTGTTACCTACTTTTTACTACTGCGTTCTTCGACATCTGTGGATAGACGCTTTTGTGACACCAAAGAATGACTTTGAATTGTCATAAACCGTTAAAATGCGTGAAATAATCAAAATATCCGGGACACCGATTGCCTGATCAGTATGTCCTCGTCCCGTCGACGTTCCCAAAAAGGCTTATCTGATCTGTCATTTTGGAAATAAACAAAGCACATACCAGATGTGAACAACTTGAAACTAATAACCATCGACACATTGTCGCTCTTGAAGGGACCTATCAGAATGACCAATCAGATTATACTTTATCCTGCAGGTGATCCTCATATTTATAACGTAAAGCTTCACAACTTGCATGGGTCACAAATCTGGGGTATGTGGTTTGCAGTGTTGAGCCTCTTGTAATTTTGCCCTAGATGTTACTCAGGCTTAGACAATGAGCCATTCACTATTATAGCCAAGGAATAAGTTATCAGATATACCAATCCACATATCTTTGAAGAACATTGTGAGTGTGCTCTTTTAACATAGTTATTATGGTTCTGATGGGCAGAATGTAGAAGGGCTTTGTTTCCACATATACGAGGGTGTTTTAGAAAATTTGGCAGTATTTGTAGAGTAGAAAGTACATCCATAATGACGAAAAGGTCCGTATAAACATGTGTAATAGAATATAACTAAGATACACGGTGTTGTAAATTTCTACGCCCTTGGTGAGATTGGAAAAGGACAAAACATGAGCATTGTTCAAATATCGCTACTACCTCTACATACAATTTTTAATGTCAACGTCACTTTAGCGTAATTTCAAAGTAGAATAGATAGAAGTTTTTTATACGGATTTTACCACATATATTCGAACCATTTTTTTTCAAAAAGGAGTAACATGACAAAAATTCAATACCTTATTCAAAAATACAATAGATGTTTAAAAAAGTCAGTAGCGTAGGAAATAGCATTGTTTTTTTCTGTAGGTATTATTCAACGCCATTGGTGTGGTCTCAGGCACGAACATTTTTCTATGAAATGGCTATGATGTTATTACTAGATGTACAAAATGTTGAGTCAATATTTTAATACATACCGAATGCATTTCCAGCCATATATTTACATGGATTTTCCGTGTTATTTTTTGATCTACTTCATGCACTAAAAATACTGCCATTGTTCTCTGTTAGTAGGTTTTGAAAATCAATCCAGCGCGGCGGAGCTAAGGGCAGCAAACGAAAAACAAACTTTCAGAGACTCCTGCTCATTACCAGGAAGGGCAGAAAATCATAGGGGGTGGAAGCTTGTCAATTTGCAACTTCGGTATCAGTGTTCATTATTAAAAAGTTCTGTTAATACTGCATGCAACCTATGCATCATAGACAGGCATACTTTCCATGCATTTGCCATCGTAGCAGAACTATGGTTCAAAATAAACGTAACAAGCAAAACTTTGTTCGAATTCGGAATGTCATAACGTTTTTATTTTTAACTCGATTTTATCGTTTTTTTTTTCAGCAGGCGGATAGGTACGCTTATTGGCTTAAAATTGCATCTCATTTCTTGATTGTTGCTACACCTTGACTTGTTGTACAGGGTAAATCAAATGATGTGTCATTACTACTACTCCAATTTTGAGTCGATCTGATTTCAGTTGCCAATTAGTCCGCAATGCTTTTCATTATCAAGAACAGCATTTTCTCTATTATATGATTTTTATTCATGAAAATATGCACACTGGTTGAACTTTTAGAGATAAATCAACATTTTACCACAAATTTTCCTTCTTTCTTTCATAACTTTTTAATTCCCATCCGAATTCAGAAATTGTTTCTTCAAATTGTACAGAAATCCATTGCTTCTCAGTGTTAGGTTCACATTTGCTTACATCGTCGTTGATTCCGTTCGCCTACAGCGGTGAAAAAATTGAAACGTTTGACTATGTATAATAATTTCACCCTCTACCCTTTTTAAACACAGTGTAAGGGCAAAAAACAGAATTTCCTAGATAGGCCTTGAAATTATCAGATTTATCGCAAAATCGTTTTTTATTTTTTCCTCATTTGATTTGAGATGGGATTTCAAAAAAAGTTACAACACGTGACAATAACGTCACGTGTTTTCCTGTACAAGTTCGCGTAGTCAAATTTTCAATTATATCTTCTTTGGCTTTCCATCACCAACTTTCATATAGACGCTATATTGGATTTTTTTACGTGTGTTCATATGAAAAAAACAACGTTGGTGATGGAAGTAGAAAGAAGAAACCTCGAATTGAAAATTTTAATTACGCTATCTTGTAGAGGAGAAAAAGGGGCCATAACAATATGCAATTTATTTTGAAACCCATCTCAAATAGTGTCAGAAAAAAGTAAAAATGATTTTGGGATAAATCTAGTATATGAAACGAATGGCTATCTGATAATTTCAAGGCCTACCTAGGAAATTCTGTTTTTTTTTCTAATGTATGAAACATTATATATTTTTTGAATCAGAATAGTAACTTTCTTGACGTATGCAAAATCGATTTTGTCTCTCTTGTCTACTTCGAATTTCGAAACTTCCTAAGCGGTATTTTGTGAGTTGACAAGTTTGTCCCCATTTAAGCGACTTCGTATCTCTTACCGTTTCCGGATCCCAATGGTGAGGGTCGAACTTGAAATACCCGGTAGATTTATGTAATAAGTAGTTTACGACATATTCCATCTCAGGCTCCTCTATCGATATACACCTACTAATAGAATTTGTAGCTCTGAGATCTCCTTCATACGGCTCTCTAAGTCTGCTAAATCAATATTTTCATTTCCTCTTTAGAAGGTTTTTTAAGCTCTAAAGATATAGTTTTAATTATTATTTTCGACTTCCAGATCCCTCAATCGCACAAAATGGAGTGTGGCGTAACGGCAGCGACTTCCCCGACCCCCACAGGCATCTTGGCCGACGTTGGGCACAGGGCGGAGCGATCCCCAGCAAGGACGGGGCTCCATGTGGCCTTCAAAGAAAAAGGAGAGATCAAGGAGAAAAGGGAAAAGTTCCTCACTGCCAAATATGGACACCACCAAATGAGTCTCATTAGAAAAAGACTCGCTGTGGAGATGTGGCTGTATGAAGAGTTGAAGAAGTTGTATGATAGTGGGAAGAGTAATGGGGTAAGTTATTGTAGAAAATTTTAGTATGAGTGTTGATACCCATTCTTCGCCCCTATCCTACTTGTAATAAACCTACATTCAATTTGTATTTTTTGTATTTCTACATAATTCCAATTAATATCAACCTACTTTTAGAATTAGTGCTTAGCATTTCAATATCTTCCTTAAATTTTGTCCGGCTGCTGAATACGGTAGATATCACCTCTTGATCATTTGACAGTTTTTTTTCTCGTAAATGTTTTTTTAATTTTGGAAGTACAGTAGACCTTCGGTAATCCGACAACCATTATGCAGGGCAGTGTCGGACTATCGAATTTGTCGGATTATAGAGCACTGTCTAAGACCCCCTATAGTCCGGAATTTTTTACAAAAGAGTATCTTGTAATCCGACAAATTACATATCCAATAGTAAGATTATATATGTTATGTACATGTATATGTATGTACTTTGAAGTACAAATCATACATAGTTTATGTATGTCGAATTAAGTAAATTAAATAACAATAGAGAGCTTAGGTTTTATTATAAAATTAAGCATAAATGCACATACATATGTACCAAAATAATCAAGAATTATTAATCAAAATCATTAATGAATTTATCAAATTATGAAGCTTGGAAATATCAATTTTTTTTTGTTTAAGGTTGTTATAACGCGAAATCAGAGCTTTGTCCCTCAGTCTTCTCAAAAGTAAAAGTTCGTTGTAGGATGTACCATTCTCTTCAGCCCATTGTAAATCTAGCTCAAAGGCGTTAATTGCGTCTTGTGCTGTGACTTGTGGAGCAGTTGCAATCACGTCGTCGTTATTTTCCTGATTGTTTGTTGTATAATTGTGGAGCAGTTGCAATCACGTCGTCGTTATTTTCCTGATTGTTTGTTGTATAATTAGAAACCTCTTTTATAATCTCTTCGTCAGACATTTCATGAAAAACATTTTCCCCTTTATCCATTCCATGGCACCAGATTTCCAAATCTTCCGGACTTATCTGTGTTTCAGTTCTATAACTTCCGAAGTTACACCGATTTGTGGAACGTTGCTAGGTGACTATATGTGGCCATAACTTTCTTCAAGACGATTTAATAGTTGATGACGGTAACGCATTCGACGACTGACAAAGAGCAAAAACCAAGTCTTTCATATTAAATTCTTTTAAAGTTTTTTCTATTGGTTGGTCTTTTGATACGGCTCTTAGAAGTAGGTTTTTCTTATAGTCTTGCTTGACAAACTGAATGATATTCTGGTCCATTCGTTGAATCAGTGCAGTGCAATTTGGCGGAAGAAACATCGCAGTGATGCATTTATCCTCAGATGTTAGTTCTTCTTCAGACGGATGACCGGGAGCGTTATCAAGAAGCAACAACGCTTTTTGAGGAAAATTATGATATTTTAACCATTTTCTAACTTCAGGTACGAAGCATTCATCAAACCCCTTTTTGAAAAGGTCTTTTGTCATCCATGCACTTTTTTGTCCGTAATAGTGTACAGGTAAATCAATGTTTTTGAATGCCCGTGGTTTATTAGATGACCAATGACCATCACGCTCTTTTTGCTTACTTTTCGTCCAGGTACGGATTTTTCGTTACAAGAAACGAAAGTTTTGTTAGGCAACACACGCCAAAAAAGCCCTGATTCGTCTGCATTTTACACCTGTGACGGGTCAAGATTTAAATCGTTCACCTTTTGCAAAAATCTTAATTTAAAGGGCTCTATGCAGGTGGCATCGTTAGAAAGTTTCCCTCCTGTAATAGTCATTAAACGTATGCGATGACGACTTTTGAAACGTTCTAGCCATCCTTTGCTGGCCACAAAATCATCTTTTTGTATTATTTCCTTATAAAAAAACTTAGCTTTCATGGCCAACATGGGTCCTGAAATTGGTGCATGCCTATTTCTTTCCTGAAGAAACCACATGTACAAAGCTTCTTCCACTTCTGGATGTTCAGCTTTCTTGAGTGTCTGTCTCTTGCCTGGCCCGCAGTCAGTAGTTGACACGAACTTCTTGATCCTCTTGTGGTTTCTTTTAATGTCATAAATTGTAGATCGGCCTACGCTGTATTCACTTGCTAAACTACTGAAAGTTTCATTGCGATTTAAGCGGTCTAAAATATCACATTTTTCTTTAATTGTCAATGTTTTGTGCTTTCGCTTCTGAGTTTGTGATGACATTACTAGGTACTATACTTAATACACAATGAATAAATACTAAACAATGAACGCACGCTAGTCCGTACCGCTATCACAAGTAGTCAAATTCAAACTAAGTAAAACAATGCTTACGCGTCGAGCATGATAGCGGTGGCGGGTTATAACCTGTTCAAACCTGCGCGATCTACATTAGCGAAGATTGTCAAATACGTATTTATGTAATATTCAAAGACATGTCGGATTACAGGGGGCGCCGGATTAGACAGCGGCCGGATTATCGGGGGTCCACTGTAGTCTGAAATTACTGGTGGCTTTATCTGGAGAATATGGCGGGTACTCTATCAGTTCAAAGCCTGCTTGTAGGGCAGCTATAACAATGCCGAATGTATGGCTGGGAGCAGTATCCTGAGGGAGTTATACGTGCCTTACTAATTTAATAAATATTTCTCTGTACAAACGTCTGGCAATTTTGAGATTAAGTATACATAATAGGTCCCTGCAATGCTAAACGTGCGTTTTGTTCACCATATCATCACTTTTTTAACGTTTTCGTCGGTGGTTACCGTTAAATGTGGACCATCGCCATGTTTTCACAATATCTTCATATGCACTTAAAATCGTCATATCGTCAGATACTGCACATTCCCCAACAGTGTTCAGATGAATTTCAGTGAGTGCTATACACTTTTTTGTATTCGCGGTAAATTTCGAAAATGATATATGTTTTTTGGATGCTATATGACATGTGCATAACGAAAAACTGTTTCACTCATTTTCATCGGTCCGCCTGTCTCTGTCCGCTAATCCTTCACCCCCTATATGACCTGGGAAAAATTGTAGGGTTAAAAAAACTGGTGGTTGGGAGGCTGTAGGGGGTTAGCTGAGGGTGCATCTCAATTTTGCAACGTTGTTAATACTACGAACCTTTTAGACATATTTCGCTCATGGTAGATTTTCTTGTATATTTATCCTTGAAACTTTGGCCGAAGATATATTTCCGACCCCCGCGCGTCTGTCATACGCTTCGCGGTCCTGTCAATGCATGTGTTTAGCAGTCGGCATCTGCTGCCCGACTGGATGGGGACCGTCGGCAGTGATGCCAACTGGTCAAGCATTTTTCTCCAAGGTAAATATCTCCAAAAATCTCCTAAACTGAAACTAAAATACCCTAGCTTCCATATCATCAGCATATGCTCTTGTGTTGCACAGAAAAGCATGTTATATATGGACATTTTAATTCTATGAACCTGTTTGACCAACTTGATTCATTCAGTTTTTTTGTTATGCATGTTCATGGCTAACTTTTTCTCAGAGGTACCAAGTTGTGCCAAACATAATTCTTTATGACCTGTCGACAGCGTTGCGTAGGAAGTGCAGAGTCAACCTACTTGACGGCATTTCTGCAGATATTTTATTACAGCTCTTTTCTCAACATAATCCATTTCTATTCAAATCCTTTACAGATGTACCAAAAAGCACATTATGAAAACATTTTGACATGCAAACAATTAAGCTTCAAAAAATTTACATAACAGAATCCGTTTAATAACAAAAAAATCAAACAATAGCCAACAATTTGTCGCCTATTGAACCGTTTGCGTCCATAAAACATCAATGGAAAAATCCGCTAATAATAGCTATACATCAATTCAACCTTCAACGGATTGATTTCGAGTTAAACCAATCGAACGGAAATTTCGCGGATATATTTGTATTTACAGAGACGTTTGAAAAAGGGGGTTTTAATTTACTGCTTGTGTATTTCAGTACATGTTTTTTATACTCAAGCATCCATGAAGGCAAATCCTACATACGATGGTATAGGCGAACGTCATTCACATATAATTTTCGTCGAAAAACTGAAGAGTCTTTTCTACGGTGCTTTTCAAAAAGGTCCTCTCTACCTATTTTTTGAATGGGTCAAGTTAGCATGCTGAAATTTAGGTTGATGGAATTGAACCCTGAGGTATAAGATGGAATGCTTCAAGATTGCTTTTTAAAAAGTTATTTTCTGAAAATTACAAAACTCAAAAATGTACTTCTCCAAAGTTTTTACATTTTTATGATGTTAACTGTATAAAGGTTTTCTAAGAATCTAGTGGCTTGGTCCACATTATTCCTACCGTATCAACAGGAGCGGCTGATATAACTGATCAATACTATATTTTAACGTAAATTTGGCAGTTGGAAATTTCTAAAAAGGAGACTGGCCACCATCTTGGGACATTTTCAAATTGAACGGGGGTAATGTGATACCTCGTCAAGAAGCTACTTATCAATAGATAGCCGTAGAATATAAAATCATTCCAAATTGCAGGCTGTAAAAGTTGATCGTGCTTGTACTTTGAATCACTTATAACTCAACAAACAATCATCAAAACGGTGTATCGATTTTCTTAACTTAAAATTATGTATTATAATATGTTATAAAATATGAAATATTTCAATTGAAAAATGTGAGAATTTGTCAACCATTTGAAATGAACTGTCTCATGTTTTATTACAGATTCAGATAGACCCTTTCAAAATAAGGGTACTGATGATGATTAGTTGTTGAGTTATAAGTTGTTTAATGTCCAATAATGCTCAACTTTGACTGTCCGCTACACCCTTATTTTGTAAGATTAAATTAATCAATTATTTCTATCGTTCGTGTTAAGGGCTAATGTATGATGTGTGGAATATGTTTAATAGATGCGTATATTTATCGGCGTTGGAGGTATTTTAATATACTAACATTGAAAAATTGCGATACACCCTTCCCACCCTCCTACAATACCCCACTCCCAAAATTTAACCCCTAATAACGAAGTTTGATCAATATATTTTGTTCGTTCGTGGCCTTTTTCTCCGACGCCACTGGACCGATTTGCAAAAACTAGCCCTTTCTTCCAGGGCATAGTAGTAAACCTTTGTGAAGATTTTATCAAAATTCAACCGGTACTATTCAAATTATAGACGTGCCAAGGATTTGCGGACAGACAGACAGACCGACAGACACTCCGACGAAAATGAGTGATGTACTTAACACATGAAATCAAAAAACAGGAGAGGGAGAACTTTATGGAAAGCACTGTATACAAGATTGTGTGTTAAGCAAAATGGAGTTAGCGTTTTCTTTACATCAAGCTCTTTAAATAGAGGTGAAAAAAAGTACCTTTTCATCAGTTCAGCCCACGCTAATGCAGGTGACTAAACAGTATCCAACCGCTTTAACCTTTTCTCATCTAGAAACATGTCACTAAAAATATTCCAGCCAGCAGGACTTTTCGTTGCACTGCTTACGGAAGTCGAGGAAATTGCTTTCCAGCGTTCCCGGGCACTGCTTAAATATAGGGTTTTCCAATAGGACTGATAGGTCTTCCAAATATCATAGCTGTCATTATGGAAATACATACATATAGATAACGACTTAACATTTATGCCCATTAAACATCATACTAATGGAGGAGCATCTAAACTAGCAACATTTTTTTAGCAATATTTGACTGTAACTGTAGCTTTGTTCCGACATGCAGTTCCGAACTAGTTCAGGACAAATTCCGAATTATTTTTCTGCTCATGTCCGAGGTACGTACAGTAGAGATCTAGTTTTGAGATTCCGTCTATTCTGTTGTCGTAAACATAATCTTAATTGAAATAAGATTAAAATATCAAGTTCCAAAAACATGTTGAAAATGTTCGTTATTGTAAATATCATTAGATTAAGCATCATTTGATAAAATCTTACCCAATCATATTATTATATATTATGGTTTCTCAATAACGAAGCTCAGGCAGAAACTTTAAAATCACCATCATGTAGTCCCTAAGAAGTGCGAATGAAAAAGCTCCATTGTTTTTTTATATTCCTTAAAATAAAGTCGAAAAAATAAAAACGAGTTGGCCAAACTTTAGTTTTTCCCAAACATCTCAGAAAGTCAAGAAATATTTACAAGTTTCTCAACGGTTTGTAAATACCCCCAAAGATCGCAGCTTTTTCCTATTTCAATCTAAGCTGCATCTCGCTCAGGTATTGAGATTACCATACATAGGATCCTTATCTTCGACAGCCTGTATACCCATTGCGTCAGGAGTATATTTTAGGTTTTGCGCAGGTGGCATCTCTCTCATGTCTCTGTTGCCGTTGTCATGTATGCATGCGCATAATTCCTACGGTGCACTACATTTCCAAAAAAAGGCTTTTTTTTGGAAATTTATACGCTTTTCAATGTCTGATAAATTTACAAAAATGCATCATTCTCATTGGGAAACCCTATAAATATTTTAATAACGCTGCAAGTTCGACCCAATTTTTCAGGGCCTTAATCGATGTTTTTCCAGGTGGAAAATCCAATTCACTCGATGGGAAATTATGAAGTAAGCAATTAAACTGGAAAACGTTTAATGTACTCAATGAAAAATCTATAGCGGTTAACGCTTGCTTCGTTCAGAATTTCCACCTAGGAAAATTTTGTTTGATTAGCAGTGTTCCACAGAAAATTTCGTATAAAAAATGGTTTCAATTTGTACAGAGTTCGGGATCCTCCAGTTCACCGAATTCCGTATATAAAGTTGTAATAACAAAGTTTTCTTGTTTTCAACAAACTGGTGGTGCGACAGTAGTTGTTACCTTTTGAAAACATTATTTTTAATAATCGGTACTAATTTATTCTTGAGCGCATTAGATGAAAGTTCTGAATGATCTCATATAGCTTACAAAATAGATAAAATAGAACATCTTTATCAACACCAATAACTTTTATACAAACCAGGACGATATATATATATATATATATATATATATACAGGGTGGCGCATCGAAAACGAAACAGACGCATTTACTGGCACCTCAGTTTTTTTGGAAAAACGCTCAGACCCGTCGATTTTGTTTTCGAGGAGCACACAAGTTTGGCAAAAAATCACGTTAGCATGTGCAGCCCCCTAAGCGGGGGTGACACCACCCCCAAAATCTTAAATGGAAAGGCGGGTCGAGTGATACCTTATTTTAAAGGTCTTTCAATTCCCTTTATAATGATATAAAATTAATGTATTTCAGTTCAGTAGTTTTGAAGATTTATTGATTTAAAGCTTAAATAAAACTAATACATCATCATTATTGGAGATCAATACATTTGGCAGCAAAGTAATTTAAAAATAAAGAATGAACTGACCCCTTAGGCAAGTAAATGTTGAAAATGGCCACCATGACTCTCCATGCAATAATAAAGATTTTGCTTTTTTTTTTTTTAAAGATTTTGCTCAAAACGTTGCCGCACATTTAGCAATATTTGGTGCAATCATCAAGTGGCTTCACGATGTAATGCTGTAATGTTTTTTTAAATAATTTTTAATCTGTTTTTAACTTGTTCTTGTCATATTTTATATAATTTTGACCATTGTACAATCTATCCAGCTCTCACCATGTTACTGGACGTTTCCCTCATCCTATACGTAAACAACAATTAGCAACATCCTCACATACTACTCTCCTAATGATGATGGCAAAGTCCATTGAAAGCTAGAGAGAATTAAAAAAGGTATAAAGAGTCCTCTTTGCTTAAATTTTGTCGAAGTACCCAACAAAAGGCGGAAGCTTTAATTTTATATATATATATATATACAGGTCTATCCACGATACAGTTGTTTTCTCAAAACATGCTAATCTAAAGAGCCTAATGACTTCTTGGGATGGTGGATATCATAGTACATTGTGTGTGCCAACTGATAATCAGGAATAAAAAGGGGTATAGGTAGGGTAGGTATATGCCTGCTGTGCGGGAGGTTTTTTTCAGATAACGGTTAATATGTTTTTTAAATGTCTTAGCATAGTGATATTATACACTTATGAGTTTCGTGTAAACAACAATTTGGATAATGTAGGTATTCAGGGTTAGCTAAGTTATACAGGCTGTTCACCACGGATTGATCGAAAATCACTGATTAAAGGAAAAAACGCCGAGACACTTCAAAAAACTTGTCAAGAGGGACAACTTTAAAAAAAAAACTGATTAACCCTCTTTCACCCTCTGCTGCCTAGATCATCCCCTTAAAAATTTTAAATGACGAGGGGTATCGAGCAATAACTTGTTTGAAAGGTCTTTCAAAGCCTATTTTTACTTTTGATTCGGTCGATTCGTTTTCAAGAAAATGAGAAAAATCTTTATTCAATTTGTTCAGATAGAAAACAAAAACACACGAAAATATTACTTTTTGTTTCAATAAGTGTTCAAAAGTTGGCCGCCAGGGGCCATACAATGATATAGGCGATGTTCAAGTTCCTGACGGACATTTTCAAAAACATGTGCGTTGACGAAGTTCATCCAAACTTTTAGATTGGGGAGTAAACACAATAGATTTCAAATGGCCACATAGAAAAAAGTCTAATGGTGTCAAACCAGGAGATCTAGCAGGCCATTCTATAGGCTCTCTTGGTCCTATTCATTTATCTGGAAACTCGTCGTCTAGCCATTGCCGGTACGGAAGTTCGAGGAGTGAGGAGCTTCGTCTTGCTGGAAACATATTTCAGCCTCATCAAGTATAGGGTTTCCATCCTCCTCGATTAGGTTTTCAATGGTTTCAGTGATAAGCGGATTGATGGTATTTTCCAACATATCCAAATAAATGTCTCCGTTCAAATTTCCATTTATAAACAATGGCCCAATTACTTTGTTTCCTAAAATGCCTGCCCATACATTATTTTTTTTTTGGGCGTTACTGGGTATGCCCTCCTACAAAAGCATGAGGATTTTCATTGCTCGAATACCTGCAGTTATGATAGATAAAATCTACATTCATCACTGAAGCAGATATTCTTTACATGAATGGTATCATCATTAATCACTGCAGTCATTTGTTCGCAAACCTCAACTCGCCTATCGAAATCATCTTTGGTTAACTCTTGCAATATTTTCATTTTGAATGGATGGAATTTATGGACTAGTAACTGTGTGTACAGAGCCTAATGAAATACCAGTTTGCAGCAACAATTTTGCGTAATGAGGTATTAGAATTTATTCCAAACTCCATCCAAAACTCAACAAAACATACCTGTGCGAAGTTATCTTCCTCGGATGTCTGGCGTTAAATGTGACGGCAGTTTACTGAGCACATTGTTTTTGGGCACAATAAATTATAATCATTTCCACTCTTTTGGCTAGTGTGTAAACCATTTTAGCAGTAAAATATGAATCAATAAATTAATTTTCACGATCCCAAGATTGTCACAAAGGTAACTCACAGCAAATTGAATTATTTCTTTCCCTTAGCAATAAATAACTAAATAGGTAACACAATAAATACAGTTCGTCCAGGATATCTGTGTTGATGAAAAGAATGCGGAAAAAATTCGGGTTGTTATTTGGTTGTTGCCACGTCTTATCTTCCGTATTGCTGTTTATGTTGGTAGTTTCCGTTTTAAATTATAAACGAATTGTAGGTTTGGCAATCCTAACGGGCAACATTTTGAACACTTATTGAAAAAAGTGATATTTTCGTATTTTAGAAAACCAAACTTCAAAATAAAAGACTTTGATAGACCTTTTAATTAAGCTATTACTCGATACCCCTTGTCATTTAAAATTTTTAAAGGGATGACGCTGGGGGGCAGGTGGTGAAAGGGGGTGAAGTAGTTAAAAAGTGTCTCGGCGTTTTTTCTTTTAATCAGTGGTTTTCGATAAATCCGTGGTGGGAAGTTTTCAAATCAACACCCTGTATGTAGACATAAAATGCTTTAAAAAGACGCAACAAGAGATTGCATCAAAAAGAGGTTACAAAGGCTGAATAACACTGGTTCTACTTAGTGCTGTACTATTATACTCAATTATACATGGTATGAATCGTTTAGTTAGAATGCGTTTATACAAAGACGCTACATTGTTTCCTGAAGCAATTCGTAAAACTAGTTCCTGTATTCTTCCTATGAGGTCATAGCTAACATGCACTTAGTCATGTTCGCCTTTCTCTCTCTATGAGAGAGTACTTTATTTTGTTAGCAATACTGCCTTGCATAATATGCTCTTCCAAGTAGTTTTCCAGATGTCATTTAGTCATTATAACTAGGAGCTCAGTCATTCGAAGAATATCTGTAGATTGGAGTACCACGCATTTTTTGTAATTCCCTTAGTAGTTATTCTAGAGTAATATAGTTGCTAGGTCGACGCTTTTCAAAGGGAGAATGCATTTATTCCTTCCTGATCGAAACAACAGAAAATGGCGTCAAGTAGGTTGACTCTGCACTTCCCATGCAAGGATCGATTTGGGTGGTTTTTGGTCATATTATTTTTGGGTAAAAACCCAGATAAACACTTCAATCTTTACCAACAATATTAAGTGAATTTTACCCTAAACAGACCAATTCCAACCCCCAGTTTTTCTTCAACCCTGGATATGTTTTTTTTGTAGCACGTTCCTAACGAGATTTATCGCTTTCAAACTTATATTTGCTTAATAAATCACAACACTAATTTGTTGTTAAGTGAACAGTCACTCTGATTGGAAATTAGCCTCTTCAGGGATAGAGATTATAGTTCGACATTTAATCGTATGCGAGTGGCGCAATACTCTACACTATTTTGGTTGTGTCTACTAGGATATCTTCGATTTTTTGAAGTTGTTGATTTCGGTTGGACACTCCATGTATTTATTTATACCATCTAGTCAAACAAGTATTGGCGCACCCTGTTTATTTCTTGAATCTCAAAAACGGAAAGATGATTTTTCTTATATTAAATTTATTTGAAAACACACAAATAGCCATTTTCGGTCGCAATAGATTGAGCAAATTAAAAATTTAAGAATATTAACGGGAATTATGAAATTTAAGGGTAAAAAAATATTGGTACACTAAAAAACAAACAAGTTAATAAGTGATATCCTTGAATATCAATCCATTAAACACATGCGGTACTTTGCCCGAAAAAATTAAATTTCTTTTAAATTGATGCAAATGGTTATGATAACAAAGTAGTAGCTGTAAATACATTTTGTTAAAACTTATTTACTTTTTTTTTAGTGTGTTTATAATTCATACGTATTATTCTTCTTATATTATTCTTAATTTGCTCAATCTATTGCCATCAAAAATTACTATTTAGATACTAGCTCCCAAATAAATGTAGTAGCTTTAAATTCATCTTTTCATTATTCAGATTCAAGAAAAAAAATGGGGTACATCCCACGGCATACAGAAATTCACACTTTTTGACAGCTCTTCTTTTTTTGCTGCTTCATTTAGGATTAGATCAATTTATACACACTATAACAGGCGGCAAAACTAGGAAAATTGGAACCGCGATTTTCTCAAAAAATATACGTGTTTTTTTTTTTTCGTAGCTCAGTTCTAGTTTTTAAGGAGAAACTATCGCAGGTTTGTGGTATTACCTAAACACGACACATAATCACTCAAAAGAGGCTTTTTTGGGGGAAAATCTGAACACCCGGACCACATTAATCCATATTTTCCAATGGAGAAATAAATGACCCACTTCCTCGTTGAAAATACTCTCGATGTACGCCACATGATACCGATAAAAAAACTGATCGTGTGAAAAGCGTAACATATGACCCAGATATTTCTGTATAAACGGGTTTTTGTGCTGTTAACAACGGTATAAAAACGATACGATAATCATTCGGTGTTTCCTTTGTATGGTAAAAGAATGAACGAAGTTTGGTTGAGGCATTGACCTACGCAATATGAAAACGTGGATTGCTTCCGCTCTATCAGAATCTTTTGTTCCATTATTCAAAGGAGGCGTACACCTCGCATTCCTGGGGGGAATTTGCCTACCCATACCGGACCAAGCTTTTTTTAGATCTTCTGAATCAATTCTAACAAGAAAAAGACGACAATTATATAGACTCTACCCTTTCATTCTGTTCGAAACTAGTCTAACTTCATCTGTATAAAGTGGCATCAGAAGACGTAAGTTTTGTCCAGCAATGCATTATTGGGCGTTTCATGGAAAAATACACAGATTCCAGCAATGCGCGTGTCCAATGTTGATTATAATAGCTCCTGATACATACTTCGAATCCTGGAATAACCAATAAGCCCACTAGTTGAACACTAATTTTTGTTGCAATTCTGCATAACTGCCTGTGAACATTACCCCCGAAATCAGGAAACTTCAATAAATCACATTCGATGCATATCTGGAAAATATCGCGGCCACTTCGTTATGGCCGTGTATGTTCATCGTCGGTTGATTCAATATTTTTTTCTGGTCTGCTGAAGGTTAGCGGCAGGTAGGATTGTTGTTCATGGAACCTCATTTTAGAGCCAAGATTGACATACAATAAATGTGTATATTTAATATGTGCGTAGTATTACCGGTATTAGTAGCTTCTCAATAATGAAACGTTTTACACTGATACCAAGGACGTACCACCCCTTCCAGCCTGAACCCTAAAAAAGGAATTCCAAAAAAGATCAGAAGGTTCTGACACGTCAAAAAACGAAATTTGAAAACTTTTTTCGCTCCTAGCTTCGCCGCCACTGAGCCGATATAAAAAAACTATTGAGCTTTTTCGTACTTGACCTTTTATCAAAATGTCATATAACATCCAAAAAATATTTTCCAATTTTTCCCAATGACTATAGAGGAAGTGCAGCACATTTGGAATACTTAGTTATCTAAATAAATGCAAACGCTATCTGTATTTTTTGCCGTGAATATACTGTCGTCAATTACACAAAACCACAAGTACTCAAAACTGGACGCCATCTTGACATTTCCTGCTACCAGCCACACGAAACTTTTTTTACTATGATACGTAAAATGTTCATTGCAATTATTTGAACTGTAATGTGTCCTTTTAAGTTTACAATTTTATATTGATTTTGTGAATATATTTAGAATTAAAAATGTGACATGGAATTTTAAGTTAGGTCATGGTCATGTTGTTAATTTGGACTAGGTACAGTGCTTAATGTGAGAATTGTGGGTTCACGCTGCTTGTAGTGCTTATGAATCCGGTGTGTATATCTGTGATTATTGTAAGAACAGTAACTAATAACACTAAACTATGAGTTCAGGCTAAATATTGATTTGTGATTATTTTGACTGATTAGTTAATAATTAATAATTATAAGCTATTTTGTTAAACAGATTAGATAGCCAAAGACTATAAAACGGTTACAAAGTTAAGAAATTTATTAGTTTCTTAGAAAAAGTGTAAATAATTGTGAAAAAAGTAATGATAATATGGAATACTATATTCCAAATTACATGCACCCTAAGTAAATTTGCGTTTTTCTACTTTGATAAATATTTTTATGGCGTTCCTGGTTTTTGTTTTGTTTGATTGCTCATTAAAATTTAACGATTGCCCAATAATTTAATGCATTTTTTATTTTGCTATCTTTATCTTGCAGCTTATTTCCAAAAAACAAACCAATATTCCAAATATGCTGCAGTGGGAAGTAAAAGCTCATTAGTAGGTCTTCTTCTGAAAAACCCCAAAAATGACCTTTATGCTAAAAAACCCAGTTAAAAATCATTACTTCTCATCTTACCAAGTTTTTAAATTATAGTTCGAACTTGCCCCTTAAAGACCATCCACTAAGCTGGGCTTTGTTTATTTTACAGCACTGTTATTTAATTGTAAAGATTGCCCTATGGGCTTACGGATATTTTATATTTTTTCATACTGAAGCAGTCGCTGTAAACAGAAGCTTCAATACCGCGGCTGCTATGTGAAGCTTGACACTTTGTTGATCCGATTTTTGAACTGCTTAAGTTGAGTAGGACTAGGAAAAGCCTGCTCAGGCAGGTTGTTCCACAATCTCGACACCTTAAGGACAAAGGAGCGGTCGTACAGGCCAGTTCAGGATGTACGAAGTACGACACGGTTAGGATGGGAGGCCGAAGTCGGGAAGGTCTGCCAGGCAACCTCATTGCGGGACGTCATAATGGAGGAGAGTTTTGAGGGGCCCAAAACTGTCCGTTAGAGAAGGGTCGTCGATCAGTCGGACAGCTCTCCGGAACAGCATGGAGTATGGATAATTTCGTCGAGGCAGCAGCACCCTAAACATGTGAGCAGTACTCGAGGCTACGTCCTATATAGACCTTGTATGGAGTGAGGATGTTATGTGGAGAAAAGTACTCAGCCTTCCATCGCGCTATAAATAAACCAGTAGAAAGTATTTTATCACCCTTTTAATAGCTTAAGACATCTGTTTTGATATTTATCAAATACGTTATAAATAAACCAGTAGAAAGTATTTTATCACCCTTTTAATAGCTTAAGACATCTGTTTTGATATTTATCAAATACGTTTGTGAATGAATATATTCTTGGCAAAACAATATGTCATTTAAGATGGGACTGACGAGCGACGCTTCTATCAATCAACTTTCTGTTCACTTTCATTAGTTGCCCTGTCCCCCATTTTTAAGGAAAAGAGGTACCAAAATCGATTCTTGAGGAATTCGCTCATTGACATTATGAGATAAATATAAAGAGCCCATCAATTCCAACTGTTAGCAAGTTATCAAACTATCTCTAGGAGACCATAGGATGGATGTTTGTGTACGAGAAGTGCTCAGTTTTCAGCCAAACTATCCTTTACAGACACTTCTACAGATGGACTATTCGAACGATTGTCACATCATCTATGAAAACGAAGTAACAAGAGACAAAAATAAGTAGCTACTTTGGCAGGAACAATAGACAAGCTGATTATTTCTTTTGTTTTCAATACATTATTATCGAACCAAAGACGGTTCATACACCTCTACGCTATATAGAGCACATTCCCAACAAGGAAGGCCCAGCTGTATGTTGTACCACTAACGGTACTTCCTTATTCGATCGAGCAGGTCTTGCAAAAAACAACTGCCGCATGCACTATATTCTTACTCACCACCTGTCGCAGGGAGCAGCCCAAACTCATTATTCTTTATGTCTTTCTTTTTTTGTTATCTTCGTATATTCTTCCATTCTTCGCGGTCAGGCAGCGTAACATGTGCCTGAGTCACCTGTTAGGGGACGAACGGCAATTGTAATTTCTTTGTTGTGTTGATCGAAGATCTGGATGACTCACTTGCATTGCATCGCCGCAGTACAACCATTGGTAAGTGTGGAGGTAGTTCCCACGAAATGGCAGGAAATTTCTAGTGGATGAGTAATAGGCTGAAGAACATAGCAATGTGGAATTACTAACTGGAGCTTGTATTTTGTAATGGAGCATTGATTAACATTCCACCAGAAACTACTCAATCCAATTGCCGTGCCCGAGACCACTTAGGCTTCGTTGATATATTCTGATAATTCGAAATCTTCAAAATACGAGTTACGGGGTAGGTTGAGGGGTGATCCTTTCTTGGACGGTTGATGTCATCTTCAAGAGTAAAACTTTAAAAGGAAAATCAAGTCGGTTCCTATTGCTTCTAGGAAAATTGCTTTGACTCATATTGGCATCACGGCTGTTACAACCATCTTTTCTGTGTTCCCTCAGAAAATTATGTTGCATAACATTACACCGCCGTTTCTGTGCCAAGGGCGGATCCAGCATTTGTGTCAGGGGGGTCGCAAGATTCATGTTGAGCAGGATATTCGTCTCGTGGGGCTTATTATTTTGGTACAATTTTATAAATTATGGAACGGTTTCCAAATAATGGTTCCCCGTTAATTTGGTAACAGATCCGTCTTGTATAAACGGTTACATGAAAATATGAATAAATTTCTTGGAACAAGCGCAGGTACATTGTAGATGGAGCAGCCAACGCTATCGAGGCACGTTCCGATTTCTAAAAATATTATTTTTAAGTCGTTATTATATAAAAAATTATAAACAAATACGCGATGTTAAAACTTAAGCGACGATATGCGAAACTTATTTAAGAAAAACCTATTCCCAATGAAATCTTCGCCACGGGCCTGTTTCTCCGGAATCAAGAGGTGCTTTGAAAATCGAGAGGATCAAATACAATTAAATCCATGTTTTTAAAATATAAAATCATGGAAAATGTACATTTTTAGTTTTCACTCCTTTTTATGGAACTCCATGTAAAAAAGATACCTTTTTCATAATTCTCCAAGCTACTCAACTTTGAGGACATAGGTTTGGTAGAAACGTCATCATTGTCGGTATCGGAACTATCTAATATATGAATCTTTTGTTTTTCTAAAAAACTTCCTTGTTTAAGTTGTTTACAATTTTTAATATGCTTGCGCAGTGCCAGTGGCACTGTATCCATATTGCAGGTTAAACATTTTGCTCTTTTAATTATCGCCGAGCCAGCTTTGGCATCAATCTCTTCAAAATATTTCCACACGGGATCCTTTCTCCTCCCTGTCATTGCCTTCCTTTTTTGTCGATCTTTAATGCACAAAAACAAAACACACCACCACCACACTACGACTTCCCACATTTAACTGCTGGAGATGACAACGCGAAAAATTACCTAAAGGCAAACGGTACTTCCCCGACGCCCGCACGGTAGTTTCCCGACGTCCGCTTTTAAATTAGAGATGTGCTCTGATAGAGCTGGATCAAAAATAGTAATAACACTTTCAAGGAACTTCATTAACGTTGCTAGATTATATAGGCAACAGTTTTTTTTACTGTTTTAAACATGTATTAACAGTGTTTTAAACATGTTTTTTTTTTCAGCTAAATTTGAATGTTTTAAACAAAAAGAACAGTTTTAAACAAAAAAAAACATGATTTTTGTTTTTTTAAACATGTTTTTTTCAACCCTGCTTTTACGGTTAGATAACTATGAGGCTTACTACTTATCATCTCCTTTTTTCGTATATTCCTGTCTGAATGTCTGAATTTTCGGTTAACAACCTTAATCACAGAACACATGAGATTCAGTTTCCAATATTGCACTAACGGACATACAGTGCTAACAAGCCATAAAACGCAGAATCACTATTTTATTTATATTTGCGTCAAGCTAAACGTATAGGCAACCGGACTCACGCAACCCTCTTACTTCCACCCCATCATCGATGCGCTTACAAATTGATCATTGTTGCTAGAGATGTGGTGATTTGTAAAGCTAAAAAAATTCATATGTGTTGTCTATATGGTCATTAAACACAGAGTTGGTAGAAGAAACTCCTGTTTCCTCCAGTTTCCTAACTGCACTTCGAAGGTACATGTTGTCAAAGCCACGGAGCTTTGCTTATGATTGGTAATATCCATAGAGATGGACGAAATGAGGATTCCAGGAACGCTAGAACTGTTACACTGTGATGATGGCAATTGAATGTGCACGTCTAAATATAGAATA
Source organism: Acanthoscelides obtectus (assembly GCA_963669975.1). NCBI lineage: Eukaryota > Metazoa > Arthropoda > Insecta > Coleoptera > Chrysomelidae > Acanthoscelides > Acanthoscelides obtectus. The sequence continues at coordinate 43,826,636 of CAVLJG010000001.1, forward strand.
AAGTTGAGCAGGCAGCCGCCTCATGGTGCTGTGGCATGGAAGGCGCAATATTCTCAATTAGTGTGGAAGTGCATATTTTAACCTTTGAGTAGTGCCAAGATCACAGTTACTTAGATCCCAATGGACCTCTTATACACCCTTTTCAGGGCGACTTAGGGCTGGATCACCCGAAAAACCAAATCAGGTCGGTGATAAACACGACCCAACTGAGTTTCCATTAATCACATTATCCAGCCTTAGTCTTAGATTATATAAAAATACGCTTCCGTAGCGGACGGTACTCAGTAGCAATACTATGCCCGGATTGTATCGGAAAGTCTGTGCGCGTGGACCCCGTCGTATTCAAAGACATTCCGCGTTAACAGTGGCGTACGATGTATTTTGCTATTCTCAGTGCCAGACTATAATAGCAAACCGAAGCTGTTGTCTCAGCATACAAAACATGTGTATGTAGCATTTTGCTACTTTATCACATAGGCAGCTGAGAAATGTCTTAGCGAATAAGCAGCTAAGCATATCATCCCACATGTTTTTGATAATTATGGATCTACTCTTTGTTAGTCTGGTGTCGGAAAAAAGAGGAGTAAAACACACCGCACGTCTTCCTGGCGCGGCACGCCTTTGGGTTTCCGTCTCCCGGAAAGAAATGCGCCACTTAGAGAGGCTTGTAATGCGCTTTGCTGCTCTCTTCCTCCTCGGTACTCGAGTATTGTATAGCTCCCAGCTCCGAACGGTAGTATGCAGTGAGTTATGTTCACAGAAATTATGCGGGATGTTCCAGCCCCTGGCACGCATTTTCACAAAGATAAAATGTATTGCTATTATTGTATAAGCAAAAGCTTCTTAGTTACTTCAGAGTTGTTAAAAACGGAGCAGTAGGTGCTTTGACAACATATTACCATATTTTTATCTTTTAATGCTGACCAAATATTACCTAAATGTAGGTGATGATTTATTTGCTTTTTACTTTGATTTATTATGAAGATAAGCAGTGTTTGAAATTTTATCACAAATTACCACTTTGTTGCATTGCATTTATTATATGCTTTCTTTTGTTTTCTGTGCTATTTAGTTAATAACTTTTAGGAATATATTAATCGTATATATAGCTTATACTTTTTTATCTATTATTGTAATAAATACACAGTTCCATGCTGATTAATCATAACAATATCCATTGTTTACTGCATATTGTTTTGATATATTCAAGATTATCAAAATTGACAACATGCGTTTACGGACTTTTAATTTTAAGCCGATGTGTTGTTTTATTCCTTCCAGAGAGAGAGAGAGAGTTCTCATACATTGAAATGATGTGGGTACAAATATAGGTTTCTCTGAATAATCACATAATTTTCGACTGAATTTGTTATTTCACATTTTAGCTTGTTAACATTAATAGTCGGTGTTTACTATCTTCAAAGCAACTACAGAAATAAACGTTTTTGATAGTTATAGTCACCTATCGAGAAAACATCAATCATAAACGTACAGATTTGTAGACCATTCGATTAAAAAAACTATTAAAAGGCCTTTTGGCAATATGCCTAACTCTAGTTTTATTTTTGCTCAAATGGAAAACATTAATATGTTCAAATTAGCTGTGTTTTATGGCATATTTTTGGCAAAATTCTGAATGTTTAGTCAACATTACTTTCTACCCAACTCTAAAATAGACATTTTGGGTTTGATAATTACGGAGCTGAACGATCAATCATTGCAACATTTTTATAATGCAATTGTTCAAGAAGTTCCGTTCCAGTGACGGATGCAATTTTAGTCCAAAATTCTTCTGCGGTACTTTTCCATCCATCTTGAAAATCTTGAAAATGGAGTATCCTTATCGAGTGGCAATTTTATTTAATTTATTATTTTTGATGACATGGGGATTTTCTACAAAATTTAGTCGATTTTGATATGAACACATATGGCAATCCTGCTTGATTGTTATTCATTGTGAAATATCTGCTTAAATACTTGAACCTTGCAGCAACGGATGTTTTTACCTTATCCTATTTTTAATTTGCCCTAATTATAATGAGATCTTATATCCAAATTCAATGTGCAACATTGCTTGTTAGTTCAGAGAGACTTTTCATTGTGACCAAGCACTTTCTAATATTTTGTGCAAAGCTAATGCAATCTCTCACGCTTTTTCCATTCAAATCCAAAACAAACCAGCTAGAATTATTAAATTGAAAAAAGTCCTACTAAGCGCGGTGGTATGCTTGTGTGAAACATTCCGATATTGTCGGTCTATGGCTATGGAATAATTGGCTGGAGACCAACTGCAATTAGCTAATGACACGCCGATTTTGCCTTGCTTAATTTTTAATGAACAACTGCCGGTTACTTGCCGGTTCTGCTTGTTTCTTTCATATTAGCGGCGTACTTTCTAATATGATTGTAATGATTTTACTTTTTGTGGATCAAAAATTTGGGATGTTTGCACATATTAGTGTCCTATTACACTTACGAAGATGAAAAAATTGAATTCAAAATTTCCATTATCGATATGAAAAAATCCTTAAGGTCCGACTTTACTAAAAATCCGCGGATTTAATAAAGCTCGGATCAAAATTAATCAATCAGAATGCGTATTTGAAACGGTGGATCTAATAAATATATTAGTTTCTTATGAATACTAATTAACGTAGCGAAAAATCAATTTCATGTATATCGAAAATGAGATATTATGTTTTTTTTTTGATGTTATACGACATTATATCACGAAAAACCATGTCACTCATTTCCGTCGTCTGTCTGTCGGTCGGTCCACTCGCATTTGGATGAAATTATCACACAAGGTCACTACTAAACCAATGACCCAAAAGCTTTGTAGTATTTGAAAATCGGTTTAGTATCGGCGGAGCTAGGGGCAAATACACAAAAAACTTAATATCGCCCATCTGCGTTTTTTGATGTTTCAGAGTGATTTTAGTATGATTATACGCACCCAACCTCTGTAGCCCTACACACCCATTGGACATATTTCACACGTGATAGGTTTCCCTGTACATTTATCTGTAAAACAGAATGACAGAATTGTCTTACGCGTCACCGTCTGCTATATGAGCGAACCGCCCAGTGAACGGTAGGATTATTGCGTAAAAAAACCACATAATGTAAAAAAACGGTAAAATTTCAACATGCGCACTAGGTAGCCGCCTGCTACTGGTGAGCCTAAAGTGGGCGTCAGCTAGTTTAAACACAGCTAATAGGAAAACATACATAGTGTCAAAAAATCGATATAATGTCCCTTTTTAAGTTACGCAATACGGGTGCGGCAGGGGTGTCTTGAAAAGTGACATTATATAGGTTTTTTGTGATATTATGTAGGTTTTTCTACAAGTTGTCAACTCAGAACTAGATGTTGTTCATTTGATGTGCACTCGTTCTGTAGCTGTATGTGTTGCCTAAACGTCATGTCACTTCAGCTAGCAATATTTGGATCTGATGTTATGTAACGTCAGCTTCAGAGATGGCATTATTGAAGGTTCAAGCTGTAAGTTATATACTATCGCTGGAAGGAAACCACAGTGCATAGGTGCATATAGTGAGGATTTGTGTGCTAATAATCTGTGTTTCAAATATACTTACTCAAGATGTATGCAAAGCTAGGAATTATTTCCGCATCCTTTTTTCTTTTTTATCGTGGAAATTACATATGCAAATTTGCTGAATTTCAAAAATTAGATGGAGACAGTGAGAAAATATGCCATAGACAGGAAAATTTACGAAACGTGAAAAATTTATTACATTATACATTTTTTTTTCAGTCATTTAAGTTTTATAGACGTTTATTTTGCGAAACTACAAATCAGCGCCTAGATGTGAGACACTGCGAAAATATTTTGTGCGTGATGCGTCATTCCTAATTTTTCTGTGATGTGGCTTAATTATACACAACGCTGGCGCGGCAGTGATATCCCGTAATGTTTCTCAAAGTTTTTGAAAACACAAAAAAAGGGAAAATCATAATTTACAACTTCGAACATAACCTTCTTCAGAAAGCGCAACACAAATAACCCGTCTGGTACAGCTAATAGTGCTAATACATATATAGTACTTCATAAGCAGTATATTCAGCAATAATTTTCTCACATATAGTAAATATCACTGACTCATACAATCATCCAGATGCGATCTTGCTACTCCGCTACTCAACAAACTTTCTGCATTCTGCAACCAATAAAGCATGCTGGAGAACAGACTTGCTGCTGGTGATGAGCGTTTCGACGTGTCATTCCTCCACAGATGACGCTTTTGGTGCTCGTAGCGAGCAATAGCAGAACGAACTATTTGCACACTAGGAAATATCTAGTCAGCAAGTTGACATTTGTTTTTTTTTGGCATTAATGATTTTTTACGCAATAACCCTGCCGCTTTATTGTTCTGCTAGTACCGCCGTGATGATATGGTAAGAGGTAACGCTGCCAGATGGACGGTAACTAACTGAGGGCAGCGAAGAATGTCTATGTACTAAATGTATGTTGTACATGTTCTTAACTAATTTTTTCTTAGAGCGCCTCATTTGTGCAGAGTCAACCTACTTGCCGCCATTTTTTCTCATAACGATCGGCTGCTCTCGAAATGCTGGATTTCAATCTCCATCGGATGTTGCAGCTCTCGAGCTCGGCTATTGTCCTCAGCCAGCGTGGCTTTAATGGTAATGGTAATTTAGGGCCCTGCAGACAGCACAGACGCGGAGACGACGCGACGATCTCAGTTGGTGGTGGCGAGGTACACCTCCGCTCTTTCAAGGTCACGACCTCGCCCAGCCTCATCGCAACACGTTGCTTACCGCTTGGAGGAGTTTATTGACCTCGCTAGACGCGAAACGGCTATGCGTCGTGGAAGGGGTAGAGAAAAAGTGAAAAATCCCAGCATAGGAGCTTCAACCTTTGCTGTCTTCGATTAATTTATAAAGTCCCTTACTTTCTCCAGAAAAGAGTAGGGGAAGGTGGGGCAAGATGGGGTAGCTAAGGATTGATTTGGAGTTATAGCTCAAATTCGTACTTTTTTTGAATATTTTTTATTTTATAGTATTCATTGGTTATGTGTATAAATAATAGCCGAAAACAAATTAAAAATTTATTTTTTTTATAACTGGGAAAACTGAAAAAGTAAGATTTTCCCAGTCTTGCCCCATAGGTGGGGTAAGATGGGGTTTATAATATAATGTCAAAATGAAAGAATTAAGCAACATTTAACTAAGATAAAATTGGATTTCCTAATAAAACTTAAAGGGACTGAAGCTCATAGTGCCAAAAAAACTATTTCTTGGGTTTACACAATAAACAGATGTGCGTGGTTTCATCGTCATTATCCTCAACGTCTGCGCAACCGCAATGCGCCCATTTATTACACTTTATACAGTTTATCCAGCCTTCTACAGATTCGGAATGTAATCAACTACAATAGAGACATGAAGTGTCGTCCTCATCGTCGCTTTCGTCAGTTGACTCATGTCTGGGACGCTTTCCTTTTTGTCTTATCTGATTTTGCTGTTTTTTTTTTCTTCAGTTTTTGTTTTTCCTCGATTATTTTCTGTTTTTCTTCTTTCTTCATTTGTCTATCGATGTTCCTTTTGACTTTTAGTTACTCCTTCTGTTGTTTTTCTTGTAATTCCTTCTCAAGCTCTTCCTTATAAGGCGAAGAGGTTATAACTGCAGTCTTCCCTTTTTTCCTAGTTTGGATTCAGTTTTTGTTTGTGGTAACCGGTGGCGGTAGTAGCTGCTTAGGACTAACTAGTGTAAATGACGTATTTTGTGTTGGCGAATGAATCTGTTCCTCTCGACTTGTGTTCCAAAATTAACAACCTGGCTGAGAACTGGAGGACTGAGACTGTGTGCTTGCTGATTGCGTCGATGTATTAGGATTGCTCTCATTTAATCTTGGGTTTGTACTTTCCTCTGGATTTCGAGAATATTAGCTTGGGGTAATTGATCCTGTACTAAATTTATATTAGTGGTCTCAGAAGCGATAAAATCGTCTTTAGTGAAGACAGTAGGATCATATGGCCAGCTTTTGAACCCAGAGGTACTTTTAGTTTTTGTAAATTGTCCATATTTTCTCTAGCCAATTTTACTTTTCGTTCCAACGTAGTTTGAGGAACTTCAAAAGGTTTTGCAGCTAAGTAATAATCCATTTTATTTTCTACTACAGCTAAAACAGCATTCTTCATCTGCTCTTCCGTCCAACCCCCTCTATCGGTTTTACGAACGTAATTTCGCACCATTCTGAAATGTAAAAAATATTGGATAAATCTTAATCGGTACCACCCTATCTTGCCCCACGAGTGGTACCCCATCATGCATTATATAAAAAAAATAAAAGCAACAAAAAAATAATCTAGTTATTTAAAAAAACAAAAGCTCACCTTAATTTACAATGTTAAAAGCTTCCTTAGTACCCAAAATTAGCACTGTATACAAATATTTTGTAACAGTTTCACGCTTGTAAACAAATGCGAAAATAATAACGTAACCTTAAAAAACACGTGACTCCGCGCTGTCGTAAAAGCACGACCTACTGCAATGACGATACAGAAGCTACTGAAATAAGCAACTCGTTGGCGTCGTTTCATGTGTAGTTCTCGAATTTAACACCTTGAATTGGCGGAATAATACGCGTACAACTCCAATCGAGATTTAGGTGTCTGCCTTGGCAAAGCTACGTACTCACGGAGCGTGGCACTCTAGCGTGATACTTGCATCTGTTTTTACACCGAACAGCCGCGTAGCGAGAAACCTAAATACCGTCAAGGTTATTACATAACTGACTACAGTATATTCAGATAAGAGATAGACCGGATGTAAACAAAAGGTTCGGGTGATTTTCACGCTAACGCCACCGTCTCGACGTAAAACAGGAGCCCTCATTGGTCAATTAGCAATTAAATGCCTATGCCGAGCGGCAGAGCAGTCGTATCAAGGCAGAGTCACATTTAGGTTCAGACGTGTTACGTATGTCGTGTGCATCATTGCAATTTGATATTTCTTTGGACGTTTTCGTTTGTTATCTTATTAAGTTGTTGAGTTTGTCGTTGTTATTGTTATACCTTGTTATTGATTGTTATTGTTATCAACTGCTTGCGCAAAATGCCCAGTAGTACAGATACTGCCGATGAAGTTGTAAACTCCTGTAGTCCACCTAGGAAACGCTCTAAAAAAAGACACCTGAGTGCAGAAATGAAAGAGGTCATTTTGAATATATATAAGATCGAGCGCGAGGAGAACGAGGCATCAACCATCAAAGAAATTGTTGTGAAGGTTTCTCACAAAGTTGGGGTGTGTCGCGCATCAGTGTTTAATGTGTTAAGACAATACAAAAAAAATCACACCTTTTCTGAGCCAATGACCAGTAAACATAGCAAAAGTATTGTTAAATCATTGGATGAAGCTGATAAGCATGCGATTAGGAGGAAAGTGCATGAATTCTTCTTTAGGAATGAAATACCTACTATAGATAAAGGACTGCAGGAGGTAAATGGAGATACAACGTTGCCAAATTTCAAACGATCAACTTTCCATGCGTTACTGAAGCATTTAAATTTCAAATGGAAAAAACGGGGTCGTAATAGTTTACTACTGGATAGAGAAGAAATTGTGCTATGGAGGAGGGATTATTTAACAAAAATTGGGAAATATAGAAATCAAAACAGGAAGATTTATTACCTTGATGAAACGTGGGTAAACGCAGGACACACTACAAGTAAAGTATGGGTTGATGATTCTGTAACTTCATCCAGGAGGGCCTTTCTAGATGGACTGTCCACCGGATTAAAAAATCCAGCAGGTAAATACGAGTAATAGACAACAATCGGATGTTTTTCAAACCTTGGGAACAAGGTTCTAAACATTAATTCCAGGGGGCAGATAAAACTTATTACAAGTAACAAAACTTTTATAACTTTCGATAAAATGCGTGGATGTTTTATTGTCATTTTCATTTGTTAGAACTTTTTTAAGCCATGTTTTTATGTGTTTTCGATATTTCAATAATTTTTTAATATAATCTTAAAATATGTCGAATATTATAAACTTGATTATGATCATTCATTTTTTAAAGGTTTATAACTTTAAATTAAATTGTGTTGGATAATGCGCCTTATCATTCTCGAAGAATGGAGAAGGTCCCAACAACGGCTTCAAGGAAAGTTGATGTTCAAAATTGGCTCCGCTCGAAAAATATCAACTTTGAAGAAGCAATGCTGAAAGTACAATTATTAAGAATTTTCAAGGATCACAAGGCGGAATATCAAAAATACGCCATTGACGAAATGGCAGCAAGTCAAAATAAAACTGTGCTCCGTTTACCTCCATACCATTGCGAGCTCAATCCCATTGAGGTCATATGGGCAGAGGTTAAAAATTATATAGCTAAGCACAATACAGCTTTTAAATTTTGTGACCTCAAAGGACTTTTCAAAGAAGCACTAGAATTAATAACAGCGCAAAAATGGGAAAACTGTATTAAACACGTGAAAGACAAAGTTGAAAAGAGAATGTGGGAACTGGACAATATTTTAGAGGAACAAGTCGAGCCATTCATTATTGACGTTGGTGCTTCAGGCAGTAGCGATGATGAAAGCTCATCAAGCTCATCTTTCCAATAAAAGATGTCGTTCATCAAATTCGGTAAGTTATAAGTAATTATAAAGCTACTGTATTTTTTAATTAATTATTGACATTTTTGAACCCATTTTGGCAAAACCTATTCAAGAATCTACTTTCTGACAATGTTCAACCATGCACATTTTTTACGTTCTGAACGTTTTAATTTGGTTACATATTTACCTAGAAATCAAAAAATATACTAATCAATATTCTAAAAGCAATTTTAAGAGATATACGATTATTTTTAATTTAGGCTAATTTAAACGCCATTTTGAGATTATATTCGACTGTATTCCACCAAACATCAGGCGGCATCCGAAGCTGGAAATCGAAGCGAAAATTTTGAAACCCTTATGTATATTTACATCATTATATATTTCTTACCCACATGATCCTATATCCATCACCAATCGTATACACATCGAATTGTGCTAATTTACTACAAAGTTACGCAAAGCAGCATCTACTATCTAAAATATGTACTGCGTGACTCTTAATACGTCCCTGCCGAATGTTACAGCGTTCGATGATCACGTGGTCTTGTTTATGTCCGGTCTATCTCTTATCTGAATATACTGTAGGTAGCTGCTACTGTGTAAATAGTTCATTCCGCACCTGCTACAAGTGAGCATGATATGAGCAACAGCTTATTTTAAGTTAACATTTATAGAAAAACCTCTATAATGGCATAAAAAACTACATAATGTAAAAAAACGACATAATGTCACTATTCGCGGCTGCTTTAAGGAGCTAGAACATACTTTGTTAATCCTATGTTGAACTGAGTAACGACAGTAGATTTGGAAAGCCTCCTCGGGCAGACTGTTTCACAATCTCGACACCTACGGACAAAGGAGCGGTCGCATCGGCCATTTCTGGATGTACGAATTTCGACACGGTTACAATGGGATACCGAAATCTGGCAGGCTTATCTCGCGGCGGCATTATGCGGACAGCCCTTTGAACAACATCTAGCATGAATATTGTAGGCGAGGCAGCAACCCAAACATGTGAGCAGTACTCGAGGCTAGGGCTTATCTGGGTCTTGTACAGAGTAGGACGTTATGCGGAGGAATGTACTTTTTAGCCCTAAACAAATAGCCTAGCTTTTCCTCAGCAACTACCGCGAATGACGAGATGTGTTCGTGCCAAGTCCTCGCTGATTTTGACATCAACCAGCCGAAATGAACGGCTTTGGTAGAATTCGGCCATCCATTGAAACCGAATAAGCATTAGGGCGCTTCTTGGTACAGTACTGAGCTTTAGAATCATGAAACTGTACCAGGTTGTTGTGTCTTCAAGTAGTGATAACCTCAAGGTCTCTCGTCAGAGAGGAAGTCGCTGCTAGTCTTCTCTTCAGCTCAGAATGTAGAGTGCTGTCATCAGCAAAGCTGTGGATCTGAATCTGATTGATCGTACAGGAAAGGAGGTCCTAGATATGTAATAGGAACTATGTCGGAGCCAAGACCGATCCCTGGGGAACACCCGCCTTGCGATTGTGGGAGGACATCAGTTGCGGCCAGAATGGTCAGTCATACAGCTGGTCGAAACCTTCCGTGATATCAAGTGCTATGGCATGAGCCTCATCAACTGGATCAGTTGTCTCCACAGTTGCGTGATCAGTTGTCCCCCGTTGATTGCTGGTGCCAGGAACCTTACGTGTTGTGAGTTTATCTCTGACGTCCACGACCGCTCACGCTCGGTATCAAACACGTTTGATTTTCCGGTGTGCCACATGACATTCAAGCACGAGACATATAGTAATTCAAGTGACTCCCTGAACCTTTTCGCTAACACACTCTTAGTACTGAAAACTGAACTCAAAACTGCACAACGTTTCAACCAGAAGTCCCTTCATGGTCGGCTTGAACGAATGAACTGAACAGTCCACGACCCTCGCTGGTTCACTATGTCTCAATAGTAAGTACGTAGTGCGTCGAAGAATGTTTCGAAAGGAATAAATCATAAAAAGCATTAATGGAAAGCAACGAAAATGAAGAGTTTTTACTTCAGTTTATATTAATTGATAAATGTGTAATTAAAATTCTGCTTTGCGCGTTGCACGCCATAAAAATTATGTGTTTGAAGTTTTTTAATCTTCTATTGCCTCTGTAAACATTTTAAAAACCAGTTTTTTGAACGCAGTTAAATTTTTATTTGGAACTAGCTTTCTGTCCCGCGGATTTAAGCGCGGAATGTGTAGATGGCGCCACTAATAAAGTAACCAAATGTCCCAAGCAAGCGTACGAAGTCGCGGGTAACATCTAGCGCAAAATAAAAAATCTGTATCGCTAGGCTGAGTGGGGTGATGGCAGGCCGCGCTGTTGCCGGCTTGATGCTAAAGGTGGAGATTTGCGTACTTGCTGGGACAGTTTATTCGCGGATAAAACTATGCATGTAACCTTCCCTGGTTATCAATTAGTAAGTGTACAAATTTTTAAGTTTCTCCATATTGTGGTTCAGGTGCGATGTTGACAGACTGGACAGACATTCACATGTAGACATACAGGGTGTCCAAGATAAGGACTCTATGCATCTGTTAAACCCAAAACATTTTTGAATTCTGGATACTTTTTTAGCTCGCAGATTTTCTTGAGCTCAGTAATGAGTGTTGCTGCGATTAAAGATACCATTATTAGTGACCATACTCTCGTCGGACCATATCATTTTTGAAAGGAAATTAAAATCTTCACACGTCTGTGTGTACCACTTACAAAAATGCTGGCACCGCTCGTTATCCCCTGGTGTAAGTCCTTGGCAAATTCTGAATTTATAGGAATGATATCTATTTTTACGCAAAATAAATTGGGCTGTGAATTTGGCTACTCCTACATTTTTCTCAATTTGTCTAGTTCCGGGGTCGGCATCCTGCGGCTCGCGAGCAGCGTGCGGCTCCTTTGATCTCAAGTGGCAGCTCTCCAGTTCACAGTAAATCCTCTCAACACAAATATAAATGAGATCAACATTGAGCCATAATTGATGCTGGTTCGTTTCAAATGCAATTGCTGGTTTTTGTAAATTGTAACTTTCTCGAAAAGTTACTGACGCCTGGTCAAGTTGATATATCAGAGCTCTCGGCAACTGCTTGTAAAACACTTCTGAGTTTCCTCTAAAAATGTCTTTTTTCGAGAAGTAACAGGGTTTTTGACTGAACCAAAATCATTTAAATTCCGACCCAATTCTTAACGAAATGACCGTCTAGCATCTTTGACTATAATAAGGCAATATTAACAATACACAATAATAACAATAGTCGGTGACAGGTATTTACGTCAAGTCAAGCATTTGTTTGCAACGACTACTTAAAAAAAATAAAAGAAAATAAATGTAACACGTGATATATGAAAAAATAAAGTTAATGGTTTCTCAAAAACCAACCGTCCGCCACAAAATTTAAATACACTATCATGTTGTACCTGAAAAGCACCAATGGAAAAGTTTCATTAGTTTTTTTGTTATTTTTTAAAATAAAGTCAGAAAAAAATAAAAATGACGGGCAATTTTTAGTTTTTCTCTAACATCTCAGTAAGAGATATGAAGTTTTTACAAGTTTCTCAACGGCATGTGAATACGCTCCAAAGAACGCAACTTTTTCTAATTTAACCTAAGCCGTATCTCCCACAAGTATTGAGATTCCCATGCATAGGATCCTTATCTTGGACACCCTGTATACACAGCGGGATTGTCAACTTCTTCAATTGAATCAGCTTTTGCCTTTACGTTTTTCACTAATTGCTGACTGATGGTATATCTACCTAGTAAAAACCAAACTAAAAAATATTGAAATGTGAAAAATCACCGACTTCACTACCCAAAAATGAAGGTCCGATTAGAGGACCCCGGAGCCAAGTAATAGTTAGGGTCCTACTGGTATATTTTCCTATCATAATCGTCAAAAAAGCATTTTTTCGGTCTCTCTGATATACTCTTATTTATATTAGTTAACATGTTTTAATTTCAAGAATCTCGATAAAGGTGAATTAAAGTTCCTGTCTAATATTCTCATTATTGTCTAAATTATCGATTGCCCTAAACAAGTACACAAATATATAGTATATCAACTCAACCTAGAACGCAAAATTGCCCACGATCGTTCCACGATACGAAGTTTGCACGCAAAGGTGGTTTTGATTTAAAAACAAGCATTCCGTGTTTAACTTGCGATACGTTTCTGTTTCGCGTTTCACCTCCTAATATTTAATAATTCGATGCTGAAATCGATTTTGAACAGTTATTTCACACTCCAAGGGCACCACGTTACATCCACTGCTTTTCAAAAAGTCTTCCTCTATCACTTTTTTTAGACAGGCCAAAATTAGCAAGCTTAAAGTAGAAAAAATGAAATTGATGTATTAATACTGTATTTTAAGCTGTTAAATCATTATCTGTCAAAACAAGGGCCTGAGAGCCTGTCAAAATTAAATATTTTTGTACATTGAGTCGCTTATAGCTCTACAACCAAGTATATAATAAAATATGGACCATTTCAATTGCAAAACCGTCCAAAGTCTGTCAATTTTTTAAACGGAATTACCCTTAGTTGAGTGCATATTCTGATAGACGTTTGAAAAGGAAGAATATTCGTGTAACATACTACACATAATGTTTTGATCAGTTGTTGAGTTATAAACGATCCAAAAATGTTCCAAATTGGCATCCTGCTGCCTTAGCTAACTCATCTTGATATGCTATTTGTGCTATTTTATTGTGATTTATATAGAGTTAGGATGAATACTTTATACACATTATATGAATAGGAATTGTTTTATAAATAGCCCAAAATCGAACATATATTAGACTCAGGTGGGATATAGGTAAAGGTTTTGAAATAGATATATCCTCAGCTAAAAGGAGAATTCAATACTCTACACAATTGCCATCCAAGGCTTATATAGAATTTATAGAGAAAATGCTATGACGTAGTTATTCCTTTAATATTCAAATAATTCTACAAAATTGATTACAAAATCGGCAGTTCTAAAAAATAGTTACTGTTCTCATTTCCAGTCTTCTCAATCGGATAAAATGAAAATGAATCATGATATCCTCAAGTTTTTCAGATAATCTTGAATGTGGGCTTACTCAATATTTCTCAAGGTTGAATCTAATCGATTTCTTTTACCAATAGATAATGTATTATTAAATATTTCCGAAAACTCCATCAAGGTCTCCGTGAAACGTAAGTAGTAAATAAAGCTAAGGAAATTTCGGCAATTGATTCGATTGCTGATAACATTTATTGATTTGCATACCCATAAAGCACATTTTTCTAGAGAATTATAAACCGCCAATCTGACTCCAGTCAATTAGTGAGACGTATCAACCCATGGATCAAGCTCTCCAGTCTTCAAACACATAAACTTCTTGACCGATTCTTAAATTCGTCAGCCCTCATTTATACACTTGACTTGTTTGTTAGTATGTTAGTATATGGTATGTGGGGAAAAATTTGGAACTAAATTCTGATCCAGATAACCTTAATCAATTGAACTGAAATTTTATACACGTTTGGTTCGCGTGACAATACAAATTGAATTGAATTTCGTCAATTTGAATCCAATATGGCGAATGCTATAAAATGACGATTTATCATTTCCTAATTAACCCCTATGATATAGATATGAAATGAAAGGAATAACTACAATAGGCAAAGTGATGTCATTCTTAAACCAATATGGCGGCCGCCGCAAAATGGCGATTTATCATTTCCATAGCACTATGACATGGATACCGAAAACAATCTCTTGATGAGAAAAACACAATAAGCAAAATATCGTCATCCTAAATCGAAATTGGCTGCAACCGCTAAATAAATACTCAAATGACAGAGCTTGATGAGAAAAGCTTAACAAGTAAAATGGCGTCATTATAAATCCAATATGGCGGCAACCGCTAAATATTGACTTATTATTACCACAGTAACCCATATGAGTATCGAGCGAAAAGGTTTGATGAGCGAAGCACAATAAATAAATCGAGATCATCCTCAATCCAAAATGGCGGACGTCTAATATGATAATGCAATGTTATTATGGCATGGAGATGATCATATGATGAAGCCAGAAGGAGGCCTTGGGGACTTTGTTATAAATTAAAGCAAACCCATCGAATTGGGTCGTTTGAAAGTTAAGAAAGTATAAATCAGAATATTTCCAAGAGGAAAAAAATGTTTGAAAAAATTTATTTTCTATTTTATTTATTCAGATACAAATGAATGATTTCATCGTTAGATACGTACATGAATACGACGTGAAAAAAATACATCGGACAGATACTGACTAAGTCCTTATGTAGTCCTCCCGGATCCACTACTGATCAGTAAATTTCTTAACCACTTGTTTTCACCATCGATTCTCGTAATCTCTAATACTTTAAAAAACTGATGTTGCATAAAACAATGCACATCAAAACAAGTCATCTTAACAAGTAGGTCAAAAGGTTAAGTGACTAGATGGTAAATCTGAATATTATCTATTTGTTGGTCTTTATAGCCAGTTCTGGAAAAATCTCTTTTATCGTTAAATGGATAGTAATAATCAACACTGCCAATGCAGCCAATTATTTGAATGTCTCATAGTTTATTATATACGTTTTTTTAATCGAAATAAGAATTCAAAGTTTTCTGGAATAACCAAAATGGAACCTTATGAGTCAGCGCCATCATAAGCATACCTACTTAAAATTAAATCACTTACAAATGTCAATCCAGTTTGAAGTTATTATTTATATTCCAAGTGCAGATTTCAAGACGCGAGGGTTGGTAACCCGACAAAACTCTTTCAGAAATTCTTTCATATCTTCATGGGATGGGCACACTCGCAAATTTCGCATAATTCAGCTATGAAAACAAAATAAAACAACTTGACATCAATTATGTAGGGTTTCACTGCTTGACTTGATTTTCGAGCGACTTGACTTGAAATCAAATCAAGCTCATGTCAAGTATTAAATATTAGCAATGTAAGTCAAGTCATGTAGTGTTTTCGTCAAGTAGTCTTGATATTATTAATCCATAATTTTTGTAATATAAATACAAATAGACTATAAATACACAACTGATATACTTTGTGACAAGTTACAGAGAAAATGATATTAAACAAAATATTTTGTTCATCGTATAACAAATACAAGAATGATACTGTGCGCTTCCCTCGCAACACTCTTATCAGTATATAGATGAATACTTTCAGCACAAACTAGACTCACAGAGAAAAAAGTCAGTCAAACAGGTGCGTACAATTAGTTCCTGCCCTACCAGTTGTGCTTCTGGAAACGTCGCCTCTCTCTGATACCTAATTTGGGCAGAGGTTGCACCGTGATAGTGCGCCCAGAACATAGAAAACACTATGCTGTTGCGGGAAAGACTTACGCGTGATTCCGTAACAGAGAAATATATGATGTGTGAAATATGTCTAATAGATGCGTAGAATTGCTAATGTTGGGAGCATATAAATGTACAAGCATCAAAAAATTGAGATAAACCCTCTTCATCCCCTTACAACGCCCCACCCCCAAGTTTTTTCCAATAATGATCAGGATTTTACGAAGTTTGAGCGAATTTTATATTTCGTTTTACGCCTTTTTCTCTGGCATAGTAGTAGCAACATTGTGTAAAAGTTTCATCGATATCAGAGCGGCACTTCTCAAGGTATAGGCGGTTATAAGATTAACGGACAGACCGACAGGCAGACAGTCCAGCAGAAATAAGTGACAAGTTTTTTTGTGATCTACATGTCATATAACATCCAAAATTTCCAATCTTTACCCGATTACCCCTTCCAGTGAATTAAAAAATTCTGAATTAGCTTCTCATTCGATAACCACGGGTTAAGAGACATGAGGGCCCTAACGGGCTTATCGCTTAATCTGTTGCGGGGCTCCGTCACTGCAGCCCTAGAAAATTCTCATTCAATGGACGCTGATGTTGCAGGTGCCGATAAAAAGTATCTTGCCATCAAAACTAGATTTTGGGATACATTTTCATGCCTTTTCCACCGTTCATGATTATTTGCATTAAAATACAAAATGTGGTTCATCGGTTGTACAAATAAATATCATTGAAGGTCTTCAGTAGAAGAAAAATTTTTACTCGACTTGATGACTCGCTATATATGATTCCTACTTTACAATTTGAATTGCCATGTGCGTTTATAATTAGTGTAATTCTTTGTTTCAGGAAAAAGTAGGCGTAACCAGTGAAGAGGTAGAAGTAGATATGGACGAACTTCTTGATATGGACAGTGAAGAACAGAGGCGGAGACATTTACAGGTAAACATAAAATGTTGAATACTAGTTCTAAAACTTCACAACTATTGTAACCGACTCAAAGGCTAAGGGATAAGTGCTTGCCAATATCTTTGCTGCCAACTCCACCATGGACATCCCGGCATTTAGACTTCTGCCTGCACGGCTGCATGGGTGTAAAGAACATTATAATTTGAAGACAAATCGTAAAAAACACAACTCTGAATTGAGTATCATAGATAACTAACTAGCTTGCCAAATGGTGTATCGTCAGTCCCTTTTCTTAATAGACAAACGAGAGGAAGTTTCATGGCCCAAAGATAGAAGCACATCGACACGATAAAAACATAAAGTGAGGTCCCTCTGCAGCTTTTTTACAAAATTTCATCGAATTTATCTAGTGAAATCTTTTACTTTATTCATATGCTCCTTGTTAGTATCTCAAAAATAAATAAGTTATGATGAAATATGGATGTCTGTTGTATATAGAGCGAAAAATAACGTACAGTTTATATAAACATGGGTCTCGTTACCAAGATACAGGGTGTTGAAGTTATTAGAAGGTCGGAATGAAAAACTATCTTCGGAGTTTATTGAGATTATTGACGTAAGATTTTGTACATGCAGTACAAAAAGTTTCGCGCCTACACCACTGGCGTAAAAATTGGGAAATGTTGACCCCTGCAGAAAAAAAAAATCGTTTTTACACGTATCGCATCACTTGAGTTTTTTTTCAGATTACTACTTTTGGAGAAAAAAAGTTGAAGTAAAATTCGTATGAAAACCCTTTCTACTTTGAGAATAAGTTTGACATTGAAAACTGAATGTAGTGTATTGGGAAATTAATCCTATCTCACCCATGTTTTGTCCTCATTAACGGCATAAAAATTTACCCTGCATCTTAGTAATTGAACATTTTAGAGCCTATGCTTATTGGAAGTTTTGTTTTTTATTTTTCGATATATTTTCTACTCTAGAAATATTAGTATAGAAAATTATTTTTTTAATGACCCTTTCTATATAAACTTGTAAATAATTGGATTTGGGCTCCAAAGAAACACATTTTCCTGTTATAAAGTTGTTGGCGTTTCGGAAAAATTTATTTCCTTCTTCAGGACTTATCTTCCGCAATTTATAAAATGAGCTATTTAAACTTATCTCCGAATTTCATTAACAAGATAGCAATTCCCAACATATACACACAAAAATCAAATATAAAACAAAGATAAAATCATTAGATAGCTATTTGAAAAACCAATAAAAAGTTTATTCCGTGTTCGAATATCAGAAAAAAAAATGTTTACCACCTCAGTTTCGAAGTAGAGGGGCTAGTTCGCTATAGTTTATTTTTTCCGATATCCGAAGACAGAAAGAACTTTTTTTCGTTTGTTAAAAGTCTATCTAATAATTTTATCTTGGTTTTATTTTTAATTTTTGTATATCCGTTGGAAATTGCTTCCTTATTGATTAAATTCGGATAAGTTAAAATAGCTCATTATATGTACGAGTGTATAATGTCTCAACCAAAAATAAGTATCTTTCCCATCGATTTTATTATTTAAATTGTTAATTAATGGATATGTAATGTTATTGCTTAAAAAAATTGTAGAGCCCTGAATAAGGAAATAAATTTTTCCGAAACGTGGGCAACTTTATAACAGAAAACTGTGTTTATTTAGACCCCAAATCCAATTAATTTTAACGAGTTTCCAGGTATATTGCTACGTTTTTCCGAATCACTCTGTATAGGCAATAGATATTTAGATACTGAGGAACCCTAACACAAGAAATTGGAACTCCATTGTAGGATTATTTTTGCGACCAATGTTCTTTCTATGGCCATGTACCATGTCGCCACAGCGATATTTCCGAAGTTTCGGCCGTACTGTACAGACCCTCATAAAAACCAAACCAAACATCTGTAATTTACATGATAAAACACCCACGTAGCTCTCTCCATTCTGTTTGTCCAGCATAGCGCAACCCTATGTAAATGTAATCACTCTAATTGCCTGCTCTATGCGTTATCGTCTATTTAACATGACTTCAGTTTCCTGTTCACTTTTATAGCTGCATCAGGCTGCGTAGAAATTGTCGAAGGAAAGACAAAGGAATGTTACAGTTACTAGATTTTTTCACTACTAATCTGAGAAACTGCATTTACTTACTGCATTCCTCTAAGGAGAAGTTGCATTTCTCCTCCTAGGATAATAATAAAATCCCCAGATAGCTACTGAAAGTGTGGATTCACCTACTTGATGTGCATATAATTGTCACTCCAAACCTCTTTATCAATTTTTAATTCCTACGCCTTTGGGCGAGGCGGTATTGTAGTCGTGAAAAATTCCGAAAATTAGATATTGATATATGACATGTACGAAAAACCATGTCTCTCTATAACACAAGAGGTACCGCTCCGATTTTGACGAAATTATCACACAAGGTTGCTACAATGCCAAGGACGAAAAGGCTTTGTAGTTTTTGAAAATCGGTCCAGTAGCGGCGGAGTCAGAGAGGAAAAAATAAAAATCGATGAAACTTCATTTTCCGAAGTTTCAGAGGATCCTGCTCATTTTGAGAAAATGTTTGTAAGGGATGAAATTCTGGGGTTGTAGAGAATGGGGAGGGTATGTTAAAATTTCTGAATCTTAGCATATTTATACTCTCGCAACCTCGGAATTCTATGCATCTATTGGCCATATTTTACACAACATAGATTTCCTCGTATATTTGCCTTTAAAGCTTGAATGACAGAAATGTTTTCGACCCACTAACTAAGCTCACTGTCCGGCGAGCAGGTCCGGCTGACTAATCTGTACGTACTGCAGCCTGTGTAGCTAGTGAGACTAGGCTGTCCAACATAAGGAAACAACCTATACATCAATATTATCAACATCCTCGATGGTTCTTGCTTTTCAATTAAGCGTACATACCTTAGCGCTGCCAACCACTTGTCGGCCGCCGTCTTTAGGTGTCCACGTTGCCACATCTCGGACTGTTGTCGCAGGTTGGTGGATTTCTTCTTCCGTTGTTGAGAAATTTGGAAAATATGAAATCTTACAGTAATCATTACTAGGCGGATTGATGGGTGATCTTTTCATACGAGGTTGAGGTCATGTTCACGAATAAGCAATTTTCTTTAAAAGGAAAATGGAATCTGTTTATCGCTTCTTAGTGCGATTCTACTTAGCAACATGTGAACTTCCAAGTACAGCATATGGTTGGGATCTCTCTTGAAGAATACGTTTCATGTATGTTGATCTTAAACATTAAACGTTAAAAAGGATGTAGGTCTAGGTCTATTTATTATTTTCAGAGTGTCTCTGTAGGTACACAAGAGCTGTTTTCCAGTGGCCCTTTTGAGTTACTCTGAGTAATTCGCAATTCGCGTTCAGCAACAATGCCGTTCCACTGCACGTCGTATTCTCATGCATTGTTTCTGGTGCAGTTCGGGAGCGTATCACTCTCAAACCAAAAACCACTGGAAAGCAACTATTTGAATATACGCGTAACGGTGATTTTTCCAACTTTGACGTTTAATAAAAAAGTTAGCCAACAAAACTTTAGGTATCTCTCGGCGAGGGGCCTTTCTAAATACCCTCAAGAACATAATTCCGTTGTAAGACAGCTTATTACATTTCTCAAATTCTACATGTCATAGTCTATAATTGAGAAATCACCATTCCTACAAACAGTTACATTTCTCTTCCTAGGTAAATAATGATATTGAAAAATCCCTAGGTAAATAGTTAATGTTTGCATACATGTAGAGTTTGTGGAGCTCCTTTTGCATTTTTGGCACAGAATTGCCACTTCTATTAAACCACTTATCCTTTTTAATCCAACTTATGATTATTGTTTACCATAAGTAAATAGACATTTATTTATCCCATTATTTTAACAACTTGAAACTTCCATGTTGCTTGATAAATCGTAGTATTTGAAAATTACTGGGAAATAAAGTCGACGTTCGTTAACATCTTCTACGAGGAATGTCTTAAGTTTTGCATATAGAAACATAGTAGGCCGCGCGGATCAAACGTCAGCACTGAATCTTAACCTCTCTCTTTGGTAAACTTAAATTCAAAGTTTCACAACAATACGTGCAGTGAATTTTTAAGTGTCACCAAGTCATTAGAAAAATGGAACTCAACCGAGAACATTTTCGCGCCATAATTTATTACAACTTTCAGAGACAATTATCGCAACAAGAATGCCTTGCTGAGTTACTATCTGTGAGAATTCAAACGTGGACGGGTGAGTCTTAGCGACGATTCCAGGGTGGGTGCACCAAAAACCTCAGTCACCCAGGAAAACGTCGATGTTGTGCGCAAACTCATCATTGAAGATAGACATGTGACATATCGCGAGATTGAGGCGTCCTTGAAGATCTCAAAGACCTCAATTCAAAAAATTTTACATGAAGAATTAGGAGTAAGAAAATTAGTTTCTCGTTGGATACCCCACCTGTTGACTGAAGAGCAGAAAGCAGCCAGGGTTAATTAGTGTCAAAAAACGCTTGACCGTTCCAATTCCGGAAACTCAAAAAATCTGTACAGCATTGTTAATGTTGATGAGTCGTGGATTTACTATTATGAACCAGAAAATAAACGACAGTCGGCTGTTTGAGTGTTCCAAGGTGAAGAAAAGTTCCTTAAAATTGTCTGGTTTCTGGGTTACCAGACCTGACAGACTTACAAACTGACACTGTGACTCAAGAGCTAAGGTCCCACGGACCGCTCTGACAACCAACGATGACTTGGTGAAGAAAAGTCAAAAGATGGTAGCGACATTTGTGTCAAAAGCGGGTCATATTGCAACAATTCCTCTTAATGAGCAAAGAACTGTTACTGCGGATTGGTATAGCACCATTTGTTTGCCAAAAGTCATCACCGAGCTTCGAAAAATCAACCCCGAAAGAAGAATTATCCTCCACCAAGACAATGCAAGCTCGCACACAGCCCAAAAAACAAGGCAGTATTTAACGGAAGAAAACGGAATTATTGGACCATCCTCCATATAGTCCCGATCTAAGTCATAACGATTTCTTTACTTTCCCGAAAATTAACAACAGACTGCGTGGAAAAAGGTTCCAGTCACCAGAAGAAGCAGTTGACGCATTCAAAAATGCCGTTTTGGATCTGCCAGCAAACGAGTGGAATAAGTGCTTCGAAAATTGGTTCGAGCGCATCAGATATGTATTAATCTTCGTGAAGAATACTTCGAAAAACAGTAGAGTCATTTAAAACTACCTGCCGTGTTGTTTTATCTCCATATGCAAAACTTAAAAGACATCCCTCGTATTTCTGCCAGACTCTAGCATGCAGCAGCGTCTTCGCACCCTTCTTTGATGAGTGTTATGTATTCGGACAGTGTTACCGGATGATCAGAAAATTAGATATGCTATAATTCAAAATGTCAATGGACGCCTTTATGGCCTCCTTGATTTTCATAGTCTTTATTTCCTTTAGAAAAGCTGGGGTATTTCTAGATTTCTACAGTTGTGTGTCAGCGTCAGCGCTCTCCTATTGTGAGGCTATGTTTTCTTTTTGAATAGTAGGAAATTTCAAACTGATATAAATCAAAAGCATGAACAATTTGATGCAAATAGATATTTGTAACATAAACCTTAAAATAGAGCTCTTACACGGAACGGTAGAAAACTATGAAAATCAAGGAGGACATAAAGGCATCCTACAATAATTGTAAGAACGACGGGCAAGACGATCCTAAATATGATAATGATACAAATATTAGTGAAAAAATTTAAATTTATACACAGTAGGTCATTATTGTCGGCCAATAATGGCATACTTCTTCACCGATCTATGCAGTGTACTTATATTAACGTATCAATACTATTAATCATGGGACCGCGGTTGGCCGCGTGGGTCAGAGTGTCGTGCTACTGATCAGCCGGCCGGCCGGGTCGCGAGTTCGAATCTCGCCTTCGCCATGGATGTTGTGACGTCGTGTGTTTGTACATACTTAGATATATTCTATATACAACCTAGTTTCTGGCTGCATGGCTTAGTCCTAAAGCCAAAAAAAAAAAAAAAAAAAAAAAACTATTAATCATGAAAAAACAAGTAAATACTCTATTTTTTTATTTGCAGGGTCTTCTTATAAATGCCAAAGGCTCTAAAAGCGATGTAAATGTAAGTACTTGTCTACTTTTCAATCTAAAATTCGGAACGCTAGTAAAAAGCAGTTACCTTGACTCTTTGAGTTCTTCACCTCTGAAGTATATTTTCTTATTTTTCGATATTTAATGAAGCGTCTAGATGGTAAACCAGCAGTTTAAGTAGCATTTTCAAATTTCTCAAATCAAATATTAGTCTTTATCTTTACATATTTAGTAAGTACGTGGTCGAAGTTTAGCGTTCTAATATCCTCATGTCTCTGTTACAGAAATTCATCAACGACCTATTAGAAAAGGCTAAAACTCTCTAAAAGTGGTGAAAATGTGCCAAAAAAAACATTACGGTGAAAAGGCCGAGTGAATGCGCAAGTTTTTCTTAGTGACTTTACAGATGGCGCAGTCGTCGAAGCGACCAACCAAATCCAACCCTGAAGATGTTGTCAGTGAAGCACGAAGAAACGTAGAACAATAAGGCCCTCCACACACGTTACGAATTTTTGACAAACTTAAGGCCTCCACACACTATTAATGTTAATTTTATAAATGTGGACCTACATTCCTGACATCGTTCCTAAATTATGCATTCACAAACATATGATTCGTACGAAGGATGGATATCATATAATATTCGTTACGTGACATTGAGACTATTTTTTTAATAAACCTAATAGTGATGTCATTTATGACATATCAATTGTACACGATTCGCGTGAATTCGAATGGTTAGAAATAGGATCCCTGACTGAGAATGAACAGTGGCCACCCACGACAAATCCTGCCAAACCATGTTCTGTGTGTGAGGGCCTTATAGATACTGTAACATAATCATTAATAAACTGGCAACATTGTAGCTTGTCAAGATTATGGTGATCAGACATGTTTGTGAATAGATCTGCTAGTGATTAGTTCTGAACAAAATGCCGACCCATTGCTCATTTAAAACAAATTTGCGGTACGGCAGACGAAATGCCCTTGTAAAACTGTTCTGGAAAATAACTGTTTGTAAATAATAGCTGTCATTAGTGTGCAAGGCAAAGGCTAGCCAAAAGTGGGCTTACATTAAGTTTCCCAACATTGCAATAGCTAGTAAGAAGCTCCGCACAGATTTGGAAAAACATCAAGTAATTTTGCCGCTAGTCTTCAAGATAAAAATAATATCTGATAGGAGAAAAGAAAATCAATGATTTTATTTCGCATTCACTTTTTATTCTAAGCCCACAATAACATGTAATATATAAAGGCTTGTGTAGCAATCTCAATATGACCTGAGAGTTGCCATACAAAACATGTGAGGCTTCTCACTTTTATTCTAACTTTATTGAACTCTGTATATTGGGTAGTACGATTATTGGAAATGTTTCCCTATTCTGAGAAAATTTGCTACCCTACTAGCTTCTGGTGCACTGATATAATATACGAAAAAGTTTTTTCACGATGTCTAATCGTCCTTAGCAACTCTTAGGTCAATTTATATGTATATGACCTCAAAGTATGTCCGATAATAATAAAAAATAGCTTATGAATGTCTTCTATGTACTATATGTACGTATAGCAGAAAGAAAACTAAAGTCATCCATACACTAATATGTATGCGGCCAGTTGTTACATATAGATCTAAAATATACGGCATTTTATAATTTTTTGTACTTTTAGCATAATGTCATAATGTTACATTATTTATAGTAAACAACAAAAAATAACGGTTCATAGCTAGTCCACTTCAATATGTGTAATATGTAAGTTAGAAAATGTATCATATCAAACTGCCTTTTTTCCACTTTGTGTATCATGACAATTTTTGAATGTTTTACCATTTTTCGGTTGGGATAAATTACAGAATGTTGCGTTGAACGACAAATCATAATAAAACTAT
The DNA here is from genome assembly GCA_963669975.1 of Acanthoscelides obtectus. Classification (NCBI taxonomy): domain Eukaryota; kingdom Metazoa; phylum Arthropoda; class Insecta; order Coleoptera; family Chrysomelidae; genus Acanthoscelides; species Acanthoscelides obtectus. The sequence continues at coordinate 43,851,517 of CAVLJG010000001.1, forward strand.
TTTACTTGTGTTAATTAACTATCGCCTTACATAATTATGTTAGGAGATTACTTCAAATAGGTTGCCATTATTTTCTAAACATAAATATGATCTAACAGTAGTATTCAAAACATCGCGTAACATTTCTGGGGTAATCATACCAATTGCTTCCATTACACATCCTCGTAGCTGCTGATCAGTTTGAAAAGTATGCTGTTAAACTTGGTTTCTAATAAAACTTCGAACACAAAGTCCAGAGGAGTTAAATCTGCAGGATGCGCTGGCCAGGACACTTCATTGGAGATTTCATTCCACCTTCCGGGAAATCGCTGAGAAAGATACCTTCGAACTTGCCTAGAGTTACGTGAAGTAGCACCGTGTTGTTGAAACCAACACCTATTAACCTGTGCCAAAGGTAAATTATCAAGGCAGTCTTCTGGATTGGGCTACTACTACATTTTTCTCTTGCCTGGTTGATATATCAGACTTCTCAGAAACTGATTGTAAAACACTGTTTCCTCTAAAGATCCCTCTTTTCGATACGTAACAGGCTTTCTGTATGAACCACATTCATTTAAATTTCGAGCCAACAAATGTAGCACGTCCGCATGTCGAATTTTTCTTCATTGCTAAAATGACCCGGTGGCAACTTTGACGATAATAAAGCAATATTAACAATACACAATAAAAACAATACTTTGTGACAGGTTTTTCCGTCAAGTCAAGCATTTTTTTTGCAATGCCTACTTAAAAAAATCAGAAGAAACGCATTTTCCCTATACCCAAGAAAATAAATGTAACATGCGACACACATTGAATTCGTATAAAAATATGCTATTAGACATGTGTACTTTTTCCTAATTTAACTTAAGCTGTATCTTGCACAGGTATTAAGATCCCCATGCATAGGATCCTTATCTTGGAACCCTGTATAATACATTTGTTACTGACAAACGATGCTGAGGTTTAACATTGGATTTAGAGGACAAGCTCAGAGTGATTTAATATTAACGTCCATCGAAAAGTTCGCACAAAAGTATGTATGATTGTATTTTTCGTAGTGAATAATATTAAGTTTCTGAGACATCGACGTGTATAATATGAAAACAGCAGTAGTGATTACTTGCACCTATCTATTGTAATTAATATTGTTTTGGCACTGAAATATTGAATAAATTTTGGGAGGCCTAAAAGGTTTAAACACTGCCCTGTTCAATTTGGCAACAAACATTCTGTAATTTCTTCAAACCACAAAATACGATTTTCCGTATACCTTTCGTGGATAATATCATGCGTTGTTACGAGTCTCCCTGTTATTATGTATATCATTTTTACCATATCATTGTTGCTCAAAATTTGTTACGTCTAAGCTGCAGGAATGGTCATCGGATTACGAATGGGTGGGTCCAACCATGACATGGGATTTTAATATTTTTATGTACGTGGTTGCAACTTCATCTTGCTTTCTCTAAAACAGGGAAACATATACTCCATTTTTACTTCATATGATATGACTCTCAGGTGATATTTTGTGAGGAAATTGAGTACAGTTTGTAAAAATTTCGTGTTACAACGTTGATAACCCCTATTTTTTTACTACTTTATGGTTTTCCAACCATAAAGATGAAATATTGTCTTGCCTTGTGACCATAACTGATATATGCATCTGTAAACAGGTTATCTCATTTTTTACAATGATACAAACATTTTTTTGTCCATAACCATCATCATTGACATCATTATAGTTTTCACAATAATTGCAAAAAATATAGCACGTTTCAGCATTAGTCTTCATTGTCTATCTTTTTCCATTCTTGAAAAAATAACTCTCTTTTTTTAACTATTCCGTTGGTGTATGAAACCTGTGTGCATATAGTTTTAGCTTCATATATTTTGTGAAATCTATTTAGGTACTTATAAAATGAATTAAACTCGATCATTTGTTGTGATCTCACCTCTGGTTTTGACATGTGTAAAAATAACATATATCTACTGTAGTTTAGTTAGAAAGAATGTGTAAGATCTTTTACAAATAAAATAGTGATAATAAAAGTATATTTTAATGTTTTATTTATATAATTTCTATCTTGTGAATGAACAACAAACATGAATCCCCAAAAAAAAACTTTGAAGAACATATAATCAAATGATCAGTAATGTGAAAAAAATAGTTATTCGTGTAATCTGAAAAAGGCATTTTATTTCTCATCCATACATTTGTTACTTGTCTAAGACGTAGAGTCCAAGGTGCGAGCTCACAAAGGCGTGAGTATCGACGCGATGAGCGTCTGCTCTACCATTTATGCACTTCCTTTTGTGATTATATAGACTACAAGCAATTGCTACTAGACCGGCATGGTTTATATGAAGAAAATGGATTTCGTAGTTCCCATAGCTTGCCAAAAACCGTGAGAAGGTCTATATTAGGAAACATGGTAGAAAAGTAAGAGAAAAGAGAGTACAGTACAGTACACAATGATTATTCTTATAGAAGTGCATATACTTTTCACAGCTCTTAATTCGCTTAATACTTAAATCATCGTCCGAATGGTTAATATTGATTATTACAGGTTTAATTTGAATATCGATCATATTGTCCAGATCCCACATATTTGTTTCGATTGTCTGTTGAACGTGACGGATGCAATATTTCCAATGGTTTGCCGTCGCTCTGTTGACAGCTTCATAAAACAAATTTTTCACGTCAGAAAATTTGAATGTTCTAATATTTGAAGCCACATAGTTTTTTATATTTGCCCGAATCATTTCAATAGGATTTAATTCGCAGTGATAAGGGGGTAGCCTTAAAATGGTCTTATTTTGGTTTTTAGCTATTTTGTCAATAACATTAAGATTATATTTATATTTGGGCTGCCTGACTAGATGGATAAGTTCTGCTTGGACCATATTTTCATTGAAACTAATGTCTTTTGATAGGAGCCATTGTTGAATTTCTGCCTTTCTTGTGGACATTGTGGGAATTGTTTCTTGTGTGGTATGCAGCATTATCATGTCCAATGACGGTATTGTCGTCAAGATTTGGGAGCGTTTCTTCAAACCATCGTTCAATGAACTCCAGTCAATTTCTTCATAGTAGTCGGTCGTTTTCTTTGACTCAAATGCCCATAGGGCAGTAGGCACAAAGCCATCTTCACTGCCAATTTGACAGACAAATCGTTCTTCTTTTCCTGGAAATAATTATTTCATATGGTATTCAAGAAAACTAATAATAATACACTTACCTGACGATTCCTTAGGCCAGTGTGGTTAGTCCAGCTAGGAAATAGAAATGTTGCAGGGTTTTATAGGTTTAAAATATTTAAAATGAATATTTTGATAATATATAGTAGAAAACACCAACTTTATCACTCCCCAATCAAATTTGCAGCATAAAAATAACACATGTTGCAATTACAGCATATCAACCTATTTTTATTTCAATGCAAAATAAGTCTATAACGCATAGGTGGCTGTGAAAAATAAAAGCCATGATAATTGAAGACCTCGGGGAAGAAGGGGACATGCCCAAAAATATGGTTCTGAGAAAAATGGATTTAAAATATTCAATCAAATCTCGAAATCAACTTTTCTATTGTGTAAATTAATGAAACTCAGCAACAGATTGATAAATATATCTATTTTTATAAATGATAATGAAAAAACATATAAACTTAAAAACTTTTTTATTTCATACGTTTTTAAAAAAAAATGTGGCTAATCTCGTTTTTGCCTTAATCTTATCTCAACAGTTTTTTAGGTCAAAATAGTAATAGTGATACAAAATACACTAAAAACAATTTCTTTCTAACAAAATACAAACATTTAAAAGTACTGTACAACTTATTATATTAATTAATAACCAAACAAAAATAAAAAAGATATTCATTCTAAATAATAGGAATTGTGTAAAAATGTGAAAAAAAGTCTTCAACATTCATTCATCATCTTCATTATCGTTCTCTTCTTCACTACTGCGAGCATCAAGGTCCTCAACGCCATTTTGTTCTGAAGTTGTTGGGTTTGTAACTACAATACATGCGCCTATTTCTCGATAAAAATCTATATATATAGGTGGGATATACTTTAGCAGTTCGGAAAGATTTGACACTTTTTTGTTGTTTAAAGGAAGCAGTTGATAATATTTTCTTTTTAAGTCTTTTAAACGTAATGAAATACTGTGTCGTATGCCTCTTTTTTTTATTGTGACACTTCTAAATTCCTCATTTATTGCATGTTTAACGTACATTTTATTGGGATCCTCATGACAAAATTTAAAATGACTAACATGGCTAAAATTCAGTTTGCCTTTGTCATCCAAAACATTTTTTTTCTGGATCTGAGTAAGTAGATCTTTGAATGATATTATATCCTCCTGCTTAATAACATTCACTACAAACGGATTTGTTCGCTTCGCTTTTTGTACAGCTTGATACCAGTCGTTTGGCTCATACACCTGTCTCATTCCTTTTTTGTACTTCTCTATCAAAGCAAAATCTCGATCGCAAGGAAGATGAGTATGACCAACAACTAAAAACCGATGCTCAACTGAATCAAACCATCCATCAACTACCAGCTGTTGCCATAAACAGATGATCGACCAGTTTTTGTTTTGTCCACCACAGTTATCGGTGTAGACAATTAGTTTTTTGTTACCTTTAATCGAGTGTTCTCGAAAATGTTTGTACAAAATGCTGGCAATTTCATCACTACCTCTCTTGGCAACATTTTCTGGCCACATGTACATGTAACCCTGACCTGTCACACAATCATGAATGCCCAAATTATACACCCATGCTTTTCTTAAATAGAAAGCTGGTCCAACTGTTAAATTTGGGACAGGTAGAGCCTGCTGCAAATCAAATGTTATAACATAAGTATCGCCACTTATTTTTGCATATTCAGTTTCTCTTTTCAAACTTTGTTGCATGGCTTCGGCCCTCCTTTGATGTAGTTCCAATTTTATTTTATCGCTTTTGATTTCTTCTGTAGTGGCACCAGGATCTTCAATTTTAATTTTTAGCATGTCGCATGTTTTACATGTGTCACTTTTCGGCAGCTTAAACCCGATATTATATTCTGTGCAGAAGATACGTCTATACCTATCTTCCGACACATGTACCAGATCTCGCTCCTTGCACCAGTCAATATAGTAATCTTTGTATAGTTTCGAAATATTTAAATCATGGTTTATATACACTTTTCCTGGGTTCTTTTTTCTACTATAATGACTGGTATACTTTGGAATAGCATTTATATGGTCCCTAGCCGATTGTAAATTCTCAGCGGGGGTTCTATTTGGACGATTTTTGTGCTTACCCCGTTTGTCTTTCTTAGGCGTTATTGAACCTTCATTTGACATTTTTTTGTAAAGTATTTCGATTCTTTTTTTACTGTGCTGGAGGCCGTGAACAGACAAGAATTCTTTTTTGCACAGTCTAACATTTTCTCCATTTAATTTGACAAAATACTCTATTGAAATATGTCTGGATGAAACCTGTTTTTTTGTTTTCTTTGGATATGACCGCTTTTTAGGAATTGCTTCCATACAAGAATATAAATATATGTTTTGCTTATCATAATCGCCTAAGTCCCAAAATGACTTGAAGATGTCCAATTCCTTTTCTCCTAGCTTTTCCCGGCATTTATTCTTGCAGGTACATGGTGGTCCTAACTCTCTAGCTGTTACTTCAATTCCCTTGTGATTCTTGTAGCTGTGACCCAAATTCCTCCTAATTTTGTTTTTTTCTTTTTTCTCCATTCTCTCCTTGGCCTCTTCCATCTAGATGGTTTTGATTTTTCTGGACTGGGTAAGCTACCTCTTGATGTTGTTGAAGTAAGTGGGGCATCTGTTGCAGTTCCTGCATCATTATTGTTGGGATCCCCCTGTAACAAAAAATTTTCAATTTTTGTTGGTAACAAAGGGATAAGCCCACAAAAAACAGAAAATTTTATAAAGGAAAAAAGGGGATTAGCCACCATTTTTATTTTTTTACGATATGTATTGATATTTCAGAGGCGTATCGTTGCACTATTCTAAAAATAAATTTATACAATACTATGGTAACTCACAAAAATCCTACAACTTCCATTCTGTAACATGACACAACCAAAACAAAATTTCTAAAGATAAGCCACAAAAAATACGTTAAAAAGGAGATAAGCCACAATTTTGTTTTTCTTACCTCATCTGTCGAAACCTCTGAGGAATCACTGCTAGTTTCACTTTCCACATAATCTTTGTCTTTAATACTATCGTCTGAATCCATTACATCACCACTTTCACTATCGGAACTGTCATAATAATACCGTTTTGACTTCACTTCATGTGCACGTGGCAACTCCATGTTGAAAAATACATGCGGCTTGTCCCCTTATTGCTTGTAAAATGCCTAAAATTATTTCCGCGAGAAGAACAACGTTTGCAAACTGTAGCGCCCTCTATGATCCGATTCTTATAATATTTTGTCAAGACAAGGATATAGGTTTGGAAAGGTGCCTGCAGTATTTGGATTAATGTTCGCCAATATGTGGCTTATCCCCTTCTTCCCCCGAGGTCTTCAATTGTTTTTATTAATCACAGCTGTCAGAATACGTTTAAAATAGTTTTGAGTAGTTAAGGTTTTCAAAATAGGTAGATTAAAGGTTATTAGTGAGAAAATTCGGTTACTGATAATTAAATTTTTTAATTCTGGGAAATCAAACTCAGAAATTGCAACTTTGTTAGACTGATCGCGGTACAGTGTGAGAAATATTGTTAGAAGATATAACGTAACTGGTTCAGTTAATATTAAGCCACGATATGTGAAAAAAAGTAATATCACAAATGCCGACCGAAGAGCATTAAGAAGAATAATCGTGAAAAACAGGCGTGCCAATTATTTACAATTAAGTGCTCTATGGAGTGTCGCTGTTGGAAGGAGAATTTCGAGGTCCACAACTCATAGAGAGACCTCCAAAATGGGATTTAGCACTAGCAAGGTAAGTTTTCTTATAAAAAAAAAGTGAAGTAAAAACCCTAAAGTTGCACAACTTGTTTATAGGCCAAAGAAAAAAAAGAAAACTCCACTGCAAAAGAAAATTCAGCTTAGATGGGCTAAAGAACCTCAACAATGGTGTTCAATACAATGGAGTGATGAGGCCCGATTCGAAGTTTGTGTATGGTGACAGTCGCAGTAGAGTTATTTGCAAAAAAAATGAAGCATTCCATCTTGACTGTCTGAAGAGAAAAGTGAAATTTCCAGCATCCATTATGGTCTGGGGCAGTATGTCAACAAAAGGAGTAGGAAAACTTAATTTTATTGATGTGGATACAAACAAATATTTGGCAATTTTAGTGATGGAAGAATGTTTGACATCCGGCCAAGATTTTGTGTTTCAGCAAGATGGTGAAGCGTGCCATACCTCAAAAAAAGCTATAAAATGGATGGAAGAAAATAATGTACCACTTTTGAAATGGGTTTCTAGCAGTCCAGATCTGTCACATATTGAAACTTTGTGTCACGAGATTAAAAAGGTTCTACGACAACATCCTGGTCGTACAATCACCGAACTGAGACAAAAGCTTCAAGAAATATGGAATTTTTTTACACCAAATTTTTGCTAAAACTTGGTTAACACTATGCCCCAAAGAATTTCAGCCGTAATAAAAAATCAAGGTGATGTTACCTAATGGTAATCTTTCAAATGTTGCTTTGTTAACTTCGCGCATTTATCCGCACATTGTTTATTTGTTCAGATGTTCTATTAGTTATAGGTCTAAGTGATTTCAAATATGTATTTTTTCGACTAGAGTGTATCTAAAATGTTTTTGAGAAAATAAATTGTTTTAGAAGTAAATAGTTTCATGTTTAGTTTATAAAGGCATATTTTGGTACAAATCTTGCAGTGGGCCAACTGAAGTGGGAACATTCCCGCCCAGTGTCTCGTATGCTTCACTGACGGATCGCTTATAAAGGCATATTTTGGTACAAATCTTGAAGTGGGAAGGGGCTATAGGATACCCTTCTACTGGCGAATAGAAAATGTATAAATATGGCGACTGTCATGGATACAAAAATTTTGAGAAATTGAAAACTGTTATTCCTGGCAAATTTCTTGCAAGCATCCTTTCCTGGCAAGTCCCCTCTCATTCCTGGCAACTGCCAGTAATTACTAACAATAAGGCAACACTGCGTATAAATATATACTTTATGCCCTAGATACTTAGGTAACTATCAAATAATCAAATTATAAAAGATATGCTTGTTAAAAGATCCCTAGTCCACATAGAAAAGCGACTTTTTCAGCTGTTGTCCAGTAGATGGCGGCACAACTAATTAATATTATACTTAATAGAGGGCAAAACAATCACTGTCGTTTTTGATTGCCTAGATTCAAAAGGAAATATCATTACAAAATAGGTACCTAATTCTTAGTGACAATTTCTAGAAAAAAAACGAGACCTGAATGTCCTGAATAAAGGTATGTACCTCGAAAAATCCACACGTTTTACTAGAAATTGCGTTATCAACTATAAATTCGAATATAGCGCTTTGCGCCTGCGGGCTAAACACGATCTTTACGGTCTGATTTTTTGTACAGGCACGACAGTTTTTTGTAAATATCATTTATTTAAAATTATCGGGAGATAAATTTTAAATCCACACAACCTAACCTCCGAAAATTTACATGGCCCCAGGAGAAGATAACGACAGCGGCATGGAATCTCAAGATGGGTCGCAGTCTTTGGACGAAACCACCACAACAGACATGGAATTGAAGGAAAAAAAGAGGGATGAGGAGGAAGAAGAAGACGACGAGGTAAAAAAATAACATATGCTGCTTAATTCTTGTTTATTACAAGGTCCACAGCATGACTGGGGGGTAATCAGATCGACCTAACCTCAAAGTATCTGGGTGCTAGCCTCTAGAGATAAAGAGCCTCAGATCTTACGTACTCCTTCACGTAATCGTAATAGTGAGATAAAAGAAATGGATGTATATCAGATTTTCATGAAGTTTTTTATAAAATATTGCGTGAGTTGTCCATGAAATTTTTTGGTTTCGCATACACATGTACTATTAGAAGTCCTTGGAAATGCCCTCAGCATATATAAAACTACACTTAACAAATCGCTGCTCTCGGAGATGTAAGGGGTTCTTGCAATGCATTAATCTTATTATGGATAGTATCCTGGTAGCTTTAGCTGCCGAGGAGAACCATTTAAAACATGTTTCTCCCAGACAATCACACATTTCAGCCATGTGACAAGGCCATAGAAATTCTCTCAAAGCACCAGGAAGAATAAGCTATTTCATGCAATGTTTGTTGTTGTTTAGGGCTGAGAAGTAACCTCCTTACTCTGTACAAGGTCCAGATAAGACCTAGACTAGAGTACTGCTCACATGTTTAGGGTGCTGCTGCCATGACTACTTTGTCCATACTCAATGCTGTTCAAAGGATGACCGTCTGCCTGATCATTGTACTTGTCTAACTAGACAGTCACATGACTCTTTCGCACCATTGCTATGTCACAGAGCTTTGCTCCTCAGAGATCTCCTCCATGATGTTGAGCCAGTCAGATGGACCCACCAGGCTGCCTTCCTTTCCAACGCTGTTGACCTTTAGAAATCCAGAACTGGGTCTTTGTACCTAGAGTGTTGAGATGTGGAACATTCTGCCTGATGAAAATTAACAAAGCATCTTTTAGCCTGTGCACAAGTATTAAGATTTCTACCTATGCCTATTCTTCAGTACAAAAATATAATGACGAAAAAATTAGCAATTCAAGTTGTATTTTATGCTAATGTGACTACTTGGCTGTGTCTCATCCACCTTTTGATGACTCTGAACACTTTTAAAGACACCTACTTGCCAATTTCTCACCTGACTGAAACTTTGAATTTGCATCTGTCAACATCCGATGGATGATATTTTGTAATGCATCCTTATGAGATTAAAAATGTTATATTTTTTTAGCCAGATGAAACCTTATCAGAACGCCTCTGGGGACTGACAGAGATGTTTCCAGAGCCAGTCAGAAACATCACATATGCAACCATGGTGAACACGCAGGCTGGGGCCAAATTTGCATACAACTTTTCCAGGAGTGCAATGTGGATAGTCTTTAGCTCTTCAATCATACTTTTTGCGCCAGTAATATTTGAAGTGGAAAAGGCTCAGATGGAAGAAATGCAGAAGAACCAACAAAAACAGGTAACTACATGAATGAGAGATATTTTAGAAATATTTATTTTGGTGAATATCAATGTTTTACCTCCAAAAAGGATAATCTGAGTGTTTGTAGAAATGTGGCTTAGTTTTACCAATAACTAAAGAAATGCATCTCTCATTAAGAGTTTACAGATTGTTTGAATAGACTTTATACTTAGAAAAATCCCAAGAAAAATATGGGAGGTAGGGTTTAATTGCATGATCTCACTAATATTTAGTTTTAATGTATTTGCAAATCCTTGACACTACATATTTCCAAAAAGTATTGCTTAAATAACCAATCAACTAACCAAAAGTATAGGTCCAGCTGCAGTTCTCTAGGCTTAAAAATCTTGCCTTCACACTAAACACTACTCAGCAAGCAAAATATTGCCCATATACACTCATATAGCGCTATTCATTCATGAGACCTTTTCAAGGTAGATTTCTAATCATTGTGCAGAGGGTGAACATAGCTGTGATGAATTCTCATAGATGTCACTGGGATATCTCATTTCATCTCGAATAATTTTTATTATTTATTTATTTATACAATACCAACAGGTATGCCAATTACTGGTGGGAATTCAGCAAGATAAAGTAATGTTCACATTATCTAAGCCACATATTTACTTCAAGGACTTACGCTGCACCTTCTCCAAACAGTCGCACGCGATCACATAGCAGGGGTTCCATTCTATCCTTGCAAACTCTAATTTAGATAACACAGAGTTGAAAAGCATGACCATTACCTCGTTGTTAGTAAACTCCTTGGAATCCCGCACCACAAATACCAGTGGTCTATTAACAGCTACAAGGATTTGCGCTATATATTGATTGAAGCTAAGAGAATTGTCAAAGATCACACCTAGCTCCTTATGCTCATGTATTCTCTGCAAAGGAATTGACTTGATAATTGCATTGAATGGGAACCATCTTTCTTGTATATATTATAAATATACTAACGCCAGAACTTGGGATATACCCTTCCCCACCCTTTACAATCCTCTTTTTTCAACCTCTACAAAAATTTTACTTAAAATGATCAGAAGTATTTGAAGCGAACTTCGGTCGATTTTTATTTTTTCGTTTTTTGCCTTCATGTCCGTCGCTACTTGACTGATTTTTAGAAACTACAGCAAATTTTTTTGTGTGGAATTGGATTATCACTTTTTATGACACTGTTTTTTTTTTCAGATGTTGTTAGGTCCGAATTCAGCGATATCTGGGGGTGTTCCGCCCCCCATAATGCCTCCCATGGCACAGAGGAGTTGAAAGGCTGCATTTAGTTTTTTTTTAATGAAAATTTGGTACTACTACATCCACTGTTGGGTAAATTAGTTGTAACAATACAACAGAACGTATGTGATTGCTGCTTCAGTTGGTTGCAGATTTTTTCTAGTGCGCCACACAAAGGCATGGTTATGTTGTGTAATCTTTATTAAAAATAGAGAGATATCGTAGCAACTACGTGTTTTATTAGAAACTGGCACTCCACGGGACACGTTAGACTTCAAATTCGGCACAACACTTCACGATTTTTTGGCGAACATTTTGCGCCCCAAATTACTTGAATTCATCAAATTTTATTCGCTTATGAGTATAATCGTATTATATACACCTCAAGTTAGACTACAGTTGTTCAAAATGGTAAAACAGTGACCTACACCGACAATACCCAAATGTATCTATTATTTCATCCTAATAATCATCATCACTACTCTACTTATAAACAAGGGTCTAGAAGTAATCTACAATTATGCAAAGGAAGTTTAATACTTTTAAATTTTGCACACTGGAAAAACCAAATGATTTTATTCGGCCTAAAAACAAAATCTAATTGTTTGAAGGTAGACATACAAGTTGGTATAAATCAATCACAGTAGAAATTTTCCGACCGTGTAAAAAACCACGTCGCTCTAACAGTTAAAAACTGATATTCAATTTAACCTTAAGGCTCCGGTATGCCAACAAACGTTTTGACGAAGTTTTTCAAAAACATTTTATGTTAAAGAATAGTTATTTCCAAAAATTTTATTGTATGCCTATATATTATCTCTGTCTAGACCAATATACAGCAAAACGTTTGGAGGAAATCAAAAGTTCAGTTTCCGTCCGATAAACAAGATATGATCACACATTAGGACATATCATTGCTATGAACTGGCTTTAAGTGTTAAAGACTTGTTCAAATATTTATTGCTTACAATTGTACATAAAACAATGCTCAAAAAGAAACCTTTATACTTGTACAGAAAATTCATTCCTCCACCTCAATTATTCGTTTTCCAGAAATATTCACTATGCCTCAACACAAGACCTTATAAGATTTTTCACATTTATATGTCCTTATACCTCTACCAAACGACTTGAAAAATATGACTCTGATGAAGAGTAAACTATATTTCAAGTTACATTCAATTATAATGATTTCTAGTACTGGACTTTTACATTGCTGTAACATTTTTGTTGAATATGTGTATACATTTCTAGTATCCTATACATTCTGCTTTCCACACTCTTGTTCTTACATGGCGTTTTCTCTTACTCTTCGCGAGATTTCGGGTTTTATGACTGTAATTCCGTTACTAATATTAGCTTTTAAGTAGGCAATGTTTCTTGATTGATCCATAAACACACATTCATTCAAATATCGACAAAGGAAAGACACAATGTAACACTTGAAACTTGCCACTGTATTTGAAAAAGGCTACCGTCGTACAGTAGACAGTGATTATAACATATGTATGTAGTTTGATTTAGCGGCCAGACAATGCAGTCTTAGGAAAACTGCCTAAGGTTAATATAACTGGGAAAAGCTTCCTCTTGTAGATTGTTCCACAATCTCGACACCCTCGGGACAAAGGAGCGGTCGTATCGCCCGGTTCTGGATGTACGAAGTTCGACACGGTTAGGATGGGACGCCAAAGTTAGGCAGGTCTGTCTGGCAGGCACATCGCGCGACAGCATCATGGAAGAGAGCTCTGAGGAGCAAAGCCCGTTGGTGTAACGGTAGAAAAGAGCCAAACGTGCGAGCAATACTCGAGGCTAGGCCTTATCTGGGCTTTGTATAGAGTGAGAAGGCCATGCGGAGAAAAGTACTTCTTAGCCCTAAACAAACAGCCTAGCTTTTTTCCAGCAGCTGCAGCTATTGACGAGATGTGTTCGTGCCAGATCACGTCCTCGGTGATCTGGACTCCGACCAGCCGAAATGAATGGCTCTTTGGCAGAACTCGACCATCCATCGAAACCGGGTGAGCGCAGGGACGCTTTTTGTTCGTCAAAGTAAAGTACTGCGTTTTGGAAGCATTGAACTGTACAAGATTGTTGCGTCCCCAAGCAGTGATAGCCTCCAGATCTCTTGTCAGAGAGGAAGTCATCGCTAGTCTTCTTTTTTCCAACTCAACGGCAGAGATCGACTTGTCACTCTGAATTGCTGCATGTAGAGTGCTGTCATCACCGAAGCTGTGGATTGGGTTGATCGTGCAAGAAAGGAGGTCGTTGATATGTAAGAGAAACAGTGTCGGAGCCAAGACCGATCCCTGGGGAACACCCGCGTTGACGTTGTGGGATGAAGAGGAGAACCCGTCAATTACGACGGATATCTTGCGGCTAGAGATAAATTTAGCTACCCATCTGCAAAGCTTTTCTGGAAGGCGATAGGATGGAAGTATGCTTAAGGGGGCAGCGTGCCACAGCTGATCGAACGCTTTCGTGATGCCAAGAGCAACGACATGAGCCTCACCATAAGACTGGATGAGTTTACTGCACAATTGAGTAACATAAGCTAGGAGGTCCCCGGAAACCATACTGCCTGTCGCTAATCAAGCCGTGAAGTTCGAGGTAGTCCAGAAGCTCGCCATTTATGTACCTCTCCATCACCTTACTTAAAACAGAAAGCAGAGCTATAGGCCTGTAGTTGTAAAGGTCGGTCTTAGATCCCTTTTTTGGGATGGGTTGGACATGCGCAAATTTCCAGTTTTCTGGGAAGGTGCCGGATTCATAAGATATCTGGAAGAGACGCGAAAGAACTGGAGCAAGCTCCGGTGCACACCTCTTCAGTACAATGGCAAGAATCAAGTCCGGACCAGAAGCTTTGTTGATATCGAGCGACAAGAGCACTCGTCTTACGGTCTTATGCCTGAATGTTACCTCCCGCATAGTGTAGAGAACCCTTTGAATTGACGGCACTTGGGCGTTGGGGGGGACGTCGATGGTGGAGTTGGCAGCAAAGAACTTGGCTAGCACTTCCGCCTTGGCCTTTGAGTTGAATACAATAGTTCCATCCTGACACGTTAATGGTGGAAGGCTACTGTGTGAGAAGTTCTTTTCAATCTGCTTGGCTAGCGTCCAGAAAGACCGACTGCCATTGCGCTGCGACATTACCCTGTGCCTAACTTTTATATCATGCTGGTTTTTGGCATTGCGAACCGCTGCTTTAAATTTGTTTCTGGACTCAACGTCGGCTTGTCTGTTCTCTATAGTGGGGTTTTGTAAGAAGGTTATGTGTGCCTTGATCTTCTGCTGGCGAGCAGCGTCACACGAGTTGTTAAAACAGCGGTTGGACCCTGGTCTAGGCACTTTCACTGTGTGAGCGATGTATTCCTCCATTCCGACGTGGATAATTTCAGTTATCGAAGAACAGACAGCCGACGCATCCGCGTCAGTGAAACAGACATCTTTCCAAGGAAAGCTAGAGAAGAACTCTCTGAGCCCCTTCCAGTCGGCATGTCCGTAATGCCAAGTTTTGCGGCCTGTACGAGTTTCTGCTGCCACAGCGGGTTCTGACCGAAACCTAGCCCCCACAACACCGTGGTCTGAGTTACCCAGGGGGGACAGGACAGCTGTGCTGTAAGGGGCAGGATGCGTGGTCAGAAAGAGATCCAGCAGGCTACTGGCGTGTGACGAGACGCGGGGGAAAAAAAGTAGGACTCGTCACCAGCTGAGTCAGCCCTTGGGTAAGAGCGAACGCTTAGACTGCACGACCTGCTGCTTCGGTCTTGTTTGAGCCCAACCAAAGCTCGTTATGGGCATTGAAATCACCGAGAAGAACTACCTCAAGCGGGATGATTGATGTTCAGGAAGTCGATCTGGACGGCGAGGTATTCGATTAGGTCATCCCAGTTATGGTCCGAGGGAGAGCGATAAAGGCAGCAAATGAACTTGGGTGATGTTTTGGAGTTGAGGCGAAGCCACAGAATGTCCTTCCGGTCTGATTTGAAAGAAACATCTCTGGAGCAGGAAAGACTGCTGCGGACAAAACCCACAACTCCCCTGTGCTTTTTCAGATTGGAGTGCACCTCATAGTTTGGGAAGTTAAGATGGTTCATCAGTGCAGACTCTGAGATTTTTGTCTTCGCCAGGAAAAGCACGGCGGGACGATTGGATTGCAGGTAGTGATGAACAGCATCAATGTTCGAAAAACAAATTTTATCTTCGATGTTGTTCCCTCGAGCCCACCCTCCACCCGGACATTCCGAGAGTGGAGTGAGTTTACGTCCGGAGTTCTTAGTGCTCGAGGGATCCATCATCATTAATTTGTTTGTTTTGGAGGATAACCGACTGCATAGCATAGGTGTGGAAACATGCGGACATTTATAAGACACCCTGGGAAAAGCTAGCGGGTGGTACTGCCTCGGTCGACTGGTCCTTGTCTACCACCTTCTTTTTACGTATTAGTGATGTTAAATAGACCTAAAGTGGCCCGTTGGCGGACTTGTACCGCCACCCGGCAATCGGTAACGCGTGGACAATCACTTAAACGGGAAGAAGTTGTATACTGGATACAACAACTTCCGGAACAAGCATTTGCCACGGCCCCACTCAGTAGGGGATAGATGTCAAAGTACTATTTCTCGCATTTCGTACTCCTATGCTGAAACGTAGACAACGTACATACATAGCGTAAAGAGTATGCCGAGCGATTTTTGATACATATTTAAGCTTCAAGAACAATCAAGCTGCCAAAAAACGTACGAGGAGTAAGAAGGAAGCGAAACTACTACAGATACCCTTAAATTTCTTATAAGCTGTTGACTATACGGCAAATTTTTATAGAAGCAAAATGATAAAGAATTGATTTTCTACAACATTGGTTCTATCACTTTTTTACATGGGATCGATGGTTTTCGAATATTTCCGATCAAATACGTTTATAAAAATGGCGGCAAATGCTTCAGCCCTAACATGAATCCAATTTGAACCTATCACTAGGAAGTAATAATCTATGGACCAAGTCGGTCAAACAGGCTAATACGATTAAAACTTGCATATTAGGCTTGCTTCGTTGTATAATTTTGGGGCTTTTTAGGATTCTCCTTTGAGAAAATCTGCTTATCCCCACTCTTCAAAAATTCCTGCAGGCGCAAATATGATGGTTGCTATGACTAATCCCGCGCGGATAATGATACTGACTTGCATCTCCACCCCTCACAGCAGTACACGTCCATTGGACAAACCACGGCGCCTGTATCGACACGCGACGTTTTGAGATATAAGTTTTTTGAGTAAATGTAGGGGAAATCTATGATGAGCGAAATATCTCTAATAGGTGCGTAGAATTACCAGGGTTGGAGGAATATAAATGTACCAACGTCAAAAAATTGAGATATAAAACCCCTCCAGCCTCAAACCCCTATTTTTTCATCCCTACTATTTTTTTTTTTCGAAAATGATTAGGAGCCTCTGAAACGCTGCAAAAAAGTTTGAGCTATTTTTATTTTGTCAGTTCTTGGGCTTTTTCTCCACCGCCACTGGACCGATTTTCAAAAACTACAAAGTTTGTTCATCCTTGGTATCTTGTTTGAAAATTTCATCCAAATCCGAACGGTACCTTCCAAGTTATAAACGGGCCAACGATTAGCGGAGAGAAAACAGTGTCGTATAACATCCAAAAACATCCCATTTTCGAACTTTTCGCCTACTGGTGGGAAGTAAAAGAACGGGGGTAAAAGTCATCAGCGCTTGAAGTAGAATATTGCGACGGTGACGTAAAATTAAAGACCATTAAATCACATTCGGTTTTTTAAAAATATATCGAGAAAAAGAATAACAAACCGAAATTACGTTATTTACGACTAGATCAAGCAGTTTTTGCGAGAGGAGGTCTGAAAAGAGGTCATTGACCACATGTGTTGCCGGACAGCCTGTCCCATGCAAAAATCAAAACACTTTCACCAACTTATGACCAATATTCCGTATTCTAGAATCGTCTGTCAGTGTTTTTCTAATTTGAGACAGATCTTATAGTCTGGTAGTTATTATCAAATAGGGCAGCAAAACCTTCCAGAAATGTAACCGTAACTAGTTGACTGGAGCTATGGCATGCTGATATAATATAGACGCATGGAAATGGGCAACAAAAAGTACAAAATCCGAGATAAGAAAAAATATCAAGGTGATTGACGCTATCTCTTCTCAAGCCTTTTATTCAATAATTTAAAAAAATAGGTCACGTCTATCTAGTAGACTATAATGGAATCAGAACTAAATATGTTCACTTGAGACTTAGATATATGACATATTATAAACATCTAATTTATGGAAAATATATGTGATTATCATGTTCAACAGGTGCGTACTATTACCGAGCTCAGAACCTTCTTAATAATATAACGTCTTCCACTGATATCAACTCCCATTTTTTTATTATTCTTTCTGAAAGTAACCAAGAGTCTCTGAAACGTCGAAAACCAATGTATCAGCGATATGTTTTTGTTTTTTCACTGTTGATTTTCAGTTCCGCTCAGTTTTCAAAACCCATGTCCTTGACATAGTAGTAACACTGTGTCAAAATTTCATCAAAATACGAGTAGTATTTTCGGAGTTACAGATCGGCCAAGGACTTTGCACTTTCTACGCGACGGCGTCATCAGTTCATAAAGGATTATGTATAATTGAGGAATAAAAGTGATCAAGTCAGTCAAACAGGCCCACACAATTACCGTGTAGACATGCGCCAGACGCGGCAACTCGGAAGAACACTTATCAAGGCAGGCACGATCGCTGGTGATCCCAGAAAATAATTTCTCATTCCAAATTTTAAGGGCAAATCCACGAAGCAGTCTATGATGTGTATAATATGTTTAATAGGTGCATAGAATTACCAAGGTTAAGAATGTATAACTATACTAACATAAAAAAAATTAAGGTATATCCTCTCCCATCCCACTACAGCGCCCACCCCCCATTCTTTTTACCTCTACAGATTTTTGAAAAATAGTTAGGATCCTCATGGCATAGTGGTAATCTTGTATGAAGATTTCATCAACATCCAACCGGTATTTTCCAAGTTACAGACGGACCAAGGATTAGCAGACAGACAGACCGCGAAAATGAACGACGGTTTTTCGTGATGTACATATCATCAAGTATAACACCCAGGAAATACTGTTTTTTCTAATAATTATAGTCTTACAATATTCGCACATGGCACACCATATATTTTTTAATCAAAAATTCTATCCATCTCTTCAAAAGTCCAGTGTGGCGTCCATGGAAAAAAATAAATTTGATGATGATTGAAGACAAAACGCGAAACCGCATATTGAAATTTCAATCATGCCTCTCCTTTGTAGAGAATTAAATATGGCAATGATGTGCAATCAATTTTGATATATCACCTCAAATAAACTAGGAAAAACTAAAAGCAATTTTATCGGTATTTCGTACATCTCTGGAAATACCCCGATTTGCGAAGTGCAATTTTCCTAGTTACCTAAATTCACAAATTTGCACTCATTTAACCACTTCGTATCTCTTGCTGTTTCAGTGGTGTGGTTGAAGCACATGGTATATGTTTATAGAAGCTGTTTGTGTTTAGTGGCGGCGGAGCTGGAGGCAAGAAAACGAAACAAATAGAAATGACCAAACCTGATCCTTTTAAATAGAATTTACTCAAACTTCGTTTTCAGAAAAACATTTTTTTTTTGTTATATCTATTTTTTGATATTAATATATGGAATAATATATATACAGGGTGGCCAAACACGTGACGTCATAAAAAAAAAATTAGATTCCCCACATCGAGAGGAACCCAAATCACCCCCATATATATGGTCCGATTTTGTTTAGTTTAGGAGTTATGATTTTTTTCGGATTTTTCGAGAATTTTTGAGTTCTGTGTTTATTTTTACCATAACTTCGTTAATAATTGTGATAAATGCCTGCTTTTTTCACGATTATGTAGCTAAGACCTAAGGCTTAACTATCATATAATCATTCAAGTCATGTAACTAATACTACTTTTTAATTTTTTTCAAAATCTTCGAACATAACAAAAAAGTAAAAAAGTGTAACAACTTTGAACGTTTATAAAAAATTGAAAAAACATGTTCTTACTATTCGTAAGTATCTTAAAAACTTCCTTACGGTATCAGCTATTTACCGTAAAAATTTCATCAACCTAGCTTTACTACATGCTACCGTAATTGTGGCTCAAATAGAACCGAACCCAAAATTGGATAACCCTCTGCTCAATAGAAATTGTTAGTTTCGGAAAAAAAATTTGCAAAAACCACCAAAACACGTTTGATTTTTACTGAACAGCAGATTATTATTCATTTATGTTATTTACAAGAGGTTTTCAAAATGTCTGCCTCTAACAGAAATGCACAGTGTACACCTACGTATGAAATTTTGTTTTAAATCTCTAAATGCTTGTGTGTTGTTTTTCAACACATGTGTCGCTTCTTGAATTTTGTTCCTCAATGAATTTTCATTTGCACATTCTTGGGCGAATGTTATGTCTTTAAAATATCCCCAAACAAAAAAATCAATGGGGTTGAGGTCAGGGGAGCGTGGAGGCCATCGTATCGGTCCGTTTCGTCCGATCCATCTGTCTGGGAACCTTTCGTTTAAGTAGTTTCGCACGATCGTTGCGTTGTGGCATGGTGCACCATCATTCTGGAACACCATGTTCCGTCTGGCTTCCAGGCTTGAATCTTCCAGCAATAATGGTAGGCTATTTTTAAGGAAGCTTTTGTAGGCTACCGAATCCAACCTTGACGGCAGTTCAAATGGACCGATAAATTCCATATTGAATATTCCTGAGCACATGTTCACACTAAAACGGTGTTGAAATGTCGACGGCCTTGACTGGTGGGGGTTTTCAACAGCCCAAGTATGTAAATTATGGATATTGAATATCCCTGTTCTTTCAAAACGTGACTCGTCAGTCCATAAAATTTTATCAAAAAAATCGGGATCCTCTCGTTGTCTTCGCAGCATTGTCTCGCAGAAATCCACTCTTAACTGGTAATCTGAAGGCATCAACGCTTGAACTCTTTGAACATGATAGGCATGATAACCTTCTTCATGAAGAATATTTTGTATCGATGTTCGTGGTATTCTAAGGTTTTGTGCCATAGATCTCGTACTCGTTGAGGGATTCCGGCTAATTTCTTCAAGTACTACTTCTCTGCGATCCGAATCGAATTTATCGGTCCATTTGAACTGCCGTCAAGGTTGGATTCGGTAGCCTACAAAAGCTTCCTTGAAAATAGCCTACCATTATTGCTGGAAGATTCAAGCCTGGAAGCCAGACGGAACATGGTGTTCCAGAATGATGGTGCACCATGCCACAACGCAACGATCGTGCGAAACTACTTAAACGAAAGGTTCCCAGACTAATGGATCGGACGAAACGGACCGATACGATGGCCTCCACGCTCCCCTGACCTCAACCCCATTGATTTTTTTGTTTGGGGATATTTTAAAGACATAACATTCGCCCAAGAATGTGCAAATGAAAATTCATTGAGGAACAAAATTCAAGAAGCGACACATGTGTTGAAAAACAACACACAAGCATTTAGAGATTTAAAACAAAATTTCATACGTAGGTGTACACTGTGCATTTCTGTTAGAGGCAGACATTTTGAAAACCTCTTGTAAATAACATAAATGAATAATAATCTGCTGTTCAGTAAAAATCAAACGTGTTTTTGTGGTTTTTGCAAATTTTTTTTCCGAAACTAACAATTTCTATTGAGCAGAGGGTTATCCAATTTTGGGTTCGGTTCTATTTGAGCCACAATTACGGTAGCATGTAGTAAAGCTAGGTTGATGAAATTTTTACGGTAAATAGCTGATACCGTAAGGAAGTTTTTAAGATACTTACGAATAGTAAGAACATGTTTTTTCAATTTTTTATAAACGTTCAAAGTTGTTGCACTTTTTTACTTTTTTGTTATGTTCGAAGATTTTGAAAAATATTAAAAAGTAGTATTAGTTACATGACTTGAATAATTATATGATAGTTAAGCCTTAGGTCTTAGCTACATAATCGTGAAAAAAGCAGGCATTTATCACAATTATTAACGAAGTTATGGTAAAAATAAACACAGAACTCAAAAATTCTCGAAAAATCCGAAAAAAATCATAATCATAACTCCTAAACTAAACAAAATCGGACCATATATATGGGAGTGATTTGGGTTCCTCTCGATGTGGGGAATCTAATTTTTTTTTATGACGTCACGTGTTTGGCCACCCTGTATATATATATACTAATTGTGTGGGGCTGTTTGACTGACTTTATCCGTTTAATGTATGTATTAACTATTTTCTCAGAGGGTGTAACTTGTACTGAAGATATTTTTTTATGAACTGGTGACGGCATTGCATGGGAACTCCAGAGTCAACCTACTTGACGCCATTTTTTCAACCCGCGTTCCGCACGAATACCAAATATGGTACCGTAGTACCAGACTATTATCGATGTACGAAGAGCTATAGCCGTGGCACCCGTCCTAGTACCCACAAAACCCGGTACCACTAACCAATATCAAGAGCAGCGCCGCGGTACCGAGACAGGCAATTATTGATTTATACAGAGGTAACGTGATTGCAACGATTCAAATTCATCTGTGGTAGTAACTATTCATTAGGTAGTACCTGGTTCTCTCAAAAAAATATATCTGTAGTCCAGCGTTTATAATTTTTTTGAACAGTGTTAGTGAGACTATGAATTAGTGAAAGTGTGGTGATTATAGCCTAGAGAAGTAAAAAGAAAGGAAGTTAATGTGAGTATTGAAAGAATTGCGGTCAATGTTAAATCGACAATTATGAATGTGCATGGTGCAATTGCGTTGAGTTGTGCAGAATCCGTGTAATACCTATGGAATAGAAATATTTACAGTGTTCTATACTTCAAACTAGAAAAATAGAATCATTCGGTTAACTCAGTGCTTTCCACGTCTGATGATAAATAAAATATGAGACATGCCTGATTAAAAAAAAGTTTACCTAATATTTTTTAAACTACGCCCTTAAGGGGCAACACCACTGTAATGACCTGATTTTTTTTTAGTGGAAGAAACGGTGATAAAATAATAATGTTGGAGGAATTGCTGAGCTAACAATAAAGAATAAAAAAAATATATGATAAAATATTCAAAAATAGAGACACTGAAGCCATTTTCACGAGTCACACAGAATTTGAGGCGTCCTGTGGCGCGCAATGTAGCTGCTGCAAAGTACTACGAACAAAATATATGGGACTTGACCACCGGTCACTTTCAATGAAAATTCGTATGGTAATAGTTCCTGTTGTATTGATAAAATGTTCCAGTGGCCACAAAGTACAGAAGTTCTTTCTGTTGGCGATACAGATGTTAAAGTTTAATGCCTTAGCCCCTGTGAGTAAGCCGGCCTGCAAAACTTTACGAAAACTTGTCTTTATCGTAGACTCAGCGATACAATAAAAATCAGGTCAACACGTACGAAAATGAAAAGTAGTTTAATAAAAAAAAATAACAGATATTTGAAAACGATGTGCGCACCAAGATTGACATCTTAAAGAGGTGTGTTTCTAAATTATTTGGAGATATTCAGGATGATGCACAATTTCGTGGGACAACAAACGACGCAAAATGGCAGAAATAAAAACCTTCACGGACATGCATCTTCTCAGACAGATGATAAGACAACCAAGCAAATGACGATCAAAATCCTTTAGTATATTGTATCAATCTTCTTGTTTTCGAAAGATCTTTCCAAATTCTTATAGCGTGTCTCATTAAAAAAACGTATTTGTTGTGCCATAGAATTGTGCAGCACCCCGTATATTTCCAAATAATTTAGAGATGCACACCTATAAGATGTCAATCAAGTTGCGCAAATCGTTTTAGAATAACTTATATAGCTCTTCTAATGAACAACTTTTTATTTCCGTTGGGACACTCTGTATATATTGTAAGTGTTCACGTGCTTTTTATTATATAATTCAGTTCCCCGAATACATCAAAGGTGATGGTATTCGTAGAATGTTGCAGGAATAAGGCTGTATCTCCAATAGAAAGCACTTCTGGGCTTTCACAACTATCACTATATGGATATTCTTTAAAATTGTCCAGCAATCAAATTCCACATGTTTTGTGCCTGATACATTGGATATAGAATAAGAAAATAACTACTTATTGTACATGTTCATAGCTAAAGAAATACGTAGGGGATTTTAAAAATAATGATTTTTGTGTGGAGGCGAGTATTTGACTTGAAACGTTCAGCTTTAGAGGAGAAAAGGTAATTGATAAATAATAATTAAATTTACTTATCGAAAATTCCACAAGTATTTCTCTTCAAAATGCTATTTTAAAGATATTGTGAAACATTTAAATAAAACGAGTGACGTTTGAGTTATGTTGCATGCCGTTTTGAAAAACCGCGTTACGAGAAAACTGGGCCACCATTTTTTAATATATTTTCAAGATAATTTTCTTTTTTGTTACTTTAATATATATACTTAATAACTTCCTGAAAAAATTTGTATTTCATTACCATAGAAAATATGTTGTTTAGGCCATTACAGTAGTGAATTGACTGACGAAAAACATCTGAAACGAAATTTCAGATTATCCTTAAACTGTTGCATTCCAAAAGTTTTTTTGGTAATTCTCTAGCTTAACTACACCAGCCTTTTCTGCTTCTCCGTCCGAATAGACACTAGGTTTGCATTGTAAATGATGGATATAGATTAAAAATGCCTGCAAATGGATTAGTTGCAGAATATTGTTGATATTATCTGGGTTTCAAAAGGTATAAACACCTTCTTAATCTGGACATTTGCAGAATGGAAGCGATCTTTATATATATATATACCGCGATGTTGGCAAATTAAAGAAATAAATTTGAAAATTAACGACACGGAGTAAGTAACATGGAATTTTCAAATTATTGGTATCGCTTATTGATGTATGCTAATACTTACGTATCTTTCGGATTCCTTATCATTTATCTCATTGTGCTCTTATCATCGCATAATCCCGGCAAATGATGGCGATGTTGTCAAAATAATGGGAGTGATATGCTGCAAGCCCTGAAGGCAGTATATCTACGAGATTAAGATCATCTCTAGTTCAGGCATGAATAACTGCACTTTAGAACCTAGCTAATCTTGGACAAATCACCCTGCTTTGGTCCGTAGACTCTGTGGAGTAATCAATTAATCAGAAGGCGGATCACCTGGCTAGAGGCCCATGGATCGGCTTCAAGACTAGGTTAGGTATTACCAGACGCCAAGTCACCATTGACCTCGACGAATGGGCACATAGGAAAAACAAAAAAAATAGAAATCTTCAATGCTTAACGTGAACAAAGAAATGGGGGTTGCCAACTTGTAAGTTTTACAGTCAGAACCTCTTGATTAGGATATTTAAACATTTTTCAAAATTTAATTGAACTGCATGATGACTTCAAGAACAGATTTGATGATATTCTGACGATGGAAATACCACCATGGATCATACACCCATTTGATGGAATGGAAGTGAAAAATGTGGTATTATAAGAAAATTTACTCGAGCTTAGTATACTTACTTAATGATACCTAAAAAAGATTTCAGAGTACCTAAGCGGTTTGAACAGAGAATAATGAAAATTTGGTCCAACCCTAATTATAGAATGATACGGTGAACTTAAAAAAAACTGTTTCCGATCCTTCGTAATTTGTTTAAAAAACTGCTTAAACAAATTTGCACCTAGTTAACATCCTGCAACCTGTTGATTCATAAGGGGCATCAAAAAAATTCAATGATGAAATAAAATCGAGTGGAGAATTTAGACTTTGGTAATGGCCAACTCGTCGCTGGCAAAATGACCAACTGATGTGGCCTGACATGATATCCAATATTTTTATCCAACTGATTTGTCATTTCACTTATGCATTTTAATTGGAAAATAATTATAGCTAGTATCACTCATTTATATGACCATGTATATCATATTAAATATTTTTACGTAGAAAAAGCAGTTACTCTAGTTAATTTGGCGTATTTCCTTTAATTTAACTAATTTTATGTTTGTGGTTTCATTGAAAACCAGTGGATGTATTACGAGTAAACTATAAAGGATCTGTAGCAAACAGTTATTATAGACTTTTGCCGTACAAAGATTATGTCCTTCTGACTTCTGATACATCACTTTTGTGAAAAATATCATGAAATATGTATACAAACTATACTTATAAATATTATACATGGTGTTACTTAATGATAGGCCGTAATTTCAAGGTTGCATTTCTCAGTCAAATTTAAGTAGAAAAGTTCCTATAAACATAAAGAATCCGGTTTTCAAGATACCGGCCCAAGTAGTACCACAAACACATTTGAGGTTTATTTGAGGCTTAAAACGGTTTCATTGTGGCGGATAAAAAGATATTTTTTTAAAGTGACCTCATAAATGTACCAGAATCTGTCTGACATTTTAATACTGGTTTCAAAGAATTTAATACAGTTATCAAATAAGATCAATGGATATTAAAAGTTTATTTCTCTTATTGAAGTTTTAAAATGGTCTAGTCTCAACTCACTTTAAAACTATCCAGCTTTATGAAGAACTTGCGGAATGTTTAGTTTTATTACCTTCTAGTTTGTGACGCTGCAGTTGTTGAGCAGTTCTGCTAATATAAGTATTAAAACCCATTATTAAATCTACTTGAGAGTTTAGTAACATTAAATACTAGAAATGTAACCTAGCATTCCTTGTAACAAGAGGATTTATTCTTCTTTTTATACCGAAGCAGTCGCGTAGTCAGAAGCTTAAATGTCACTGCGCCGTAGCTTAAAAAAACTCTGTAAATCAGACTTTTGAACTACCTAAAGTTAGTAGAACTGATAAGAGCTGCCCCAGGCAGATTGTTCCACAATCTCGAGATCCTATGGACAAAGGAGCGGTCGTATCGTGGATGCACGAAGCTAGACACGGTTAGGATGGGAGCCGAAGTCAAGTGGGTCTGTCTGACCGATCATGAAAGAAACTTCTAAGTAGCAAAGTCCGTTTACATAGCGGTAGAAGAGAGCTAGATCACCGACGACCTGTTGGTGCGAAAGGGTCCGTTAGGGAAAAGGCATCGCTCTGCTATTCATCGAAACCGGATGAGCGATAGGGTGCTTTTTGTTAGTTAAGGTAGAGTACCTACCGTGTTTTGAAAGCATTAACCTGTATCAGATTGTTGCGTCCCCAGGCAGTGATAACCACCAGGTCTCTTGTCGGAGAGAAAGTCGCTGCTAATCTTCTTTTTTCCAGCTCATCGGCAGAGATTGGTTTGTCGCTCTGAATTCCTGCATCTAGAGTGCTGTAGTCAGCAAAGATGTGGATTGGGTCGATCGTACAGGAAAGGAAGTCGTTGATATGTAAGAGGAACAATGCCATCATTCTGTGCCTAATTTTTACATCGTGGTAGACATTTACATTGCGAACCACTTCATGATATTTGTTTCTGGACTCGACATCGGCTTGCCTGTTCTCTACAGGGGTTTTGTAAGTAAGTTCTGTGTGCCTTGATCTTCTGCCAACGAGCAGTGTCGCAAGATTTGCTGAACCAGCCTTTGGACAATGGTTTAGGCACTTTCACTGCATGAGGGATGTATTCCTCCATCCCAACGTTGATAATGTTGGTCTTGACGAACAGTCAGCCGACGCATCTGAGTCAGCGAAACGAGTACCTCTCCAAGCTAAGTTGGAGAATAAATTCCCCTTTCTAGTAAGCATGTCTGTAGTGCCAAATTTTGCGGCCAGTGCGAGTTTCTGCTTTCTCATCCGATTCTGACTAGAGATTTAACATATCGAAAAGAAACGGGAAAAATTAGTAAAAAAACACGTTTTTTTCGTTTTTTTCCAGACCATTTAATTGTGACTTGAAACGTAAAAAATAGGTACCAATTTTAAAGTTTTTGTAAAAATAAATACAAAAAACATACTTTAATAATATCCATTAATATCTAAGATATAAATACATACATGTATATAGGGTCAAATTATAATTATTATCTAATAATTGAAAGTATCAAAAACAAAGCTTCAACGGTAGAAAACACATTATTTAACCAAAGCGCTCAGAGGTATATTTTCATCTGAGTCTGAGTTTGAATCTTCAGACCAAGCATCTGATTCAGACTCGATCTCCGCTTCGTCTTCATGGATGGACAAAACATTATAATCTTTGCCAGTGTCTTCTAAAGTGGAACTGGTCTAGCATCGTAAATGAATGTCTGTTTTTCGTTTATAACCAAATTAGAATGAATAGCAACCAGCTTCTGAATTTTATCCTGTGATAATCTATTTCTTTTGCTTGTATGTAAAGACCAGTTTGTTTCTGTAGAGGCGGAAGATGGCGGTCCATTTAAAATTCGGGAGGCAATTTGCATAAGTGGCTGCGATGTACACAAGCCTTGCCACCATATAACGGGATGAGTACTATTCTCACTATCCCATAAATAATTTCGACTAAAAAATCCAGTTTTTGTTCTAAATTGGGCTAGATTTGCCACCACCTTCCCTACATCTAGATTTAGTGAACGAGCCATTTCAGAAATGACGTCTATTGCTTCCATTAGTTGGTCTTCATTCAATTGTTCTCCTTTAAAGCGAGCATCAAGAAGATTGGATGCAAAGTGAATCGGCTTAGAACAAAATTCGTAGCGTTCTTCAACATATTTTAGCAAGCTTTCGATAAGAGAACTAGTCAGGTCAACTTGTTCGGGAATATCTAATATTGTGTCTTTTATATACTTTTATAAACAGATAACCCTATCTTGTTTTTGCAGGTAATTAGAGGGAAATTACTTTATTTTTGGGTATTTTTCGGCCTGTGCTTCTTTAAATGCAGCATAAAGTATGTGGTGCTGTTTAAAATATTTTCAAATTTTTTTAGACTCTTTACATATTTGTTCAAACAAATTTTCTTTCATAAAGTTCTTTAGTAGCAAATTCAGAGTGTGAGCTGCACAACCAACACAAGATATATGAGGATATGTTGTATTTATAATATGCCAAGCAGCTTTCATATTGCTCGCATTGTCAGTCACTATTAAAAAAAATTTTTGTGGCCCTATTTCTTGAATAACCTTGATAAGTTGATTACTTATAGTCCGTCCCTCGTTTTCAAACAAGTGTAGACCTGTTAATACTTGTCCGATTGTTTACATTGTGGTGTCAGTTGATTAAGCGCTTTTCGGGTAATTACATATACCTCAGTTTGTATTGATCTCTCGAAGCATAACGATGGAGTGGGGCAAGGCAGAGAACCGTATTGCAGTGATAGCTTTACATAAGTGTAATCACAGTGCTAGTCAGATTTTTGAACTCTTACGCGGCCTTCAAATATCGCGTAAATTTGTGTCTAGGACCATTCAGCGGTACAATGAGATGTCCTCTGTTGATGACAGGCCAAGAAGCGGAAGACCTCGTCAAGTAAGGACTCCAGCAGCCATCAAAGCCGTAAAAGCCAGGATTCAAAGGAATCCACTCCGGAAGCAGAAGATCCTATCCAGGGAAATGAAGATTCCTGTCCGGACGATGTCGCGCATCATTAAACAAGACCTAGGGCTAGGGGCTTACCGGAGACGTACGGGCCAGCGACTTACGGCCACCTTGCGACACATCAGGGCGATAAGATCCAAGAAGCTCTTGGAGAGGTACGCAGCTGGGGGATTCCGAAAGATTTTGTTCACGGATGAGAAAATCTTCACCATAGAAGAAAAATTCAACCGACAAAATGACAAAGTGTATGCAAGGAGTTCACAGGAAGCTTCGGAGATCATTCCGAGAGTTGAGAGAGGCCACCACCCTGCGTCAGTCATGGTTTGGTGGGGGGTGTCCTACGAAGGGGTCACTCAGCTCCATTTCTGTAAACAGGGCGTGAAAACAAAAGCGGCAAACTATCAGAGCGACATACTGGATCCTATCGTCAAGCCTTTAAGTGGTACATTGTTTGCCAACCAACACTGGGTCTACCAGCAGGATTCCGCCCCCGCTCACAAGGCTAAGAGTACGCAGCGCTGGCTGGAAAGCAATGTGCCAGAGTTCATTGCTGCGGAAGATTGGCCCTCAGGGAGTCCGGACCTCAATCCTTTAGACTACAAGTTGTGGGACCTGCTAGAGCAGTTGGCCTGCTCCAAAGCCCACCGTAATATCGAGTCCCTGAAAGCGGATTTGATCCGATCAGCGGCAGCTATTCCTTTGGAAGCTGTGCGTGCAGTGATAGATGAGTGGCCCGCGAGATTGAAGCAGTGTGTGAAGGCCAAGGGGGGACATTTTGAATAGATACTTATATACGTTCCCGTTTCTTTTGCAGTGCCACGATGAACAGTTTTGTAAAATAAAGGTATAGGCGTGCAAATAACAATATTGATTAATCCATCTCCGACTATATTTGTCCAACTATCTGTTACTATTGATAAACTATCGGATTCAGAAAGCTTTTGACTTCGGTTTATCTGTACACGTTCATACTCGGAATTAAGTAAGTTTGTTGACAGGGCGTAAGGGCTAGGTATTTGGTATGACGGTCTTAACATTTTAAAAACCTGTTCCCAATATTTATTTTTGAAAAGAGAAAAAGGAGCACCAGAAGCATGAAGAGCCCTAACTAATGCCTCATCAATTTTAGAAGACTCTGAAACAGCTATCTTATCGAAAAACCCGCTCAATGTTCGTTGGCAGCTAGCTTTCTTGCGTTTTACTGATGGTAATGGAGATTCGGAAGATGATGAAATTGATGACGTATCCTTTTTGCTAGGTGAAGGGAGACTGGTATCTTCTAATGCTTCTAGCAGGATATCTTTGTTACTTTCTTTTTCTTCTGATGTCGAATACTTCGAACTCGATTGTATTTCATTGCCATATTTTTGTTTAATTTCCAAAGGACATTTTGAACATTGGTTTAATCTATGATTCGTCATACGAGTTGCGTTTGGAAAGGCGTATTTAAAAGAGCAAAACTTACACACAGCCTTGGATTTTTTAACTGATTTTTCAATATCAAATAATTGCCAAATATCTGAACCATATTGTCCTGCAACAAGAAAAAATACATAAATAAAATATCTTGCTGCACTTTATCAGCTGATCAAATTCTTGTAATTTAATGAGTATACAGATAATAATTATTATTACTGAATCTTGATATTAGTAATAAAGAAAAGTAAGGAAAATATGCAAGGAAACTGAAATCCCACCTTCAAAACACTTAAAGCTATTCCAAATTTAATAAAATATTCACTTACCAGAAACCAAAACAAACACTTGGGTCAACAACACTAACAATCTTGAGCACAAACACACTCAATTATTACAGCAAAATTTCACTTTGTATATACATATTATTCATTTACTGCGCTTATGATAAGGCTAAATTAAAATGCGTGCTTTAAAATAAACAAGACGTGTCAATATTGAAGAATCTCATTCTCAACTGAACAATTCAGGAATACGGGGATTTACCGAAATACCGTGTCGCTGTGCGTGATCGGGAATTAACCGAAAACTGTAGTGGTCGGGGATTCACCGAAAATCGACGGGTATTTACCGAGAACTAATCCTTCAGAACCGTAGCTTGCGGTTTTGATTCAAATTATTTCTGTTTGATTTATATTAATGGAAAAATCGGTAACCAGAATATTTTTATCTTGTATATAACAAATTTCAATTTTTCCGTATTTTTCCTGTTTTTCCTCAGGTTTTTTTCCGGCACCCAATTTTTCCGGAAATTTTAAATCTCTAATTCTGACTGAAACCAGACCTCCACACCACCGTGGTCAGAGTAGTTATCCAGAGGAGACAGGCAGCAATGCTGTAAAGGACAGGATGCAAGGTCAGAAAAAGATCCAGCAGACTACTGACGTGGGACGAAACGTGGGGGAAAGGTAGGGATCCTCACCAGGTGGGTCAGTCCTTGGGTTCAATAGCACGACCTTCTGATAGGTCTTGCCTAAGCCTAACCACAGCTCATCATGGGCACAAAAATCACCAAGGAGAACTGTCTCTGAAGCAAACAGTCATTCCAGTTATGGTCCAAGGGAGAGCGATAGAGATAGCAAATAAATTTGGAAGGTGGTCTGGAGTTCTGCGAAGCTACAGAATGTCCTTCCTTCCTGATCCCAAAAAACACAATGCCCTCATTATTACTAAAATGGGAGTGAATCTCATAGTTTGGAAGGCTGAAATGGTTAATTGGTGCAGAATCGGAGATTTTGGTCTCCACCAAGAAAAACATGCAGGGACGATTAGACTGCAGATACTGATGAACATCATCAATGTTTATTCCCCAGATGCTCGTGAAGGAGATTTTATGATCGATGTTATTCCTTCGAGTCCGCCCTCCACCCAATCATTCAGAGAGTGGACTGAATTCACGTCCAGGAGTCTTTGTACTCCAGGAATCCATCATTTTTTTTTGTTGAGAAGGGGAAAAACTAGAAAATCGACTGGATCGCTTAGGTGTGGAAACATGCATGCATTTTTAAGGCACCATTTAGATAGCTAGAGAATGGTACCGCCTCGGTCGACTGGTCTTTGTATTTCTGGGTAGCCACGACTTCAGTTTCTTTTTAAGATTATTGTGAGTATACTTTAGAAATGCAGATGGAAGATTATTGTATAACTTGCAAGTAGTATAAGAGAAGCTCTTTTTGTAGAGAGACGTCAAGTGCTTAGGTATAACTAAAAATTGTCGATTTCTGGTAGAAAGCTATTGATATTTTGAAATTTGTTGAGTTTATTCAAAAGATATTCTGGTTTATTATTCACTAAAACTTTATGAACCAAACATAAAATTTGGTATTTTCTGGGATTTTCCATGTTCATTTTACAATCCTCTTTGTACACATGGCTTATGTGATCAAATTTCCGTATACCTAGAGAAAAACGAAAAGCATCACGCATTTTCAGCTTACTGTTTAATATCATTCTTTGAGGATATATTTGTTTGAGAATACCATATGAATTTGAACATAATTCTTTAATATGGAAATCAAATTCAATTGGTAATGGAATTTTATTAACTGCTAAATGACTAAGAGTTTCTGCTATATTACGCTCATTTCTTGACACATTATTTTAGATTTATTAGCATCTAGTGTCACGTTATGAGTTGCTGAGATATTGGAAAGTAACGCCAGATCGTTGTTAATTAGATTAAAAAAGGGAACCACATCGCCAATAGCAAAGATGCAGTATATTTATGTATAGTCAAAATCACGAAAAATGACTATTACGTCATACCATATAGTGCACTGAAGTAATCAATGGACGTACGTCGATTATAAAATCACGATGTCAGGAACATAATGACAACAAATTTATATTGTGATTTTGCGAAGTTAAGTCATTTCACTGATTATTTTTATTTTCATTTTATTTCATGGTTTTGAGTGATACCTTAATAATAATTTTAGTGGGGAGTTTTTGTTTTTAAAAAGGAACACCAAAGACCAAAGTATCGTTTAAAAACAACCTAACCTGCTTTAATATAACCTAACTATTCATCTTTCAAATATGATCGATCATGCAACATGAAAACATCGTCTATCTTTGTCGGATATATGCAAAGTAACAATACAGTTTGCTTAGACAATAAAGTCCTGATTGTCTCTATCTAACATAACTGAAACTTCATTAAAAATGTTCACAAATCGCTGTCGTTTGTCTTTACTGCAGACTAAAATGATGACGTAATCTTCATCTTTCGTGATTTAGACCACATCATCTGTATAGTGATGAATTGAAAAATGTTTTGAAAAATCTGAAAAATGTATATAGAAAATAAAAGAGGATTAGAATGGAGACTTAGGGTATACCCATTCTTAGGGCCGATTTATTAGATAATTTGTTATTAATGGAGACATATTGATATCTTTTAGTAAGGAAGCTTTTTATAAGTTGGGCGGCAGCAGAGCTAAATTCATGATTTCTAAGCTAAGCACACAAAATGCCGTGGTCAATTGTATCAAAATCCTTACTGTAAATTAGTAGTATTAAACAAACAGCTTTACAGCAATCTATTAAACTAACAATGTCATCGACGAAGCAAGCGAGTGGTGTTGTTATGTCACTATGGTACTTTTTAAGTAAACTTAGTTGGTGTTTTTCTGTTGAGTGAGCCTATTTATTAATGTCTGTTATCAAAGTTGTGCAACACGTTATAATGGCACTTGTCAGTGCCTTCAGCATTGACATATAACTGTTGATAAATATGGTGTGTTTTCATCCCTGTTAGCATAACCAACTGTATACAACGGTTATTTCATGCTTTTTATCAATTATCAGTACGATATAGGTCTAATCATTTAGAGACAACTACTCATAGGTTCCTCAACCACCTTTTGTTCCACTCATAATACTTTTAAAGTTCTTAAAAAGCCATTGAGGTATGTCGAAACCACCAGCAAATTTGTGAATGCCTTTGGATCCCCACATCATGCCTGTGATTCCATATCACACTAAAATTGTGGAACCGTAAATTTCTGTATTTAACTTTTTGCACTATTTAAGATATACCATCATAGACAGTGAATAAATACTAAATAAACAATGGAAACGCTGAGTTTGAATCTATCGCAGAATATTGTTTTATTTACTCGGTCGTTGTCGTTTCACTACACATTACCTTTGTTATTTCAAGGGTAGTTGTTTCTGAAAAGGAAAACCCCAACTTCGCGGACATCCCGTATATGCCGCATCCGCGTCGCTGTCCGAGGCGCGCTCTATCGCGTCACACCCGTTATTAAGAGAGTCACATCTACTCCCGTCGTTTACCCGCGCTCAGTGCAGCGAACCGAGTCGTGGCGTATGAAAGAATCAGATATGCGGCACCCGCGCCTCAGCCCGAGGCGTTGTCAACCGCGTTACGGCCCTTATTAAGAGAGTCACATCTACTCCCGTCGTTCACCCGCGCTCAGTGCAGCGAACCGAGTCGTGGCGTATGAAAGAATCAGATATGCGGCACCCGCGCCTCAGCCCGAGGCGTTGTTGTCAACCGCGTTACGGCCCTTATTAAGAGAGGCACATCTACTCCCGTCGTTTACCCGCGCCCAGTGCAGCGAACCGAGTCGTGGCGTATGAAAGAATCAGATATGCGGCACCCGCGCCTCAGCCCGAGGCGTTGTTGTCAACCGCGTTACGGCCCCCTGATATGTTCTCTGCAATAACGATAAAACAAATTCCCCGCACGCTATTAACACTTCCGCAACACCACAAACAATGGAAAATAATTGTTATTCTTTTTTAACACAAATAAAATGATAATGTTATCTATGCACTGATATCATGAATCTCAATATTCAATATCGGTTTGGATAAGTTTTTTAAGTGCCGGTTGTAGAGATTCGACTGACGACGCTGAATTAGTCAAATAAGCAATTTGGCGATAGGAAATCTCAAACAGACATTTTATCTCTTTTGTTACTCAACTAAGTAGTGTAATATTCCGCGCAGGACCATAAAAGTTAAGTAGATATGGGATGCCATACAGGTTTTAAGAATAAATTCTGTTTTCATAAACTTATAAATCACACTTCCATATAACCTGGTGAAAACAAAAATGATTCTCAAAACCTGTGCATTATCACATAGCAATTTAAAGTTTGGCACTTTAGATCAGTAACAAAAGAGAAATATCTGCTCAAAATTCATTTTTTCTGTCACTTCAAATTGCTTATTTGACCAGTTGTCAATGTACTAAGCAAGATGTTTACCATCTATCAAGGCAACCTGCCCTCTTGACGGTCTAAAACAAGCGTAAGTATACTGACTCGGTACTACGAGCCAACAGACTCGAATAAGAGCTGAGTCTATATGTTTACATTGCACTGTTTGCCTCAAAATAGTGTAGTTTTATTGCATACGTTTGTAAAATTTGTCTACCATTGCCTACTAAAGTGCTATCGGCGAACACTTGAACATTTTTATCTCTGGAAAGGACATTCAAGTAGCCAACCATACTGGATGTAGTCACGTACAGCAGCATAATATCTGTGTTGCGATGTGAATCGCTCAGTTATGATTAATGCTAGGGAAAAATTAAAGAAGGCAAAGAAACGAATGTAAATATTTATTAAACCTACAGCATATGTACAATAAATTGTGTTTCATTCGTGATATTGAAAGATGGAAGATACGGAAATCTCTCTTTATCAAACAACAGCAATCGCAAAATACCTGATATTGGAAATAGTGGGACCCTTTCCTTCAATTCTACTGGGTTTCCTAAATAGTTATTGTGATACGAGCAGATTCTTGGCTAAAAGCAAATACCAAGTTTATCTAATAAAATTACTTTTTAAGCTGATTTATTTGATAGTCTTTTTTTAGACAGAGCTTCTTCATTAGTATCTCGTCGCACTAAAAAGTTGGTTTGTGTCCAATAACGTATATTACATTTTTCAATGTTGTGGTTGGGTATACAATTTTGTTAACAAACCTTAGATTGGACTGGCCACCCAAAGAAACAAGAACTGGAATGGAATAAATCAAAATGACCTCATAACTGTACAGGTAAAAGCCCAATGATGATGTATGTGTCCTTTCGCAAACGCCGATGACTTAGGTATTATATACGAGTATTTACACTCATCGATAAAAGGATCTGTTCTTATTCGGACATATTTAGTCCAAGGGCCGTATCGTCAGTCGTTCCTATAATTGTAGGTCGCCTTTATGGCCTCCTTGATTTTCATAGTTTTCTACTGTTCCGTGTCAGCGCTCTATTTTGAGCTTATGTTAAACATATCTATTTGCATCAAATTGACCATGCTCCTGATTTATTTCATCTGTTATATCAGCCTGAACTTTCCCACTATTCAAAAAGAAAGCATAGCCTCACAGTAAGAGAGCGCTGACGCTGACAACAGTAGAAATCTAGAAATCCGCAGGCTTTTTGAAGGAGTCAAAATACTATTCCGTGTCAGCGTCAGCGCTCTTCTATTGTGCAGTTATGTTTTCTTTTTGAATTGTAAGAAATTTCAGGCTGACAAAACATCATATAAATCAAAAGCATGAACAATTTGATGCAAATAGATATTTGTGACATAACCTCAAAATAGAGCGCTGACACGGAAACGTAGAAAATTATGAAAATCAAGGAGGTCATCAAGGCGTCCTACGATTCTAGGAACGACTGACGATACGGCCCTAAAATGCGTAGTGCATTCCTCACAAACTTTCAGCATTTTCCCTCGCACTTTTATGTTTTCGCAGAAAAATACGAATTTAATCTGAAATGTCAACAACTGTCAGCTGGCGGATTAAGTATAGTCGAGTTGTATTATGAACTTTCATCCTGATTAGGTACTGACCACGTAATTTTGGTTACAAGCAAATATACTGGGTGGGATACAAATATATAGGTGAATAAGATAGTCGAAACCGTGAGGATATCGTAGGAAAGACTGCGAAGCATCGAGTACAAATAAATAATTGATGACGGAAGCTCTGCCTCAGTATAGAGCCAGAAAACGACTCTGGATATTATTTGACAAACTAGTGGATTTTACTCGCTCGCATGGCAACACATGTTCTCAGCAGGATGACTCAGAAGTCGACGTTAAGCCGGAAACGAGGGATAGGCCAAGTAATAACAGTTATCAGAAAAATTTAAAAATATGTTTTGATATTACAGGCTTTAGAAAAATCTACACCATGTGATCATCTTTCAGTTCCCATTATCAAAAATTTGAATTTTTCCTCATGAATGTGTTTATTAAATTTACAATAAATGTTCAAATTGCTTATCAACCGGCGCATCTTCCGTTATTAACTTCGGATGCTTCCGATATTCTATCCCATAGGTCAGCTAAGCTTGCTATTGGCTTTGAGTAGATTTTGTCTTTCACATGTGAATGAGCTGACCACGAAATTGTACCAGACCGCCCTATCCATCTGCTCTGATATTCCACTTCAAGATATTCTCTAATTGAACGGGCACGGTGCTGGTACCACATATCTCCGTAAATGCTTAGGGTCACGTCTTCCAATAAATTCGGTAAATGATTTTGTAAAAGGTCTAAATAAATTTCGTTATTCAAGAAGTCTGGCAGGTCAAAGGATACAGTGATTAGCCCAATTAGACTCTTGGTCCAAATGTTTACTTTGAAACGATACTGTGATCTATATTGTCTCATTAAATTAATGTGGATTTTCTACATGCCACTCATGTAAATTGTGTAGAATCACGTAACCATCTTTTTTAAATAACGACTCATCAGTCCGTACAATTTTCTCTAAAAATCACGGATCTTCCCGGTGCCTCTGTAACATTGTTTGACAAAACTTACTCTTTGAAGATAATCCCGGGGTTGTAGAGATTGTACTCGCTGTACGTGGTTCGTGAGGAGCTCGTTCTTTCCTAGGAAAGGAAATTCTGCCTCCATCATGTGCTTGATTTGGGAGTCATGCTTCTGAGAGTAAACGGTGCACATTCACAAAAAATTGATGATTGAGATGATTATTATTTGAGCATTTTAACAGTTTGTAACAGTTCTCTTGTTTAAGAATTCTGTGATTGAGGCCAATCTCAATATTATCACGGAATGGCCGATGTTACCGGCTCCTCCGAGGTAATAAATATTAACGATTATGGTCAGGATATTGCGATGCATCGAAGGCATCTGCTTTATTTATGTCTAGTAGCTTGAGAGACGCAATGAAGAAATCATGATATAACGGAGTACATTGAGTGAAGATGATTACCAAGTCCGCGTCTATTTATTTGTTGGTATTTCCTACAACTTCAATTATCCGCGTATGTTTCATTTTATAATAATTATAAAGTTCTTTGACTGGTGTGTGAAATAACAATTGAGCTTATCATTTTGTATGTTAATGCTAATTTTTCGCTTGAAAAATTTTGCGTGTTAAAAAAGAATAATCATACCCAGGATCGATTACATAACTGCAATCTTAAAATGATATAAATTTGTTCATATTATGCTACTCGTAAACATATATTTAAATAGTACCGGTCTAGAACCAAGCGAGCAATTTTTGTTATTGTGCATGTACAGTCTGCGAAAATCATCATTTCTGTCATTTCTTAGCCTATAACGCAAGGTTAAACATTTATTTAAAATCAATTAGGCCTAGAATACTCTTTGGGCTCCTATAGGGGGAGGCTCGACTTTTAATTGAGACTTTTGGCAACCTCAAAAACAATAATTTTTAACCAACTTTCTAAGTATCGAAGATGCTCATTTATAGGCTTTTTCGGACAAGAAATCGCTGTAACTCGAAGATGGTCAACCTTAGAGGAAGGTTA
Source organism: Acanthoscelides obtectus (assembly GCA_963669975.1). Classification (NCBI taxonomy): domain Eukaryota; kingdom Metazoa; phylum Arthropoda; class Insecta; order Coleoptera; family Chrysomelidae; genus Acanthoscelides; species Acanthoscelides obtectus. Next base: position 43,890,216 of record CAVLJG010000001.1, read on the forward strand.
CCATGAGGGTTCTTTTTGTTCAAAATAATCTAAAGAACCTGGAAACGTCGTAGCACTTTTGATTAGCAAACCCACTGAATCACTCTTTTGATGAAAATCGGTCAAGTCATTTTGCTAAAACAATGTTACAACACGAGATTCACGCGGTGAGTGTTTTATAATTTGTGTATTATTTCAGATTGTCATTAGCTTTGTCAATCAAAATGATGCAAGTATAGCAATCGCATAATTTACATGTCAATTACACTCCTCCACCATTGGGTATAATTGAGTTACTATAATTTCGTAATCGGTACTGCTATAATATGATTTGTGATTGTGATTAAGGAAAATATGGGTAATTTTTGTCAGCTAAAATTAATTATTCGAGATTGTGATCATTTTACTTCTCACGCCTACTGGCGAATACCAGAGAAAAAAATAAAAATCGCAAAACCTTGGTTTTTTGACGTTTCAGAGGATCCTGTCCATTTTCGAGAAAAAAAATAGATACAAAAATACTTGTGAGTGTGGGCTTTAATGGGATCGGAAGGGTTTATCTCAATTTGTTGATGCTCGTACATTTATACACTCCCAACATTGGTAATTCTACGCACCTATTAGACAGATTTCACACATCGTAAAATTCTTTGTACATTAGCCCTGAAAATTATTCTCGGGAGACGGATCGGGTACGTATCGGCTGTCGCTGCTACTGGCGTTGTGCGCCCACCGTGATGAGTGTTCTGGCATGGCGTCACACGTATTTCTGCCGCGCAACAGCTTGGTGTTTTCGATGCTCTGATCGCGCCACCAACGTGCCACGTCCGCCCGAGTTAGATATCGGAGATAGGGGACGTCTCCAAATGTACTGCCGGTAGGGCAGAGAAGTCTATGGACTAATTGTATACTGTTAGACTGACTTTTTTCTCACAGTGTTTGTGCTGAACACATTCCTTTATTTTACTGATAAGGGCGTTGTGTGGGAAGTGGTGAAGTTGAAAAACGTTACTCTTAGCGACACTTCGACTTTTTTGTAATTTCGTACGAAAGAAAGCCCATTTACTATTATTGTTATTATAAGTGCAGAATTTCCCCATTCGTGGGAGAAACTTTTTTCACAACTTGATTTTTTCCATAATTACGTTTGTTGGATGCCCTTTAACATGAATCGAAAGGTTGCTGGGCGATAACCTGACATTAGTTTAAAACTTATATTTACACGAATTACAAAAAATTGGTTTCATCGCTTTAGGCAGATTTCTTAGATTTATGGGTCATTTTAAACAAAAAAATCCTTAGCATCTATTCACTGAAAAAAAGCGTATTTCCATGTATGAAAACTCGATTTAACATTATTCTTTTTTGAGGTTGCAAAGTATCTAAATTAAACTTCTGCGCCTCTTCTGCAAGACCCCAGAGAGCATTCCAGGCCTAGTTAATTTTAAAGTAATTTTCAACAATGCTCAATAAGCTAACTATGAACTTTTGATTTCCATATCACAGACCGGATAGCAGTACCCTACAACATTGTTTAACATAATTCTCCATTGTAATTTGGTTGGTTTTTGGGGTTAGGCCGTCATAAAATATTTTTACTTGACGTTTCGCCAACACGAGTGGTTAGCATCTTCACAAGATGTTCACAGTTCGGAGTCCTATGAGCTACTGACTGAAACTGGCGAATCGTCAAGCAAAAATATTTTACGATGGCCTAAGCCTAACTACCCAAACACCAACCAAATAACATTGGATAATGGCCGCGAAAGCCTTTCGCATTTCATAATTCTCCATGTTTTCTGGCCGTTAAATAAAACCACATATTATGTTGGCTTGAGTTCTTACTAACGTTTCACCTCAGTGGTCTTTTCCAAAGTACAGATTTTTTTTACATCGAAGCAGCCGCGCAGCCAGAAGCCTAAGGCCCGTATCGTCAGTCGCCCGCGCGCTTATGGCCTCCTTGATTGTCATACTCCTTTCTCTCCTTCAAAAATGTCTAGACTACACTTGTCCCGTGTCAGCGTCAGCGCTCTCCTATTGTGAAGATATGTTTTCTTTTTAAATGCTAGGAAATTTCAGGCTGATAAAACATGATATAACTCAAAAGCAAGCACAATTTGAAGCAAATAGATGTTTGTGACATAACCTCAAAATAGAGTTCTGACACGGAGAAGTAGAAAACTATGACAATCAAGGAGGCCATAAACGCGGTCTACAATTGTAGGAACGACTGACGATACGGGCCTAAATGCCAGGACACCGCGGCTGCTATGAGTATCCCAAAGAAACTTTGATTATCCGATTTTTTAACTGCATAAGGCTGGTAGAACACGAAAAAGCCGCCTCTTGTAGATTGTTCCACAATCTCGACACCCTAGGGACAAAAGAGCAGTCATATCGGCCATTTGGGAGGCAGAAGTCAGGCGGGTCTGCCTGGCAAGCAAATCGCACGGCGGCATCATGGAGGAGAGCTCTGAGGAGCAAATCCCGTTGGTGAAGCGGTATAAGAGAGCTAATCGCCGACGGCCTGCCGGTGTGAAAGGATCCCAAGAATGTATATAAGAGAAGAGTCATCGATGAAAAGAAGTGAATGTGAAAATATATTTTCTATTTATGTCTACCAAATGACAATTCATTTGTGATGCAACAGCAGCCTAAACGGTCCTGCACATATAGCGATTAGGACGGCGTGAGGTAGGCTCAAAGCGACCAACGAGCATGAGGTTCTCTGTCGTTTTGGATGTACTAGTCACATCATCCTCGCTTGTCTCCCTAAAAACGCCAAGCGTCTTCGAGGACGCGAAAACCTACACAGAACTGTTGTCGCAATAACCTGTCGACTGTTATGCAATTTTCGACTACTAATGCTACAACTGCATTATTCATGGATGAAAATGCGAGGAATAGCATACGTCAACGTCAAAACATAATACATTGATTAATACTATTCGTCATTTATTTGTCTGGGCGGTCCGTAGGACCTTTGCCCATTAGTCACTGTCTGATGTACGTTAGTCGAATCTGTCAGTCCTGGTTGCCCAGACACCAGACAAAGTCAAGGAAAAAGAGAAAGGGAAAGAGAAGAAAAAAGGAGAAGATCAAAGAAAAACAGATATGCTTAGTTTAAGAGGAAACACCTAGGCTTTTTGACTTGGTACACGGATTAATTTTGAGGTGAACTAAACAAATTTTTGATTCGGTTTTGTTAGAGTGTAATTTTGAGTTTACTAAAGATTCACGCTAACTTTTGATTACAGTGCAAGCCGTGGCCTTGAATGTTTACGAACTTGCTCCACTGTGTAGTCCACTGAGTCACGCAACAGAGGGTTGCTGTGCGATTCCGCTTGACTATAACGTCGCTGCGCCTGAAGCTTGACATAGTCCCTCAAGTAAGGAATGTCAAGGTCTCTGTGTAGTGTATCATTTGAGACATACCATGGAGCGTTGCAAATTGTCCGCAAAGTTCTGCTTTGCAGTACTTGAAGACTTTGCATGTGTGTCTTGGCAAGAAAACACCAAGCCGCACATGCATAAGTAATGGCTGGTCTAATAATCATTTTATATAGTCGAACTTTGTTTATCAAACTCAATTTGGAGGATCTACATAACAAAGGATATAGTTGCCGAAATGCAATTTGGAATTTTGTTTTAATGGATGCTGTATGTTTCTGCCAGGTCATGCCTTTATCAAGGGTGGCACCGAGATACTTGGCAGAATTTGTCCATGGTACACGATTTCCGTCTACAGAAACCTCTGCTGGGGGGCAGCGACGTTTTTTGGTACAATAAATAGCCTGCGTTTTCGAATGATTAATTTTTATCAGCCACCGTTCGCCCACTCTAGAACTTCGTCCACCGCATTCTGCAACCCATCGTGAACCAGATCACCAGTACACGACAGGGCGACAAGTGCAGTGTCGTCAGCATAGAGGTAGACTTCACAGTTGCTGGGGGAAGGGACATCATGGATGAAAAGCGAATAAAGAATTGGTCCTAGGACCGAACCCTGAGGAACACCGGCCCGTACTGGCCGTGTTGTTGACAAAACATTGTTAATTTTGATCCGAAACTTCCTTCCTTCAAGAAGGGATTTCAGTAATTTTAGAAGCCAAAAAGGAAAACCCTTTTGGATTAGTTTATAGAGGAGGCCCGCGTGCCACACCTTGTCAAAGGTTTTTGAGACATCCAAAAGCAAGATGCCAGTACTCATGCTAAGGGTGAACCCTCTGGTTACATGCTCCACCAGCCTGACTGCCTGTAGCTCGGTGCTATGCTCGGACCGAAAACCGAATTGGACGTCAGGAATCACATGGTGATTTGACGAAAAATTCTCAAGGTGACGATAAATCACCTTTTCGGCGAGCTTAGAAGGAACTGACAGCAGACTTATGGGACGGTAATCCTGAGGAAATATCGAACCCACCTTCTTTGGAATCATGATGACCTCAGCAGTCTTCCACCCAGCAGGGAAGTACTGGATTTTGAGCGTCGCATTGATTATTGTCACCAAGTATGTCAGGGCTTTCGGCGAGAGCAGCTTCAACGCCTTGTTGGTGATTTGATCCTCCCCAGGTGCTTTACGCACCTTTAATATGACTTAGTAACTCCGCTGGTGTGCAATGTGGAAACTCGGAGGGTTCCGCTAATGTGCTGTGTGGAGCCTCAGACGAATCTTCTGAAGAAGAGCCATCTGAAGAGGATTCAGTGCCTCCGCTGACGCCGTTGGCCCTAAAATATCTCCTGACGGATCGTACGATGTGCTGTTCCTCGTCGAGGTCACTATCGAGATCATAGTTGGGAGAGAACTGTTTTTCCATGGCATCAGCGAAAACCTCGACCTTATCCTCCGTTCTGAAGACTATGCCTTCAGGACCGTGGATGTGTGGGAGTTGTTCTCGCTTTCCGTTTCTGAGTGACTTTGCGACCCTCCAGAGAGGAATACTTGAATCAAGCATTCCCGCCAGAAAGTCGCTCCATTGCTCGTTGCGGAGTTCGTGCAGTGCGTTTCTCACTTCATGGACAAGATTTGTAGCCCTACGAATGTCATCAGGATGACAAGACCTTTTTGCTTGCTTAATAGCGGCTCTTTTGTCAGAGATTTTCTGACGAATGTCCGCAGGCAAAAAAGGTCTGCCGTGTCGTTGTACAGGAAATACAGCTGCACGCTGTAGAGCTGCTTGAATGAAACTTGTCCACTCCGCTTGAGCGGCATCTATTCCAGACTCATCATCTATAATCGGGATATCGGGAAAGTCTCTAAGGAGCAACTTGTATAGGTCCCAATCAATGCGTTTCCTTGGAGGAGTTGCCTCCTCAGAAGTTTGCTCATTGCCCATGACAACAGGAGATGGTCACTAGAGATATCATACAAGATTCGAGAAGAGATACTGTATCTACAGTTTTTAGATATCGCGAAATCGATGACATCTGTTGCCTGGAGATGGTTGAATGGATGATGTGTCGGCTCTTCAGTGCTATGTATAAGGTACCCATTTCGCATCACATGGTTGTACAATCGAACCCCACTAGTGGAATTCAACCTAGAATTCCATGCTCGATGTTTGCAGTTGAAGTCCCCTGCCACAATAAGCGGACCCGAGTAGTCCAAAAGGACCTCCAGATCCGCCTCTTGTAGCCTGGCACCACACCTGACATACACCGATGTGATCTTCAACGAGACACCTCCCGCCATATTGACCACCACAGAAGCTGCTTCGATGCTATGCATCTCCGCATTAGTGCTTCTATAATAGTCTATACCGCGTTTAATCAACACTGCTAAACCGCCGCCTAGACCATTCAATCTGTCACCTCGGATAACATCATAATTCGGGAGAGCTAAACGATCTCCCGGATTAAGCAACGTTTCCTGCAGCAAGGCCACATCTATACCTTCATCCAAAAGAGCTTGATGAAATTCCCGTTTTTTGGGCATATCCCTCATGCCCAAACAATTCCAAAAAAGAATTTTGATGAATGCAGGCTGTCTACTATTGTACCTAGACATTTACAGGAAATATCGCCTGCAACGCTTTGGTAGTGCTAATCAGTGTGCTTATTATTTGTTGTAAGGACCTTAGCGCGGTTGCCAGGTCCACATTTTGCGTGCTCAAGGGAGGTTGGGCAGAGGGGGCAGGCAAGGTTGCCTCCCGAGCTGCGTCCGCATATGATATATTGCGCCTTTGCGCTATAACTTGCAAGTTCCTCCTTGGAGTGAACTTGCAAGTCCGGCTATTTGCGGGATGTCCCTCTCCACAGTTCGCGCACTTGCGTTCTTCCTCTTCTGTGAGGGGGCACAAATGCGTCATGTGGTCCTTTGCACATTTTAAGCATTTGGGCGGTGCAGTGCAATATGACTGCGCCTGCCCATACTTTTGGCAGCGGTGACACTGCCCAATGAGTCTGGAGTTCTTCTGAACCTCAACTCGAATGGCCAGTCCCAGCAGTTCGTGTTCGTTGAACACTTGCTGAGACTTTTCAGTCTTGGGCAGTATCATGACCACCAAAGGCATGGGCGCGCCGCCGCTGCGCTTCAATCGAATGATGTGAAGAAGGCTATATCCCCTCTGCTCCAGTTCTCCCTTAATCTCGGTATCCGAAAAGTTAACGGGAACTCCTCGAACCACCGCATGGATGTTCCGTTCCGAAGGGAGAGGAAAAGTGTGATGGGGCACTTCTTCCTCTCGGAATAGGCGAACGATCTTACGGTAGTCGTCCTCGGATTTAGGAATAATCCTTATTCCCGCATCGACGGCAACCGCGCGATCTATTTTAATACCTAGGGAAATAAACTTGAAATTTAAAGTACGCCATCTCGTCCAGTCGCGTAAGACGATCGGGGTTATACGCCCTTGTCGTGAGGGTTGTGTTGATGCCACGACGGTTGGACGAGATGACGGAGGAGAAGTAACATCGGCTGACGGAGTCACCTGACAGGTAGATAACGTGGTCCCTGGCTTGGTAATAGAAGCATTAATAGTGTTTCGATTTGATGAATTGGGGGAGGTGTGAAATGGAATTGATCCTGTATTCGGAAGAGGAGGAAAGTCTTCGGTTGATCGATCAGCCTTGTCGCCTTTCCTCCTTCTTGATTTTGCTTTTACAAATCCTTCAGTCTGTACGTCTTCGTCTGTGGATGTGAGATGATCATCAGTAACGTTTCTCAGTGGTCTTTTTAGGGTCTTTGTCCGTTCTTTAGGGGATTCTTTTGAGTTTAGTAATATGGTTACCTGGGCGGTAAGGCTGTCAATTTTGGCTGTCTGGTCAAGTCAAGTCATCGTTGGTTGTCAGAGCGGTCCGTGGGACCTTAGCTCTTGAGTCACAGTGTCAGTTTGTAAGTCTGTCAGGTCTGGTAACCCAGAAACCAGACAATTTTAAGGAAAAAAGGGGAAGGAAAGGAGAGAAGGAAGAACGAGAGCAAAGGGGAAGAAGAGAATCTTTTAGGATATGCAGCGTTTAGGCATTGTTAAAATCGCTTCACAGATTTTGATATGGTCTAAAAATATTTGATTTTTTCTAAAGATTGTGTAAAAATGCTCCAATTTTGGTTGTTCTAAGTTCACGAGTTAATTTTGATTACAGTGCGAGCCGCGGCCTTTTGTGCTTGCGAACTTGCTCGACTGTGTAGTCCACTGAATCACGCAACAGAGGGTTGCTGTGCGATTCCGCTAGGCTATAGCGCCGCTGCGCCTGTTGCTTAATGTAGTCCTTTAGGTAAGGGACATCGAGGTCTCTATGTAGAGTTTCGTTAGAGACATACCATGGGGCATCAGCAATAGTGCGCAACGTCCTGCTTTGCAGAACCTGCAGACTTCGCATGTGTGTTTTAGCAATAAAACACCAAGCCGCACATGCGTATGTCATTGCTGGTCTTATGACCACCTTATAGAGTCGAATCTTGTTAATCAAACTTAATTTTGACCGTTTACATAATAATGGGTAAAGCTGCCGAAACGTAATTTGGAATTTAGTTTTTAGCGCTTCCATATGGTTCCGCCAAGTCATCCCTTTGTCCAGAATGACACCGAGATACTTAGCGGAGGATTCCCATGGTATACGAAGTCCATTCATTGAAACTTCAGACGGAACGCCGCGACGTCTTTTTGTACAGTAGATTGCCTGCGTTTTCGAATGGTTTATTTTAATTAGCCACCGATCCGCCCAATCTAATACTTCTTCCACCGCACTTTGCAGCCTGTCATGGACTAGGTCACCAGACCACGACTGAGCCACCAATGCAGTATCGTCAGCATAGAGATAGACTTCACAGTTGCTGGGACTAGGGACGTCATGGATGTACAGTGAGTAAAGGATAGGTCCAAGGACCGAACCCTGAGGGACGCCGGCTGTAATCAGCCGTGTTGTCGACAGCACATTGTCAATTTTGATCCGAAATTTCCTACCTTCAAGGAAGGATTTCAGTAGTTTTAGAAGCCAAAAAGGGAAGCCCTTTTGGATTAGTTTATACAAGAGGCCCGCGTGCCACACCTTGTCAAATGCTTTTGAGACATCCAAAAGCAAGATGCCAGTACTTTCGTTAAGGGTGAATCCTCTGGTTACACGTTCCACCAGCCTAACCGCCTGTAGCTCCGTACTATGTTCAGACCGAAAACCGAATTGCACGTCAGGAATCACATGGTGATCTGACGAGAAATTCTCAAGGTGACGTAGAATCACCTTTTCAGCGAGCTTAGACGCAGCTGACAGCAGGCTAATGGGACGATAATCCTGGGGAAATATCGAACCCACCTTCTTTGGAATCATTATAACTTCAGCGGTCTTCCACGCGGATGGGAAGTACTGGATCCTGAGCATGGCATTGACTATTGCCACGAGATAAGTTAAGGACTTCCGCGAAAGCAGCTTCAGCGCCTTATTAGTGATTTGATCCTCCCCAGGTGCTTTACGCACTTTAAGGTCTTTAATATGACCTTGAATCTCTGCTGGTGTGCAATGCGGGATCTCAGGAGATACCGCTGATGTGCTAAGCAAATCTTCGGTTGAAGAAGCTTCTGAAGAAGAATCTTCTGATGAAGAAAAATCACCAACGAATGCGCGACTGTCACTGACGCCGTTGGCCCTAAAATATCTCCTGACAGATCTTACGATGTGTTGCTCCTCGTCGAGGTCATTATCAAGATCATAGTTGGGAGAGAACTGTCTTTCCATGGCATCGGCGAAAACCTCAACCTTCTCCTCTGTCCTGAAGACAATGCCTCCAGGACCGTGAATGTGTGGGATTTGTTCACGCTTTCCGTTTTTGAGCGACTTCGCCACCTTCCAGAGAGGAATGCTTGAGTCAAGCATCCCCGCCAGAAAGTCGTTCCATTGCTCATTGCGGAATTCATGAAGAGCATTTCTTACTTCATGAACAAGATTCGTCGCTCTGCGAATGTCATCAGGATGACAAGACCTTTTCGCTTGCTTAATTGCAGCTCTTTTATCAGAAATTTTCTGACGAATGTCTGCTGGCAGAAAAGGTCTGCCGTGTCGCTGCACGGGAAGTACAGCTGCACGCTGCAGAGTTTGCTGAACAAAACTTGTCCACTCTGCTTGAGCCGCATCTATACCGTTCTCATCATCTATGATCGGTATATTGGGGAACTCTTTGAGGAGCGACTTGTATAGCTCCCAATCAATGCGTTTCCTTGGAGGGATTTCATCCCCCAAGATCTGCTCATTAGCCACTTCCAAAACGACGGGAAGATGATCGCTTGAGATGTCATACATGATTCGAGAAGTGATGTTGTAGCTACAGTTTTTGGATAATGCCAAATCAAGAACATCAGGTGCCTGAAGGTGATTAAATGGGTGGTGCGTCGGCTCCTCAGTACTATGTATGAGGTAGCCATTTCGTATCACATGGTTGTACAGTCGGATCCCACTGGTGGAATTCAACCTGGAATGCCATGCTCGATGTTTGCAGTTGAAGTCCCCTGCCACAATAAGTGGACCCGAGTAGTCTAAAAGGACTTCCAGATCCGCCTCTTGCAGCCTGTTACCACACCTGACATACACCGATGTGATTTTTAACGGCACACCTCCCGTCATATTGACCACCACGGAAGCCGCTTCGATGCTCTGCATGTCAGCGTTTGTGCTTCTATGGTAGTCAATACCGCGTTTCACTAGCACTGCCAAGCCGCCACCCCGTCCAGTTAATCTATCAGCCCGGATAACATCGTAATTCGGGAAAGCTAGACGATCTCCCGGATTAAGTAATGTTTCCTGCAGCAAGGCCACATCTATACTTTCGTCCACAAGAGCTTGATGAAATTCCCGTCTTTTGGGAATGTCCCTTAGACCCAAACAATTCCAAAAAAGAATTTTGATAAATGCAGGCTGTCGTCGATTGTACCTAGCCATTTGCAGGAAAGATCGCCTGCAAAGCCTGTGTTGCGCTAATCAGAGGACCTATGATCTGCTGTAAGGACCTTAGCGCGGTTGCCAGGTCCACATTTTGCGTGTTCGCAGAAGATCCCACAGAGGGGGCAGCCCGGGTTGCATCCCTAGCTGCATCCGCGTAACTTACATTGCGCCTTTGCGCTATCACTTGCAGATTTTTCTTAGGGGCAAATCTGCAAGTTCGGCTATTCGCTGGATGCCCCCCTCCACAGTTCGCGCACTTTCGTTCCTCTTGTTCTGTTTGAGGGCATAAGTGGGTCATGTGGTCAGAGGCACATTTTAGACATTTAGGTGGTGCAGTGCAGTAAGATTGCGCATGTCCATATTTTTGGCAGCGGTGACACTGCCCGATGAGTCTTGAGTTCTTTTGAACTTCGACTCGGATAGCCAAACCTAGCAGCTCGTGTTCGTTGAACAGCTGCTGAGATTTTTCTATCTTGGGCAGTATGACTACCACCAAAGGCATGGGCACGCCGCCACCGCGTTTCAGGCGAATTATGTGCAGGGGGGAATATCCCCTCTGTTACAACTCTTCCTTGATCTCAATTTCCGAAAGTGTCGCATGTACTCCTCTGATTACAGCATGAATGTTCCTCTCGGAGGGTAGAGGGAAAGTGTGATGGGGCACCTCTTCCTCCCTGAAGAGACGAATAATCCTGCGGTAATCATCCTCGGACTTGGGAATTATCCTGATTCCTGCATCGACGGCAACCGCGCGTTCGAATTTGATGCCCAAGGAAATAAACTTGTGATTTACGCCTCGCCATCTCGAAGCATCACGAAGAACGATGGGGGTAACACGTACCTTGCGTGGGGACTGTGCAATCGTATCTTCTGGTACCTGAGATGTCGAAGGCGTGGAAGTAACCGATAGATTAGGCACAGGCTGTTTATTCGAGTCGCTTGCAGTTGAATGAGATGTTTCAGACTGCGATTTTGGTGAAGGGAGAGGAGGAAAGCCTGTCGTGTCGGTCTTGTTTCGTCGCGTTTTACGGGGCTTAACCTTGGTAAAACCGTCAGGGAGTGTATCGTCGTCTGTGGAAAGATCGCTTGAATTATTTAACGGTCTCTTAAGATTGACAGCTTTGTCTTTACTGGGATTTTTGGGAAGTGTTTGGGAAGAATTTGTAATATTTAGATGGGAAGGTACCTGGGTTTTCAGTAGGAGGTCTAATTTAACTGTTAGGTCGGTAATTGTCCGCTGCTGGGCTTCGATGATCATCATCAATCTTTCATTGGTCTTCTTATCATCGTCCTTTTTTGACAGCTCCTGTCGAACCATCTCCAATTCGGCTCTCAGCTCCTCTATGGTCTGCTCCTTAGACTCCATCTCCATTGCCATGGTGGAAGCGCCATTTCCTGACCCCCCTGGGTCAGTTTCCATATTAAATACCTCGGTTATCTCGCTTTTCGTCTAAAAAATTTTCCGGATCGAAATTACAGGACAGCTGCTATCAGTGCCCTATGGCTGTCTGGTCCTTGATGGTCTCCATTAGGTCTCGAATCTGCCTCGCCTGGTCGTCTATAATCAGCATCAGTTTTTCGATCGTTTTCTGCTCCGATGACATCTGCGTCAGTGAGCTCATGTTTTCTGCTTCTGCTTGGTTTCCGCCACCGCTCAGCTCTTTCCTCATAGTATGTGGAACTGGGTCGTCTGTTGATCCTCCTGGGTCAACTTCCATCTTTTAAAAACTTTTTCTCGCCAACAAATCTCAGAAAACTTATAGCTCGCAAATGTGACAATGTTGTCAAAACCCTTTTTACAGGGCGTTTTTACATTGATTAATGTATTCAATCAGAAGACAGCCAATCACATTTAGCAAACGGACGCCTAGGTTCAAACTGAAATCTAACCTAATACAGTGTATACTAACCTGCGAACGGAATATCAACCTTCAACCTACCTCCCCCTAAATTGTGCCTAGGATTTCATATTCTTAGGCCCGTATCGTCAGTCGTCCCTACAATTGTAGGGCGCGTTTATGGCCTCCTTGATTGTCATACTCCTTTCTCTCCTTCAAACATTTCTAGATTACACTTGTCCCGTGTCAGCGTCAGCGCTCTCCTATTGTGAAGATATGTTTTCTTTTTAAATTGTAGGAAATTTCAGGCTGATAAAACATGATATAACTCAAAAGCAAGCACAATTTGATGCAAATAGATGTTTGTGACATAACCTCAAAATAGAGTTCTGACACGGAGAAGTAGAAAACTATGACAATCAAGGAGGCCATAAAGGCGCCCTAGAATTGTAGGGACGACTGACGATACGGGCCTTAGAACTCCTCGGCGATGGAAAGAAGTCCTGTTGTGACGTGACTTCGACAGGCTTAAATGTCAACGATATGTTTACAGTTACAAATATGTAATGAAAAAATTAGTTTCGTACTTTCTGACAAAGCGTCAAGCTCATACATGACAAAAAACTGATATTTATATAAATGTACACGCTGAACGAACATAAATATTAGCAAATTGCCACAGAAAGTAAGTATATGTTCATAACAACGATCCAGGTTGATTTGACAAATTTCGACGTGTTGAACGTGTTTTTATGTTTTTCCTCGAAAACGAAGTAACGGATGCCAAGTTAGAAAAAAATTATATTAGCTGCTGCATCCAACAAATATGTATGTATATATTTTCTGAAGAAAGTACGTAATGTTCCTCTTTTGTGCATTTTTTAATATATTTGAAGATTGATTTAAAAAAATTTGCTGGAAAGTTGATACAAAATTAACATTGATCTCACTAGGAAAATTGGAAAATACTTATTTTCCTATTTTTAAAGCTATTCTTACACTTAACCGTACTAAAGCTAAAGCTTAATACTTAAATGAGGTTTGAGTTCTGAAGGACCAAAACTTACTATTCCTGAAGACGCATTATACCCATGGCCATAGGTCCCCTCCTACTCCATCCACCATCAGCGATAATCAGTAATAATATATGGAGTGCCATCTGGCATAACATGACCTTTCTGAATTGCAACTGAATTATCTTCTATGGTAGCAGCTTTCATATCGTCCATTAGAAATTCTTCGCATACCTTGATGGGATTGCAGAGAGGGTAGGTGTTTTGAAGGGTTTATGTCGTACTTCCATTGCGTATACGATTTGAGCTGGACGACGTTTCGTTTTGGGATATTATCTATAGTCAGTTGAAAACTATTCGTGTTTTTGTTATAGCTTGCATTTGTGTTATCGGGTAAATGTTTTAATTGGTATTTTTTAGTTAGGTTTAGGCATCGATTTTATGGTCAAATTGACAACTTGGAAAATTAGTTGCTTCCTAGCTACGATGCTGAATTTCCGCGAATATTAGCCGATTCAGAGACACTTTTTGGCTTATTAACAAAAGCTCAAAGTCCCCCACGCAGATTTTGGATTCATCCAGGAAGCCTGGCAAACGTTGTTTGCTTGTTTTCATTTCAAATTCAATTCCTACAACGGTAAGTTATTCACTGGACGCCAAGATTTTAAAAAGCTAGAAAACAGTACGTAAAAAGTATAGAGTATATAACTTGAAAATTATTAAGTGCATTACTCTTATGAGAATACTTATCTCCTTAGGTAAATAATCAAAAAATATTCAAAGTTGTAAGGGCTTAACCATGAAGTTGCGATGTGTGTGGCTGTTAATTAGCTAAAGTAAAGTTCCGCTCAAGGATTGGACCTATGATTACAGTAGCACATAAAAATATTGCCATAAGTATACCTATTCAAGTATTATATGATCTAATAATTATATATTCTGTTTTGTATAATTTCTTTTTGTTCTCCATCCTATATACAACATACATTCTTGACATTCTCAGTTTCTGTCCGTGAAGTTCGAGTGGTCATAGAAGGAACATCTAACATAAAATTGCCATAAATTCCTCATATTGGCGGTGACCTATGCCAGTTCATATGCTCCGCCAAACTGCTGCAGAATTTTTTCATCTTATTGTTTGGCTCTGACATTTGATTATATAATCATAGCTTTCTTACAATTTTCACAAAAAAAAATAACTATTAACTTTACGAGGTGACGTTAAATTAAAAACCCTCTTCCCATCTATTTTGCCAGCAATGCTTAGGCAATTTTGGTCCCTCATTGATACAAAAGCTTACTCGTTATAGTCAGATACTGTATTGCACGAGGTCTCGGTAACTTCAATTTTGATATGAACTGGACAAACCTCAGACAATTCATTGCTGTTGTCAACCGAAGGTGATGCAGATAGCTCATCAACTTCAATTCTTGACAATAACCTGGATAAAAAAGCAGGATTTACAGAGATCAGAATCTGAAGGCACGGCTGAAGACGAGCTGCAAAATGAATACGACTTTTTTTGCTCTGCCCAGTTCAGGGTACCAAACTGGGTAAAATTGGTACTTCTATGGAAAATGTTTGGCCTAAACTTCTGTATGACAATAGCGCAGGTTTTGCCCTAGCGTACAGCGACTATCTCAATTTAACTTCTTCAAAGAGGGATGGTGAAACCAGTTTATGTGCTCCAGCTTGAAAAAACTTACCATTTCATCTAAACATACATACATCTCAAAGAAACACTTACCTTGCTAACAAAGCTTTTTTTGTGCTATGCTTCCACGCGTGTGCTTACGCCGTTTTGATAATGCAGGACGAGTTTTAGGCATTTTTTAACAACAACAAAGGTATAATAAAAATGTCTTAACAACAACAATTATCAAGTAACAATACAAACAGAAAACTAAGAAACACTGGGGACAAGTCGTACACGACCGAAAAGCTGGTACACTTCCAACAGTAGCGAACAGAATATATAGTATGCTGAAACGTGGCATCACGGCAAAGACACACACATAGTCGCCTCGGATTACTGAAAATCATCCTCCGCAGTAGGCGTGGCCAGCTTTTTGTCAAAATCAAACTGCACCGATAGCTCAAAAACGTATGAGCAAAAAAGTTGTTTTTTTCAGCAATGGTTTGTACTGCTGGAGTGATTTTCTTTATGAAAACTCAGTTTGCTTTTTCGAAAAAACAAAAATATTTTTGAAACAAATGACAAGAAAAAATTAATAACTCAATGTAATCTACTATACATTTGGAATATTAGCTTAGACACTATTTATTATTCGTTGACGAACTATGATTACAAAAAAAATTGTTGAAGAAATGCACTTTTTTTTGAGGAAAAAAATGCACGTTCAAGTGATTTCAGGACAGTTGCTAAATCATTAACTGGGGCAGACTGTGAAGTGTCCGAGTTTGTGTTGCTGGAAGAGGCAACAGCAGCATAAGTTGTGTTCAAATTTAGAGAAGTAGGTATCTGCTGTCGCTCTCGTAAAAGTTCAATATTTGTTCTGGAAACAAATTTACAGCCTAAGCTATTTGCTGGATGATTTTGGCCACAATCGGCACAGGTCCTAGCATCGTAATCTGTAAGTGGACACAGATGCGTGAGATGGGTGCACTTTACGCACCTGAGAGGTGCCGTACAATATGACTGGGAGTGACCATATCTCTGACAGCGATGGCGCTGACCGATTTGTCCAGAAGTTCGTTGCACCTCCACTGAGGTAGCCAAGCCCATCAGTTCACGCTCATTGAAAATGTCATAAGACTTTGCTACCTTCGGCAGTACCATAATTATAAGGCAGCAGCGGTGGCCGCTGATCAGTCGCCGTGCGATGTGCGGGTTCGAGTGCCATCCCAGGAGAAATTGTTCTCTTGGCTATGGATGTTGTGATTTTCCGTAGGTGGTAGACGGTCTCCGACTGTCGAACGCGGAGGTACCACCCGGCGGATCTCGTAGGCGAAGCCTGAATATGTGCATGTTGCATGCACACGTGTTCCCTCGCCAGAGTCCGTGTGGCGTTCCCCCACGGTACCAATGGGTGCTTAGGCCTTAGGCCTTCGTGGTAGTTGAAGTATAAAAAAAATAAGAGGCATTGGTCTCCCGGCATTCTTGTTTAAGCGAATTATATGAAGAGGATTATATCCCCTTGATATGAGTTCTTCTCCCACTTCACATTCCTCCGCAGTTGTTGGTGTTCCTCTAAGGACCGCGTGAATGTTTCTTTCTCCAGGGAGGGGAAAAGTATAATGTGCTATTTCTTTTTCTTTTAGAAAGCGTACAAGTTTTCTATAATCATCCTCTGTTTTAGCTTTTTCAATACAGGGAGAAACACATGATGAGGTAGAAACTTCCACTTTCCTGGCTTGAGCAGTACTATCGGTGTGACCCGCTTTGATGGAGGTAGTCTCGAAGGCGTCGTGCTCGAACCTTGAGGGCTTGATTCTGAATTTGTATTTTGACTAAAATCAGTAGCCGAGGTTAGAGTTTGAGTGGTAAATATTTTGTTTTAGGCAAAGGAGCGAAGATAAAGTAATAAGCTGGCTGGGTTTACTTGGCAGTGGTGGAAAATCGCTGGAACTTTTCTTGGATCTGCCTTTTTTCGATACTTTAAAGCTATCTTCTTGCATGTTTGCTATTTCTATTTCGGTAACTGTTATTAATTTGCCTCTGCAACTCGTCTATTTGCAGTGACATCTTTTCACTAAGCTTCGTCCGCGCTGCTATCGTTTCCCGCTGCTTTTTATTGTTCTCCAACAGCTGGCTGATGAAGGCATCCCTGTTGGGTAGACAATCTCGGTCTGGTGAGGCACCTTGACTTTCGTTAATTTTCAGACCAAAAATTCTGTGAACTAGACAAATACCCTACACAAGGTTTTTCTGCCTGAGAGTGGCTATAAAAGCTTTCTCTCAAAAAAATCAAAGTCATTTAAAGAGCCATCTATTGTTTGGACGTACAACCAAACTCAACTGCAAAATGCTTTTTTTTCTAAGTTTTATGGTTTTGTAGGGTTGTTAGTGAAATAAACGAAAATCGTGGTGACCGCCAGATGCCGCGCATGACATTCGTACACATAAAATCGGACTAGCCAATATCCCATTACGTTAGCTATCTTCAGGTGAAATAAGTTAATCAATGCATACAATGAAAAATTGCTGTTGATGATGACTAACTCCATAGAATGTGCCATTGTTATGTATGCAATGTTTTTTGTTCAGAATTTTATTATCGTTAGTTGTAACTAGCAACATTTTTTTGCAATTGATATCGTTAGTACAATAGTAGTACATATTATGTAGATACATATCTTTAATGTTTGTGGGATTAAAAATGCAATTATTGGAGGAAAAGTGAAGCTTTATTTAACAGAAAATTACCCAGGCCTTCAATCAAGTAGGTTGACTCTGCACTTCCTACGCAACGCCGTTAAACGGTCATAAAAGATTAAGTTCAGCACAATTTAAATCCTCTGAGAAAGAAGTCAGTTACGAACATGTAAATCAGATAAATTAGATGAATTGAGTCAGTCAAACAGGCTCGTACAATTAGTCCATAGACATTCTTTCTCTGCACTAGTAGTAGTTACGGTCCATCTGGCAACGCCGTCCCTTTCCACATCTGCGCAGCATCGCTGCAACGAGTTATATTGCATTTCGTGCGTGGTCCGTGTTCCGTGTAAGTTTTTAGCGCTTCAGTACGGATAAATTAGCCGTCCAGACAGGTTTGCCGGTCGGTGAACCGCGTAGCAGGAGTACGCAGATCGAAAGCATTTCTCTATATCCTCCAACCTCCAAATTTCAACCCCTACATATATATATATATATATATATATATATATACAGGGTGACTTTGAAGTTGAGTCATTAATTTTCAGATAATGATTGTAGAAGGAAGATAAACCAAAATATGTGTGTAAAAATAAAAAAAATGTTACCTTGTTTTATAAAGTAACCTCCCGACAAGTATTTCAGTGCGGACCTGTATTTGATCGTGCGGTCTTGGAGCACCGGCATGCCCTCCCCTGTGAGGTCTTAAGTCACCTGATTCACGAGCCCTTTGTACTACATTAACAAAGGCACGAGGGGTTGGTTGCACTCGATTGGGAAACCGATCCGCATAAATCCGTGATGCCGCGGCAGCATTTTGTAAAGACTCCCCCCCGTAAATAAGAATCATGTCCACAAGTTCAGCATTTTCGTAAACATGTGCCATTTTTTATTTCGTTTGAGCCACGCAACAAACACCACTATTCACTCACGCGTTACCGACTGACACATTGACTGAATACAACTGAATAAAATTGTAGTAAAAACATCGTGATAAGCGTTTCAAATTCTTTCGCTTTTTTGTTTCCGATGCGATGAACCGATAAGGCGGATTATATCCGTTGTTGCCAAACACGAGCACATAATATTATTATTGAGACAGGGCGGTACTCAAACTTCTAAAGGGCTATAACTTTGTTACTTTAATTTTACCAGAAAAATGTTAAAGGAAAGACATTTCTTTTGATCAGATCTACTCACTGTTAAAATAAATGACTCAACTTCGAAGTCACCCTGTATATATATATATATATAGTAGATCTGATCAAAAGAAATGTTTTTTCCTTTAACATTTTTCTGATAAAATTAAAGTAACAAAGTTATAGCCCTTTAGAAGTTTGAGTACCGCCCTGTCTCAATAATAATATTATGTGCTCGTGTTTGGCAACAACGGATATAATCCGCCTTATCGGTTCATCGCATCGGAAACAAAAAAGCGAAAGAATTTGAAAAATTTTCTGTAAAATGATCAGCAGCCTTCGAAATGTCCAAAAATGAACTTTTTATTTTATCTATTTTTGGCTCTTTTCTCCGCCTCCACTGGACCGATTTTCAAAAACCTTTTCGTGCTTGTTATAGCAGCAATCCTGTGTGAAAATTCCATCAAAATCCGAACAGTATTTCTCAAGTTATACAGACAGACCGACGGAAATGAGTGACTTAGTTTTTCGTGATGGGCGCCCACGGGACTTTTTTTCAGAGGCCCCATCATCGGTAAGATACAACTTTTGTCAATGTGTACCTGGCCCCCTATTTGAAGAGCGGGGGTAGCACTAAATCCTCAAAATTGTAAGTACACAAGATCATGATAAACCGTCCTCACGAGTAAGACATATTTCTCTTATCAGCAAGATGATGGAGAGGTGCATAAATCGAGAGCTTTTTGAGTACCTCGAATGTCACAGCTTGATTAGCGAGAGGCAGTATGGTTTCCGGCACCAGCGATCCACAAGGGACCGCCTAGCTTACGTCACGCAATTATGGAGGAAACTCATTCAGTCTTGTGGTGAGGCTCATGTCGTTGCTCTTGGTATCACGAAAGCATTCGATGAGCTGTGGCACGCTGCCCTCTTATGCTAACTGTATCCTATGGCCTTTCAGAAAAGCTTTGTAGATGGTTGACTCCCTGGTTGCAAGATATCCGTCGTAATTAACAGGTTCTCCTCTTCATCCCACTTTTCTGTACGATCAATCCAATCCACAGCTTTGCTGATGACAGCACTCTACATGCAGTAATTCAGAGTGACTTGCCGATCTGGGAACTGGAGAAAAGAAGAATAGTAGCGACTTTCTCTCTGACGAGAGACCTGGAAGCTATCACTACTTGATGACGTAAACATCTTGCACACTTTGATGCTTCCAAGACACAGTACTGCACTTTGACTAACAAGCAGCGCGTCCTAGCGCTGATCCAGTTGTACCAAAGCAGTGTTCATTTCGGCTAGGCGGACTCTAGATCACTGAGGACTTGATCTGGTGCGAAGACATCTCGTCAATAGCGGTAGCTGCTGGGAAAAAGCTAGGCTATTTCTTTAGAGCTAAGAAGTACTTTTCTCCACATGACCTCCTCACTCTTTACAAGGCCCAGATAAGACCTAGCCGCGAGTATTGTTCACAGGTTGGAGGTGCTGCCGCCCCGACTACATTATTCATGCGCGATACTGTTCAGAGGCGGGCTGTCCGACTAATCGATGACTCTTCTATAACAGACAGGCTTTCGAACCGGCGGGACGTCGGCGATATAGCTCTCTTCTACCGTTACATCAATGGGCTTTGCTCCTCAGCACAATCTACAAGAGGAGGTTTTTCCTATTCTACTAACCTCAAGCAGTTCTAAAATTGGATTAAAAAAGTTTCTTGGGGAACCTCATAGGAGCCGCAGTGCCCTGGCATTTAGGCTTCTGCCTGCGCGGCTGCATCGGTGTAAAAAATGCAAATATTATGGTCAAACCGGATTACCAACACCTCATTTTCGAAATTTTTCGCGATTGCAATACTATTACGATTGCCTACTGGTGTAGGAACTACAACTAATCAGTAATTTTGGTGGACATTAGGTACTAAGCTACAAAAAATAATCAAAAGCTTTGTCATATGTATTTTGAAAAATCAAACAGTTAGTTGAAAAACTTATTTAGTTATCCATATTTCGAGCATGAATTCTTAATTTTTAGGTACGGAAAAAACCTACTTGTCTCAATTTTATTCCCCATTCCTACTGGCGAGGAAGCATTGTAATCGCGAAAAATTTCGAACATGAGATATAATGTTTTTTGGATGTTATATGACATGTACATCACTAAAAACCATGTCAGTCCTTGACCTACGACTTGGAAAGTACTGCTTGGATTAGGATGAAATGTTTACCCAGAGTTATGCCAGGTATGAAAAAGCTTTGTAGTTTTTGAAAATCGGTCCAGTGGCGACGGAAGAAAATGCCAAAAACGAAAAAAATCACGATCCCTCATACCTTGCTTTATGACGTTTCATAGGATCCTGACCATTTATAAAAAATCAGAATGAAAAAATTGGTGAGTAGCGGTTTGTAGGGGGTGGGGAACGGTGTATCGCAAATTTTTTGGTGTTAGTAGTACATCAATAGACTCCTAACCCAGTGAACTCTTCGCATCTATCAGACATATTTTACTAATCATATATTTCCCCGTACATTTGCGCTTAAACCTTCAAACGATTGGGAAATGTTTTCGACACGCATCTCTTCTTCTACTCTCTGGCTTCACCGGCCACTGTGCCGGTCGCGTTGCCGCGTCTGGCACATCGTGCAATCAGGTATTGAGGAAAAACAACATTGCCAGATAGACGGTACTACAGGTAGGATAGGGAAATAATGCCTATGGGCTAGTTGTATGGAGGTGCTTGACGGACTTGATCCATTCGATTTCATTGTAGATATTCCGTTCGACCAAAGAAAGCCTGCCATGAACAGCTGTTTAGTGTTTTTTTGGCAACTCATCAGCATGGTCTAGGCTTGATCTCTTGAACAACGAACGGAAGCATATCAACTATCCTCTATCCAGGATATAAGAGCTATGGCGCTTTCAACCTTCTTAGTATTAAGTATAATAAAGTATTAAGTAATCGCGAAAAAAATCGAAATTGACATATTACGTTTTTGAATGATATATGCCATTGCACATTACGAAATACCATGTCACTTATTTCCGTCGGTCTGTATGTAGCTTTGTAGTTTTTGCAAAAACACGAAAAAAAAAATAAAAATCGCTTAACTTCCTTTTTTCATGTTTCTTGGGCTCCTGATTATTTACGGAATTTTTTTTGTGGGGGTTGAACCCTGCGGGTTTGAGGTTGCACGGGATAGGTGGTTGTAAATATAACGTCTTTAGTATCAGTCAACGTCGTCATATCAGTGAGAAGCATCTGATCCCGGTAACAACGAGACAATTAAATGATTAAAAGTCAGATGTTTAATGTCCTCATAATTCGTAATAACTTTGCAATCGGCGTTGCATGCCCGACGCGATGCTGCATCGTCGTGGAGGCCACTACCGACTGAGCAATGGGTGACAAGCTCCAACGGGTCTGCGGTGGTGTCGTCATTGACACACCGCTACAGGAGAAATATTTATATATTTTAGCAGTATTTCTATAATACGGGTACGTACCACTTTAGCGTTCTGCGATGCTTTTATAAATGATGACTTAACTCTTTTTATACCTACACATACAGGGTGTTTCAGTTTATTGTTGCATAACTTTAAGATTCGATAGAACTTTTAAAATTAATGCATAAAGTCTATATAAACATGGGTCGAAAAATGCGTAGCTTCCGAAATACAGGGTGTTTAAATTTACTTTCTAAAATAGTTTTTTTTAAATATTTCGAACAATATTTGATGTATAATAGTGGAAATTGGTATACAAGAGTTTTTTGGTACGATAAAACGAACCATGGGCATAGTTTTACTGTAGCCGCTAGAGGGCGCTCTCTACTGTACCTGTACTGTATTAAAATGACCAAAAATTTTTTCTTAGTGGAATTTTTTGCTTTTTGAATAAAAAAACTGATTCTTCGCACTTTTCAACATAAAAAAGCTCTCCTGTGAGTTTTCGTTATAGTTAGCCGTTTTTGAGATATTTCGATTTTTAAGGTTCGATGCATTTGTAATTATTTATGGGAAAATAATATTTTTTTTTACATTTTCGATTTGGGCATTACAAGTAATTAAGATAATCGTTTAGATTGTGTTTTTAAACACAGCAATAATTCCTAACTCCAAATAAACACAAAAAAAAAACAGAATATTAACTTGTTTAATTTTCCAATATTATTTTTAACAAATTAAATTAATTATTTACAACTAAAATGCTATTGGATAGTTAGGACAAACATACAAAATCTAAAGTAGTTGCTCGAAATGTAAACCCAATTGTTCAATACACAATTCACATCTACGAATGATCGAACGTGGTATAGCATTATTCAAATAAGGCCTTATTTCATCACATGCATTCCTGATTCTGTCTATTAGCATATCTCTTGTGGTTACCGGAGTCTGGTACACTTTTTCTTTTAGAAATCCGCACACAAAGGAGATCGTGGAGGCCAGGCGACTGGTCCTCCACGGCCGATCCATCTTTCTGGATAATTTTCGTCCAGCCAGTTTCTAACTATTCTCGAATAATGAGCTGGACAACCATCAAGCTGGAACCAGGCCAATCTTCTTAAATCTAACATAACATCATCCCACATATTTGCAGGTTCAGCCTTTAAAAATTCCAAGAAGGTCGCAGCATTTAACGTTGCAGGCAAAAGGTAGGGTCCAAATAGTCGATTACGGTAGATACCAATCCACACGTTCACACTAAATTCATGCTAAAAATTTCTTTCCCGAACTGCATGCGGATTTTCATGCGACCAAATTGTTGATTATCCAAATTTACCACTCCACGTCTAGTGAAGCATGACTCATCGGTCCATAAAACGTTTCTTAAAAACTCCCTATTATTATCAGTTCTATCAAGAATCCAATGACAAAATGTGATTCATCGTTCTCCGTCCCCTGGCTGTAGTCCTTGCACAGGTTGCAAATGGTAAGGACGTCTATGCTCATTTCTAAGAACACTGTGAACATGGCTTGCTGAAATTCCCAAGGCACCAGAAACTCTCCTAACACTTGTGATCAGATCTCTATCAAACTCACGCAGAATCATACGGGTAAATCTGCGCTGACGAAGATTTATGTTTTGATCCCTTCGGAGATTTCCAAAACCATTTTCAATTATTTGGCGATGCACTCTTACAAATACTGAGCGAGTTGGATGTCGTCTGTTTGGAAATCTTCGTGCGTATTCTCTGGCTGCTTCTGCTGCGTTTCCATTTACAAAGCCATACACAAAATGAATATCCGCTAACTCTTGATTGGAAAATAAAAATGGCATTTTTATAAAACTTACAAAAAAAACAGGTAAAAGAAACTAAATTTCGTGCATTCACAATTGCAAAAAACGTTTCAGGTTTCAACAGACAACAAAACTAACTGTCAACTAATTGACGTTTAACCTTATTCTGCTTTCAATTTCAAAAATATTTGCAGGCACAGCCTACTTCTAGAAATTATCGAGATACTGACTTTTTAACGTTACTTTATCATAAATAATTAAAAATGCATCGAACCTTAAAAATAGAAATATCTCAAAAACGGCTAAATATAACGAAAATTCACAAGATAGCTTTTTTATGTTGAAAAGTGCGAAGAATCAGTTTTTTTATTCAAAAAGCAAAAAATTGCACTAAGAAAAAATTTTCGGTCATTTTAATACACTACAGGTACAGTAGAGAGCGCCCTCTAGCGGCTACAGTAAAACTATGCCCATGGTTCGTTTTGTCGTACCAAAAAACTCTTCTATACCAATTTTCACTGTTATACATCAAATATTGTTCGAAATATTTAAAAAAAAACTATTATAGAAAGTAAATTTAAACACCCTGTATTTCGGAAATCACGCATTTTTCGACCCATGTTTATATAGACTTTATGCATTAATTTTAAAAGTTCTATCGAATCTTAAAGTTATGCAACAATAAACTGAAACACCCTGTATATTTGTCTGAATTTTATGATCTTTAAATGTGCCAACCATTTCGCCCAACCTTTAATTTGTGCTACTCTGTCTACGATGGTTCTCTCAATATTTCGTCAATTAGACTCGGACTGACAAACCAACATAAATGTGAAACGCGGACTTGTGTGATGCAGATATCTTTGAGCAACAGAAAAGTTGTGAAACGAAGTTCGAATATTATCGCGATCTTAATACTTCCATTGTTTAGGTATTCGTAGATTTTGAAAATTGATTCTGCGGCGGCGGAAATAAAATCGCTGGAACATAGTCTTACAACATATCAGAGATTCCTGCGAATTTTCAGACATTATTTGGAGGGGATGAAAATTGTAGCTTGGTAGCTGTATGCGGTAAATGGTTGTAAATTTTTGCATATTTGATGTCAGTGAAAGACTTTCTGTTATTAAGACGCTGCTGATCTCAGTGATACTATGCACCTGTTAGACATAATAAGTCCCACATTTTTTCCCTGCATCTGCCATGGAAACAGAAATATTATAAATTTGCCTTATATAGTTTGATATGCAGAGGTCGAAAGTTTGTCGTACCTAAGTCAACCTATCTAATCATGATTCGATTTCGCCTTTTGAAACGATTTGACTCATCCCTTTTCTTTGAAACCTTCGACGAAGGTGTAAGAAGTGTAGAGTCAATCTACTTGACGCCATTTTTTTCGATAAAAATAGCTAAATTCGTAATTTTTTTCGAAATTGGCATATTAAAACATTGTTATACTTGACTAATCCGCTCATTAAACTTTATCTAAATGCATAAACCATAAGCACACACTTGGATGTGGTAGAGATTTTATTGAGCTTCATTATATAAATTGCCTGACATTAAATACTCATTTTATGCTCACTCGTGGCTATGTTATGTAAAGAAAACTATTTCTTTAATTGTCGTTTTTTTCCAGATTGAAACGTACGATTGACAGGAACGATCAAAATGTCCTTCACTCCGATAGGTAAGAATATTTTTCTATGAGTGGATCATTTGAAATTTGAATCGACTATAAAAAGGAAAAATAATAAGAATATTCAAATTTTTTGTTTTCGCTGCTTTGTGTGTATACGGTGTGTTTCAAATTCGACCCTCACTATTGGAATCTCGGAAACTGTAATTCATACGAAGTTCCTTAAATGGGGGCAAAGTTGCGTATTTAGGTCATCAACACAATGTCGCTTAGAGAGTTTCGACATTCAAAGTACTTCAGGAGAGAGACGGAAAAAACGAATTTTCTCAAAATATGTTTCTCCTCTACAAGATGTCATAATTAGAATTTGAATAGGTATGACGTTTCGTCTCTTACCTCCAGCATCAACTTTATTTTTTCTTATGGACGCCATATTGGATTTTTGTACAGATGAGAATAGAGTTTGCAATTTTGATTACGTGATATTTAATTCATTGACATCGTCAAACCTTACTTATTTCAGAAAAATAGAAGTTCCTAGGTAAGCCTTAAAATTATCAGATTTTATTTCTGTCGTATACCAGACTAGATCTCAAGTTGAACATAACAACCGAGTTTGAAAGACTGAGAAGAAGAGAAAAATAAATTGACCAGTGGACAATGTATAGTCGGATTTTGCCTACAAAATAATGGAGAACATTTTGAATATCTGCTATGATTTACCTTATTTACGTAGTCGTGCCGTAAGTTCTGTCCCATGATAATCTCATGATAAAAATGAAACAAGATAAGATATATTTATATGAAAGATATTATTTATTAGACAACATTTTTAGAATTCATAATCAAACAGTTTTATTCAAAATGTCCCCCCTTGGCCTTCACACACTGCTTCAATCTCGCGGGCCACTCATCTATCACTGCACGCACAGCTTCCAAAGGAATAGCTGCCGCTGATCGGATAAAATCCGCTTTCAGGGACTCGATATTACGGTGGGCTTTGGAGCAGGCCAACTGCTCTAGCAGGTCCCACAACTTGTAGTCTAAAGGATTGAGGTCCGGACTCCCTGAGGGCCAATCTTCCGCAGCAATGAACTCTGGCACATTGCTTTCCAGCCAGCGCTGCGTACTCTTAGCCTTGTGAGCGGGGGCGGAATCCTGCTGGTAGACCCAGTGTTGGTTGGCAAACAATGTACCACTTAAAGGCTTGACGATAGGATCCAGTATGTCGCTCTGATAGTTTGCCGCTTTTGTTTTCACGCCCTGTTTACAGAAATGGAGCTGAGTGACCCCTTCGTAGGACACCCCCCACCAAACCATGACTGACGCAGGGTGGTGGCCTCTCTCAACTCTCGGAATGATCTCCGAAGCTTCCTGTGAACTCCTTGCATACACTTTGTCATTTTGTCGGTTGAATTTTTCTTCTATGGTGAAGATTTTCTCATCCGTGAACAAAATCTTTCGGAATCCCCCAGCTGCGTACCTCTCCAAGAGCTTCTTGGATCTTGTCGCCCTGATGTGTCGCAAGGTGGCCGTAAGTCGCTGGCCCGTACGTCTCCGGTAAGCCCCTAGCCCTAGGTCTTGTTTAATGATGCGCGACATCGTCCGGACAGGAATCTTCATTTCCCTGGATAGGATCTTCTGCTTCCGGAGTGGATTCCTTTGAATCCTGGCTTTTACGGCTTTGATGGCTGCTGGAGTCCTTACTTGACGAGGTCTTCCGCTTCTTGGCCTGTCATCAACAGAGGACGTCTCATTGTACCGCTGAATGGTCCTAGACACAAATTTACGCGATATTTGAAGGCCGCGTAAGAGTTCAAAAATCTGACTAGCACTGTGATTACACTTATGTAAAGCTATCACTGCAATACGGTTCTCTGCCTTGCCCCACTCCATCGTTATGCTTCGAGAGATCAATACAAACTGAGGTATATGTAATTACCCGAAAAGCGCTTAATCAACTGACACCACAATGTAAACAATCGGACAAGTATTAACAGGTCTACACTTGTTTGAAAACGAGGGACAGAACTTATGGCATGACTACGTATTGTTATTACCATAAATAAAAATTTCATTTTGTATTCAGGTTTCACCATACGTTTTTATTTCCTTAAAATTTTCATCAACAATAAATCCATGGCCAACTGAACTCAGGAATGGGTCCATTTGTACAAAATTCCAAGAAAGCGTCCTTATGAAAAAACAAAGTTTGTAATGCTCGAAGGAAGAAGCGTCGAATTGAAAATTTGACCACCCAGCATCAGTAACAATGACAACATGCAATTTATTTCGAAATCCCACCTCAAAAAATTATAAATACATGTTTTGGAAGCACTGTCGCGTCACCTTGCAGTTAGTCTTCTTTTCATTTGATTGGCAGATATGGACTTGCCTCGCCGAATACAGGAGAGGAAGTCGTTAATATGTAAAAGAAACTCTGTTACAGCCAAAATGGATCTATCGAGAATACGACCTAATCTGAGTCGTTTTCCCTGGTCGAGAAAAGGAATCTCTGCTAAAACATATACAGAAGCTTGTAAGGGAAATGTATTACTGGGTTCTTATATTCCCCAAGTTTGGTCCTAGATATCTCTAAAAGTGTTCATTAGAAAACTTAGTGCCCATGGAAACCTTTTATCAGGACATTATAGTGTACCTACGACATACTACAAACTCAGCCAATCCTACTTTTTACCATATGTTTTGTGCGGTTATTTTTGCGCTGAATAGTTATCGGCCAGCACCTGTATTACATAATCTGAAAAGTGACATATATCGATTCTTATAACATTTTTTAGGTTTTTTTGAAATTATGTAGGTTTTCCTAAAAAATATACCTATATCCTATTCCACGAGTATCCATTACGGTAGAATAACAGCTGATTAACTAGTAATATCTCAAAATACCCCATATCGGCACAGGACATATAATTCTGACCGATCCGTCAGCGTCAGGTAGTCAGAGCCGTATTTTGTTTTGGTTTTGTACGCTACAGATTCAATTTTGTACTTGCTAATAGCTCTTTTATTTAGAAAAGTTCATTTGCATACAAAAAACAAAACGCTACAAACAAGTTTCACGAGACACAAAAATGTCTCTTGTTGATTAGCTGTTGACCTCAGTAGATGTCAAAGCGTGATGGATATTCGTTAATTAGGGTATATAGTGCACAAGTTGACATTTTACAATTTTTTTTAAGGTTGTATGTGTGTTCTATCTAATAACCCTTACCTATGAGGTAACTTAAAGTGATTCTATATCGATTTTTAATGACATAATGGAGTTATTGAAATACTGCCTTCATCATTAATACCGACGTTACACTAATAATGACAAGTAGATTCAAATTGTTTCAGAATTAGAGTTATTGGGTGGTAATTGGTGTATTGGTATTAGGTTCATTTTCGTGCAATAATCACAAAATTTCTAATCTAAGAATGTGTACGTGTACCAAGACTGATTTAATTCCAATAATCTTATTAATTATAAAGTTTTGCTATTGTTTTTGTACTTCTTCGTGTTTTGGAACTCGTAGGTAAATATCGGTGCTTTTGGTTTGAATTTTACGGCCAAAGCATCCATGATTTTCACAAATTAAACTTACAATCAGCGAACAGTACAAAATAATAGCGAGAAAACGTCCTGTAATAGTGGCAAGCACTAACCTTATTAATTCCAAGTCATATTTTTGTTTTACTGCGCCTGCTCAGATGTCAAATACGGCCAGGAATTAATAGCGCCTGGCTTTATTGAACCTTCAGTAACGCCTTATTATGTAGGGTTTTTTCAGAAAATGTCACCTTGGAACTAGCTCCCATTTACTTCATATTCACTTATCTGACTGTGCGTGTTGCCCAAATGTCATAACACCTGAATTAAACCTCTGCTTCCGAAATGGCACTAGCCGAGGTCATTTATAGCTTCTATGGTTACGCTGTAAATTCTATGCTATAGGTCGTTGTTACGTTCTTCCATAGGTGGCGTTCACAGCGAGTGCGTGCGGCGTTGACTAGCGACTAACTGGTACATATGTCGACAATATACCAATTTTTAATGACATTATATCGATTTTTATGTAATACCCATACGGCAACCTCTTGATTTATATTAAGGGTCATCCAAAAAAAACTGATTTTAGAAAAATGTAATGAGAAATATCCTTTTTTCAAGGTCGTATTCCAGTACGAGCCTTCATGGGCGTTTTAATGTTCACTTGTACCTTCATCCTGTATATGATCAGAATCAACTTGTCCATCATCATATTGGCCATGGTTGAGCCAACCAGAAATAAGGACAATTCTACTTTTGTACCTGAATGTGCTCGAGACGGATATTCCAACGCTACCTTCATCTTTAATACGACGATTGAAGAAACAGTTATACATGATGTAAGTTAAAAAAAATCTTTATACTCCTAGAAGGTACTTGGTATTTAGAAGGAAATTGGTATTCTGGCACAGCTACAGCAACAGCAATAAGTTAATATACAGGGTAACTTTGAAGTTGAGTCATTAATTTTCAGATAATGATTGTAGAAGGAAGATAAACCAAAATATGTGTGAAAAATAAAAAAAAAAATAAAAAAAATGTTACCTTGTTTTATAATGTGTCCTCCCGACAAGTATTTCAGTGCGGACCTGTATTTGATCGTGCGGTCTTGGAGCACCGGCATGCCCTCCCCTGTGAGGTCTTAAGTCACCTGATTCACGAGCACTTTGTACTACATTAACAAAGGCACGAGGGGTTGGTTGCACTCGATTGGGAAACCGATCCGCATAAATCCCTGATTCCGCGTAAATAAGAATCATGTCCACAAGTTCAGCATTTTCGTAAACATGTGCCATTTTTGATTTAGTTTGAGCCACGCAACAGACACCACTATTCACTCACGCGTTACCGACTGACACTGACTGTATACAACTGAATAAAATAATTAAAAACATCGTTCCAAATTCTTTCGCTATTTTGTTTCCGATGTGATGAACCGATAAGGCGGATTATATCCGTTGTTGCCAAACACGAGCACATAATATTATTATTGAGACAGGGCGGTACTCAAACTTCCAAAGGGCTATAACTTTGTTACTTTAATTTTACCAGAAAAATGTTAAAGGAAAAAAACATTTCTTTTGATCAGATCTACTCACTGTTAAAATAAATGACTCAACTTCGAAGTCACCTTGTATATTTTCAAATGAAAAAAAAGATGTATCAAGGTGAAAAGTGCGAATACATTGCCCGTTTTGAAATAAATGCTGTAGGATGTGCTGGTTTTGGTGTTTTTAGTCCAAGTTGGGGACGTACTGGAGTAGAGCAGAAGAAATCTCATAGGCATTCAGAATATAAACACAGCACATCAGCTGAGAATAGACCAAATATTTTTCCATTCCATTTGATATTTGCTTACCCTCACCCCTTTGCAATGTACAGAATGTCTCCGAATACACTAAGACGAATTACAAAATTGTTTGTTTTATCTAAAAGCAAAATCGCGAGGTGCCTATCGGGACATTGAGAATTGGCTACAGTTAGAGCAAGTAATACGTCTCAGTCCAGAAAAAATACTACCTCAAGATCTAACCTCCGTAATCTTTGGACATGGGGATTCTGCCTATTACCATTCGACTGCATCGTAGATTTAATCCTAATTGAAGCAGGAAAATACCACAACCATCAAGAAAGGCGTGTAATCCTATAAACAGGGTGTTTCAGAAAATCGTGACAATATTCCTAGAGCGTAAAAAACATCAAAAAGTAACCCGAAAAGTTCATATAATTATAAACTGATGGAAAACATTTCCAAGATCAAAAATTGAGAATCTGACATAGCCCCAAACTTTTGCTAAAAAAACTGACTTCTTTTGCTCACCCTGTATAAGTGGATAACTAAAAGAAATATATGGGTCGAACCCTGTACGTGTTCTCAAAGAATTGTTCAAGAACCTCCTTGGGTTAAATTTTCCATGTTGCAAAGCAACTGACACCAGCTTGCATATGGGTCCTAAATTATATCTTCAGAGTGGATTAAGATATAGAATTTTGTACATATAGTACTGATATCGTTTCTAATCCATACTGAAATGAGTCTTAGACTACACCGGTGGCGTAGAAATTTGAAAATTTTGACCGCTGCAGAAGAAAAACGAAAACAATTTTCTAAGCCACTGACTTTTTAGGAGCATATATTGTATTGTTAAATAAGGTATTCGATTCTATATGAGAAATTTTTGTCGGACTACTCCTTTTGGAGAAAAATTGGTATGTATATTTGAGGTAAAATCGGTATAAAAACCTTCAACCCGCTCATACTTTGAAAATACGCTGAGATTAATGAAATTTGCAATTTAAAACTGTATTTAGTCCACCTGTAGTGTATTAGAAGACAGCCTAACTCGTCATACCGTTATTTAAACAATGATCATGTTTTGTCTACATCACCCTCTATCCTAATAGTGGAAAATTTAAGTGTCTAAGCTTACAGGACCTTTTTTGGGACCTTTGGATAAACTTTCTATCCAGAAATATTGCAACGATTTCGGAAACACGGAATAATTTAAATCGCTCACTATTCTTGGACACTCCATGTACGAGTATTTAATACGACTTATGGTCCGGTTCTATTTGAGCCACAATTAAGGAAGCACATAGTAAAGCTAGGTCGATGAAATTCTTGTTTTGAATAGCTGATAAAGTAAGAAATTTTTTAAGATACTTATGCATAGGAAGAACATGTTTTTCCATGTTTAAAAAGCATTCGAAGTTGATGAACCTTTTTTGTTATGTGCCACGTTTTTAATAAAATTTACAAGGTAGTATTAGTTACTTGATTAGATTGATCTTATGATAGTTATTAAGCCTCAAGTTTCATCTAAATAATAACGAAAGAAGTAGGCATTTATCACAATTATTTTTGAAGTTATGGCCAAAATAAGCACGAAATTCGAAAATTCTTGAGAAATCAAAAAAAAATTATAACTCCTAAACTAAAAAGAATCGGACCATATACATGAGGGTAATTCGGATACCTCTCCACCTGAGGAACTTATTTTTTTTTTATGAAGTCACTTGTTTGGCCACCCTGTATGTTTATTCGAGTATATTCGGCCTTTGTTGGTGCAGGAGATCAGCTTTCAATCTTTGTACTTCCTTTGTCACTGGGCGACGAACTATTGCAAACCCGAAAAATTTCGAAAATGAGATATGATATTTTTTCACAAAAAAAAACATTTCACTCATTTCCGTCGCTCTGTACATCTGTCGGTCTGCCTCTCTGTCGGTTTGTCGGGTAATCAGTGGCCCCTCTGTAACTTGGAAAGTGCTGCTCGGAATTAGATGAAATTTAGGTTACTGCAATACCAAGGACTAAAAAGCTTTTGAAAATCGGTGGCGGCAGATAAAAAAAGCCAAAAACTACAACAATAAAAATTGCTCAAACGTCGTTTTTTGACGTTTTTGAGGATCCTGACCATTTGACAAAAATAGGGGTAAAAAGTTAGGGGTGGGGGGCTGTAGGGAGTTGACGAAAGGTATATCTCAATTTTTGATGTTAGTAGGTATACTTATACAATCATTCTAGGCACCTATTGGTCATATTTCACACATCATAGGATTTCCCGTACATTTGTCTTTAAAATGATAGAGAAATGTCTGCTTCTGCTATCCTAGGCTCAGCGCCCAGCGTAACGGTCTGTTTGGTTGTTCTGCTCTTACTGCGGCGATGCTTCGCCTGGCGAAATAGGAAGGGGCAACGTTGCCAGATGGGCGGTAACTACCGGTATGGCAGAGAAAGAATGTCTATGGACTAAAATTTTATGGTTTGTATAGGCCTGTTTGACTGACTTGGTCCGTTTAATTTCTTTATTGTAACTATTTTTTTTTCTCGGCGGGTTTAACTTGTGCTGAACACAATCATTTATGAACTGATGACGGCGTTGCGTAGGAGGTGCATAGTAAACCTACTTGACGGCAATCTTTTTCTTAAGTCGGAAAGTATTAGCGTTGTATGAATAACTCCGCTTTAACAGACCCGTTGAATGTTTTGGAATAACCAAAATATGTTTATTGCGAGTTGCTTTATTAACTGGCAGCCTGGTAAACTTGTTGTAGAAATAAGTAGCTGTTCTACTAGAAACGATCTTGTGAACTGAAGTAAAATGAAGTTTTCTTATGTTAATCATGGTAAGCCAACCGAAATCCATGAAGCTTACTGATGTGGTCATACTGGCGCAAAAGGGCAGGTCCATATATGGGCTCATAGTAGTGTCAGTCTTAACAAAATCAAAGCTTCACATAATTTGACCTACATGGATTTTGATAATAACGTACTTCTGCTGGGATAAAGTTGTCTTAACATATTTTCGAAAACAATTAGACCTACTACACTTAATTTACGAAGGAGCTGCTAAGGCTAATTATTGCTCACTTTTGGGAAATAGTAATAAATCTATCTGCTTTCAGTATGGACCTAGATACGAATGGGACAAAAGCTCCAAGGACATATTTTGGGTGCCTACTTCTGGGGCTTCACAATATCTGGTCTGCCTGGAGGTGCCATCGCTGAACGTTTTGGCCCACATCTGACGGTAACTGTATCCTTTGTGATCAGTGGAATTTTGACGATACTAGGACCGTGGACAACTTTGCACCCTATCTTGCTCATCATATCAAGGTTTCTTATCGGTCTTTCAGCGGTAAGTTGAAAATCTGAAGGATCCATTATAGTCGACGTCTAAGCTATCGACTGTTTACATTATTATAACCCTTTACAGAATTAACACATGTATTACATAGTCACAAGCACATGTGCAATCGCTAAGATAGCGATCTGTTCGCCATTCCTATCACTTGTGGACATCTGAATAGTAGATCGCTAGCCCACGCCACGTGTGCTCGCTGTGAACATCACCTATGGGGAAAAGCCGAATGGCACAACGACATATTACCTCATGATATAAACAAAAAAAAAGTTTAATTACACCAATTAAATGTTTAATTATACCAATTAAAAAATTAACCAGTAGTAGAGAAGAGTATTTAAAATTAATGAACTATTAAAATGAGTTTACCTGCTCCAAGTAAAACAATTTAATTATATTTATTAAATTTTTTTAATTAGATTAGGTAAAAGTGTTTGCCGAGTCTAAATGACTCATTTTATTTAGATTTTAGAGGATATTTGGATAACATTTGGAATTTAAAAGAACAAATTGCATTTTACTGGATGAATAATTTGGAAAACTTGATATTGATCTCCATTAATTACGAACTTATTATATATGGGATCAAGTTTCACCAATTATTTACATGACTGTCCAGAAACAGGTTATAATAGGTATACCACTATTCACTAGAAGCAATTCTTCGTTTTAACTATTTAATTGACCGCATTTTCTCAGTGCAATACTCGAGAAGATAAACTCAGGCGCATGCAATCAGTCTATCTCTGGGTTGACAAACATAATTAAAGAACAGTGAATTAAACATTTAAGTGTGGTGTATTGTGCAGTGGTGGGTTGTTGATATATAATATAATTTAACTAAAGTCGGATGGCTTAGAAGATTTATCAGGGTTTATTGGAAAAAATCTACAGAAAAAAACTATCTTTTCAAAGGTGGTTTACTAAAGCCAAACACAGATTTTCTAATTAAATGTAAGGGAGAGTGTTGCCACCTAGCGGGCGACGTATCAAGTATGGCATATGCTTGAAATCGCGTCTATTTCAGTTAGTTTGTGAACATTTTGCATCGATCGCACATGTTGTTTGGTTATATTTTGGAGGTACCTGATTCTAGAAGGTAAGCTGTCTGTTTATTCTTAATAGATTTTTAGCATGTGTAGTCATAATTAGTAGGCGTTTAGGCATCTTTTTATATAAATTAAATTATGATGGAGCGCACAATTACCCCACATAGGATTAAATGATAATCTTTTGTTTCTTTAACAGATGCCAGGAAATTACATACGGAAGACAGAAAAGAATTCCTGTGATCCAGAAAATTTGAAGAAAGCGTTAGAGGAAATTAGAAATGGCAAGGAAATAAGACAAGCTGGCCGGGCATTTAATATACTCGTACTAGAGTCAACATTACGAAAGCGAATGACAAAAGAAAATCCTGAATCATCGCGCCTTGGTCATAAACCAGTATTTTCCCCCGAGATTGAGGTCCAACTAAAGGAGTAGGTACGTGCTTACACTTGCCAACCTGTTTTATGGTTTGACGCCCACAGAACTTCGTCGGTTAGCATTTAGATATGCAAAAGAATATAATATAGGACATGTTTTCTCATCTGAAAAGCAAATAGCTTGTAAAGACTGGTTATATGGATTTCTGAAACGAAATCCTGAAATAAAACTTAGGCAGCCAGAGGGCACTAGCATAAATAGAATTGGTTTCTTCAATTCCGAATCAACTAAGAAGTTTTTTGAAAATCTCAAAGTGATAATGGACAAACATAAGTTACCTCTAAACAAGATTTTTAACATGGATGAGACAGGGGTCACCGTGGTCCAAAAAAAGTGCCCAAAAGTTTATAGACGCAAGGGTACAAAAAAAGTGGGAGCTGTTATATTGGCGGAGCGCGGGCGAAAAATAACAGCTGTAGTTGCAGTTAGTGCTGGAGGTAACTATTGTCCACCTATGTTAATCTATCCTAGAAAGAGAATGTCCTCAGCCATACAAAAAAATGGACCAATTGCAGCTCTTTATGCCTGCTCTAAAAATGGATGGATCAATTCGGAGCTGTTCGTTGAATGGTTAAAACATTTTGAAAAAACGTTAATCCCACAGAAAACGATCCTGTTCTGCTAGTTCTAGATAATCATTCCAGTCATATATCCCTAAA
Source organism: Acanthoscelides obtectus (assembly GCA_963669975.1). Taxonomy (NCBI): domain Eukaryota; kingdom Metazoa; phylum Arthropoda; class Insecta; order Coleoptera; family Chrysomelidae; genus Acanthoscelides; species Acanthoscelides obtectus. The sequence goes on from CAVLJG010000001.1 coordinate 43,926,618, forward strand.
AGCTTATTTATTCTGTAGAAGCAAATTTATCCATATATATATATATATATATATATACAGGGTGACTTCGAAGTTGTGTCATTTATTTTAACAGTGAGTAGATCTGATCAAAAGAAATGTTTTTTTCCTTTACCATTTTTCTGGTAAAATTAAAGTAACAAAGTTATAGCCCTTTGGAAGTTTGAGTACCGCCCTGTCTCAATAATAATATTGTGTGCCCGTGTTTGGCAACAACGGATATAATCCGCCTTATCGGTTCATCGCATCGGAAACAAAAAAGCGAAAGAATATGGAACGATGTTTTTACAATTATTTTATTCAGTTGTATACAGTCAGTGTCAGTCGGTAACGCGTGAGTGAATAGTGGTGTCTGTTGCGTGGCTCAAACGAAATCAAAAATGGCACATGTTTACGAAAATGCTGAACTTGTGGACATGATTCTTATTTACGCGGCATCACGGATTTATGCGGATCGGTTTCCCAATCGAGTGCAACCAACCCCTCGTGCCTTTGTTAATGTAGTACAAAGGGCTCGTGAATCAGGTGACTTAAGACCTCACAGTTGAGGGCATGCCGGTGCTCCAAGACTGCACGATCAAGTACAGGTCCGCACTGAAATACTTGTCGGGAGGATACTTTATAAAACAAGGTAACATTTTTTTTTTATTTTTACACACATATTTTGGTTTATCTTCCTTCTACAATCATTATCTGAAAATTAATGACTCAACTTCAAAGTCACCCTGTATATACAATTACTTGTTAATTGGGAAAATTGGCAAAACTTTTAGGCTAAAGTTGACTCTTTTGACGATAAAATCAAGCTTTCGGCATTCTCTATGGAGCCATCATCAGGATTTGGTCGGTGGGGAGACATTTTGTTGAAACAAAATGTCTCCCCACGTGCAGTATTTTTAGCTTGTTCGGATTTATTGATGAAAATTTTTATTTTTCTTAACTTTTAACGAAGGTATTTGTCGTTTTTAACAAGCCCAATGTCCCCGTCCTTTTGTTTTTATACTGAAGACAAGTTCGATCTTCTCTACGTTCTTTCTGAAACACCTTGTGGCTGCAATCTCACCGACGAAATCCTGATGATGGCTCCATAGAGAATGCCGAAAGCTTGATTTTATCGTCAAAAGAGTCAACTTTAGCCTAAAAGTTTTGCCAATTTTCCCAATTAACAAGTAATTGTATTTTGTACCCAACTAGTCGTTGGCTTTGGCAATGACTCCTTCTCATATATATATACCACCTTGAGCCACTGGACTTTTTGGTCGTTTAAAAAAACAACTCTCTAGGGAATATGATCTACAGCTTACCAATACGGGACATGAAAGAATTTCAGAATACGGCTGAACTTTTAAATAGAGCATTTTTAAAAGTAGCTACTATGGAGAATGCTATTTCTTGTTTTAGAACTGCTGGAATATATCCATTAAACCGGGATAAATTTACCGAGGAAGATTTTGCTCCTGCAAATCAAATAAGACCCCTGATAGTTGAAGTTTCTACACCCGATACTGAGAGCGATATTGAGAGACCATCAACAGCCATTGCTGGGCCTTCTACATTACGAGAATCTCCGGTAAATCAGGTAATTCATCGCAACAAGACAACTCGTTTTTCAGCTTTGCTCCGATTCCAAAGAAGAAATCAAATCATGAAGATCCAAAGAGAAAGACTCGTAGTAAACAGTGTTCTGGAATACTAACATCTACCCCTCTTAAAGAACAACTAGAAAAACCCGAGGAAAAAAGAAGAATGACAGCAGCCAAGAAAGTTAAAAGAAACTTAACGGATACAAGGAAGAAAGAAGACATTGTAAAAAAACAGGAAATTGGTTACAAAGAAAAAGAGAAAGTTGTCAGAAACAAGTAGTGAATCTGATATTAGCAATGCTGCCTGTGATGATGACGACGAAGACGAGTCTGATCATTTTGACGAATCTGAACAGAGATAAATTTAATGAAGAATATTGTATTTGTGGAGAGTTCGGTCGGGATCGGGAGCTATGGTACAGATGCGTTAGCTGTTCCACATGGAATCATGCAGCATGTAGTGTTGCTGATCGAGCTGAAGGTTACCTATGTGATTATTGCCACTGGTAATTAAAATTATGTTTAATCGACTTAGGTAAACTTTTATGTTAGTGAGATGTTAATAAACACGTAATAAAATATCTTGATTTGTTATTTTTCATTATTAAAAAATATTTAAAATAATGCGCACACATCGCCACCTTCTGCGTACAATTACCCCATAGGGTGGGAAATTGTGCACACATCACTTTTTCGTTTTTTTCTTGTTCTACATGGTTCTACAAAAAGTACATAATAAAAGTATAATAAAGGCTCTTTAAATTTCTATAAGTATGAGTGTAATAAAGTCAATGGTCTAGTCATGGAAGCACATCTTGCTTAGGTGCGCACAATTCCCCCACTCTCCCTTAAGGACCTCGACCATATTTTGAAAATTTCAACACTGGGTCATTGAAATTTACCAAAAATTATTTAAAATCGTTAATGGATTTAGACACACCAGTTAGTGTAAGTGCAGTTCCAATCATCTTTTTTTTGTTAATGTAAAATGAACTTGAAAATCCGGATGTTAAAAAGAGATATAAAAGTCAAATTCAGAATTGGGAAGAGAAGATGATGAAAATTGTTAAATAAACTCAATCAAGCTGTTTACCAATACAAAGTATTTTTTAACCCATAACATAGATTACATTTACCCATAACATTTTATACAAAATTCTAAAGATGAATATACTGCCTCTATCCTTTCTCTGTAAAAACCTACTTCAATAAAAGACCATAGGAGCTATGAATGGTCTTCGCTGGTACTATCTGTGAAGCAGTTGTTACATCACATCACAGCCACAGCACATCATAGCCCAAGTATCTTGACGTTTAGGCAACTACACAGCTACTACTGAAATTAATGATAGCTCTATAGTATATGTATCGAAAAAAGAAACTAAAACCAATCATAATCACAATATTCACACATATTGCACGTGATCGGAATCCAGAATCTCGAGGTCGTTACACAGCCCGACAGGGCTACATGTTATGCTGTCTTTCCCCGTTTCTTGAAACATATCAGCGTGCCGGTTTAATGTCCTTGGATAAATAGACAACTACGAGGGATGTCTTTTTAGTTTTGCGTATGGAAATAAAACACGGTACTTAGTTTTAAATGACTTTATTGTTTTTCGAAGTATTCTCCACGAAGATTAATACACATCTGCATGCGCTCGAACCAATTTTCGAAGCACTTATTCCACTCGTTTGCTGGCAGATCCAAAACGGCATTTTTGAATGCGTCAACTGCTTCTTCTGGTGACTGGAACCTTTCACCACGCAGTCTGTTTTTAATTTTCGGGAAAGTAAAGGAATCGTTAGGACTTAGATCGGGACTATATGGAGCATGGTCCAATAATTCCACGTTTTCTTCCGTTAAATACTGCCTTGTTTTTTGGACTGTGTGCGAGCTTACATTGTCTTGGTGGAGGATGATTCTTCTTTCGGGGTTGATTTTTCGAAGCTCGGTGATAACATTTGGCAAACAAATGGTGGTATACTAATCCCCAGTAACAGTTCTTTGCTCATTATTTGTTGCAATATGACCCGCTTTTGACACAAATGTCGCGACCATCTTTTTCCAAACACTTCGAGAACGGATGACTTTTGTTGGCTTTTCTTCACCTTGGAACACCCAAACAGCCGACTGTCGTTTATTTTCTAGTTCATAACAGTAAATCCACGATTCATCACCACTAACAATTCTGTACCTACACAGTTTATGAGTTTCCGGAATTGAAACGGTCAAGCGTTTTTTGACACCAATTAACCCTGGCTGCTTTCTGCTCTTCAGTCAACAGGTGGAGTATCCAACGAGAAACTAATTTTCTTACTCCTAATTCTTCATGTAAAATTTTTTGAATTGAGGTCTTTGAGATCTTCAAGGACGCCTCAATCTCGCGATATGTCACATGTCTATCTTCAATAATGAGTTTGCGCACAGCATCGACGTTTTCCTGGGTGACTGCTGTTTTTGGTACACCCACCCTGGGATCGTCGCTAAGACTCACCCGTCCACGTTTGAATTCTCAATACCAACGGGAAATTGTCGACTGATGTGGCGCTTCGTTGCCGAAAACCGACAGTAACTCAGCAAGGCATTCTTGTTGCGATCATTGTCTCTGAAAGTTGTAATAAATTATGGCGCGAAAATGTTCTCGGTTGAGTTCCATTTTTCTAATGACTTGGTGACACTTAAAAATTCACTGTAGTGAGAACACTGCACGTATTGATGTGAAACTTTGAATTTAAGTTTACTAAAGAGTGAGGTTAAGATTCAGTACAGACATTCGATCCGCGCGGCCTACTATATTTCTATATGCAAAACTTAAAAGACATCCCTCGTATATGGCAATCAGACCGCTACCCCATGTCATTTTACAACTAAGGGTGCAGGATATGTAAAAATAATCTTTCTGGAATTAATGATTCCCGAGCAGATGTTATTTCATTATTCAAATCCAGCTCAGCTCTTAAACAGAGCCTTCCCAGCTTTATGTCCCATTTACCACCATCTCAAAGACTTCACAAAGAAATTCAAACGAGCACAATTGCCGTGTCGCAGACAGTACCAGAATACATACATCTTTATACCGGGAACCGAAAAGGCAGAGAGCAGCAAAACACATCGCACGCTACTGTAGGCGCGGCGTGCCTTCGAGTTAATAAAGCCACTGCGCTCGTATCCCGCCGTATCCAAAGAGATGCCTCGCTGACAGTGGCGTGCGATGAGTTTTGCTGCTTCCAACCTTATCGGTATCCGAGTACAGACAGGAGGAAGTTTTTGTAGCCTCTGTCTGGCAATGCTTACAGAATTTCATTATGCTGGGTAACGGTGCACTCTCCCGAGAATCAATACAATTGGCTAATATTTTCAGGGTGTAGTGTACCCGTCCCTGCACTGCCTAATAGCTCGCTGGGCGCCACCAGACGAAAAAGGTAAGTTCATCGCCGCCCTAATGGGTGGATCCTTAGGCACGGTATGTACTTGGCCCACCCTCGGCTGGGCGATCGAGGCCTGGGGCTGGTCAGCGGCATTGGCCGCCTGCGGGGGCGTGGCCTTAGGCTGGACCGCCCTCTGGTGGTGGGTGGTACGAGACTGTCCAGCAACGCATCCTTGGATCGGCGAGGAAGAGCTCAAATATATCAGCGAGAGAGTGCAGACCAAGGAGACTGCTGGGGCGAAAAAGGTGAGTAGACTTAAGTACCACTGGAGCTAGACAACAAATTGTATGGTCCAAATCCAAAGGGAAGATCAAAGTAGGTGTGCACTCAGAACAGAATTTGGCTGACTGCTTGAGTTCAATGTGTACGAGAGAGAGGAGAAGAGCCTAAATTAAGTTTTTATTTTGAGCGTACACATTTGTGAATTGTGTCGAATCTGTTCGGCCCAAAGGGCATCCCATTTCAGGTCGAAATGAAAGGTCAGGATCGCCACAAATTCTGCAACATTGCATCATTGGATCGCTTGGCAATACATCTCGTACATTCCAAGGGAGGGTTCCCACCTCCATGATCATAGATGAACGATATCGGGCAGTACCCATCTAGCGTTCATTGTGGAGTGTCTGCCTGCTTCGTGCACGCAGTCAGTGATAATTTGTATTGCGTATGGTATTTGTTACATTTTCCAACCGCTGGCTGTCGCAAAATGTAACAATAATTCAGGATGTATTCATTTTATCGCCATTGGTGGAAATCAAAGATAATTCTAAAAGAAATTAACACTAAGTTGCATCAACATTGAAATAAATGAATAACTCTTATCAAAATGAAAACATAATATTAAATGTTCGAATAGACCTCCTTCGCCGGCATCTATCTCACTTCTTGTGCTTCTCTCTCGTACACATTGAACTCAAGCCATCAGACAAATTTGGTTTTCCCTGTTCATTTAGAATGGACGCTTGAGGGCTGAATAAGATTTTAAAAGGACATTATAACGCAACTCCTCACAAAAGACTGTAATAGACAGTTGTGACAATTCCTCAAAATACCCGAAAACCACAAAATTTTGAATTCAAAGTTCTTAATGTTCACAAAATCTGATTTTTCATATTTTTTTAATTTGGACATTTTTGCAATGTTAAACTCCCAGAAATTTGGAAAATTTTGAGGTTTTTCAGAGTATTCAAAACTTGGCATTTTGAGAATATTGAAAAGCGGAGATAATGAAAATATCAGAAATTTAAAAAATGTATAAATTTTGGAAACAGAACTACAAAAATTACGAAAATTTTGAAAATCGTTTAATCACCAGAGAAAAGTCGGTGAAGGAAAATCGATATAAAAAAACTTCATTGTTCTGATGTTTGAGACTGAATATTGTTTGTAATATATTAGAAGAGTATCCTAGCTCACATAGCACTATCTGAACAATGTTCGTGTTTTGTCCTTATTAAATATCATCAGTGGCGTACAAATTTACAACACCCTGCATCTTGGGAATGTGTAATATTAGGACTTACGTTTATGAGAACTTTTTGCAATTTGGGGATGCCTTTTCTACCCTAGGAGTATTGTTTTTCTGAAACACCCTGTATATGTAGGTCTGTGAATCTGACTAACCAACCGTATCCCATCTGTTTCAGCGCCTCCCTCCATACAAAGCAATCCTCAAGTCGACCCCATTCTGGGCACTGGTGATCCTGCATTTCGGAAATATGTGGGGCCTGTTCTTCCTTTTAACAGCTGGGCCAAACTTCATCACGAACGTGTTGGCCTTTGACCTTGGACATACGGGTATTCTGGCCGCGCTGCCGTATCTCGCTAGATTGATATTGGCGTTGATCTTTGGACAGATCGGTGATCTCATTATGAAGAAAAAGTGGATGAGCAAGGACGCCATCAGAAAAGGATTCGTGCCTATTTGTAAGTATGATAAAACTTATTCATGAAAACTTTGCTAATTTTGGGCAAACTGATGTCGAACGTAGCTTGAAAAAAAGCGCAATCTAGAAGATAAATGTGGGTAGCTTTCGGGAGTATGTGGGATCGCATACATATAATAAGATGAAGAATATTTGTTTATGAAGCTGCCATTGTCTCAGGTTTATCCAAGTGAATTACACATAGAACTACAGCTATCGATTACACAAAAAGTTGACGTAGTAGTATTTGAGCTTATTACATAACTGATGGGAGTGATTTTGCTGAATTATTTTCAAAATGGTAGCATTTCCGGTTGTACCGGAAGTAGATGTCAACTTATTCTAAATAGAACACCCTATATATTGTGCAATTTTTAAATTCAACGCGAGAAAATAAATACTTTTCATGTGTATCATCCTATACCTAAGTCTATGCTTTTAACGGGTTGCTTATAGTAGAGGACTTACTTCAATAGATTTTATTCAAGATTTTGATAACAAATAGTTCAGGGTAGTCCAAACAGGCAATGGAAATTAGATTTAAAAACGGCAAAAACATAATTTGTATGTCATTATATACGTTTACCATGTCACAATAACGAGCAGAATCGATGTAGTCAAACCATTACGATACCATCTTGAAAAAATATTTGATGCTTTGCTGGAAATATCTGATAATAATTCGTAGGAATGGGATTGTGCAACACCTCACAAAACTCACTCGCTTGCGCTGAGCATTCGAAATAATATATAGATTTAATTTATTTAAACAAAATTAATGCTTTAAGCAAAATGATGCAAATCCCCACAATGAACATACAAATCTGTGCAAATTTGTTGGAAAAATTGATTATTAAGTTTACCGAATATCGCACAGATGAGCACTTTGCGAAGCTATTACAAGAAGCTACTAATGTAGCTCAGGTTCTCAAAGTACCAGCAAATTTCCGGCCAATAAACATGATTTGTCCTAGAAGACCAACCCAATTTCAATATGAACACAGTGACGAAGTGTTACTAGACCCCAAGATTATATACAAGAGAACCACTGACGATACAGCCCTTAGACGGTTGTCGGCTTTAAAAAAGGAAAGGATGACTGCGGATGCGTACCGGGGTAAATTTCCATAGTAACAGAGTCGAATTTCGATTGGCGTTCTGGCCCTAATAATGCCCATTATAAATATCCGAATTTTTTTCTTCCCTACTGTCGCAGTAGCAGATCTGTCAGCTCTCGTTCTCAAACCTATAACGCAGATTTTTTCAAATCGTCAGCACATTATTCGTCGGATTTTCGTCACTTAAATTTTCTGTAATTTCTCAGAAGCTTCTCAATAATAGAACGTGTTTCACATATCAAAGATGCAATATTTAATATCACCTTTTCCAAAACCCTACTTTTTAAGTACTACAATTTTTTATGACAATGATTTTTGCCTATAGCGCCGCTGCCACTAGACTGAAACTACAAAGCTTTGGCATATAAGTAACCTAGTGTGGAAATTTCATAGAAATCCTAGCGGTAATTTCCAGGTTACAGACGGGCAAACGGTAAGCAGACAGACAGACGGAAATGAGTAATATACATAGTTTTTCGTGATGTATAAGTCCCAAAAAACATAACATCTAATTTTCGAAATTTTCCTCGTGGCGTGCGTAGTAAAACTGCTTGATGGAGGTGTAAAATTTTGAATTTGCCGAAGCAGCCTAAACGTCAGGAAATCAGTATATTCACTATCTTAGGTTTTATTTATTGGTCAGTGTATAGATATGTCAGAGAGACAATCGGGCATAAGTTCAGAAGTTACATTTACGTAACTAGTTACGGAAATTCACATCGAATCAGCGTTCGCGATTATGAACACCTATTTGCAGAATGACTACGATATTATGTGAAATAGGTCACCAAATTATCTGAGTATGTCCTTTCTTAGTCCGTACATTCCTCCGCGTCGCTTGGTTTGGCAGCACGAAACAGTAGGCAAAATTCGTGTACAAAATCCGATTTGTAGAGGTTTAGGCTTTATTTTTTAATATTTTTGAATAAAATGTGTACAGTATGCTGAAAATAAAACCCTACAGGGAGCTATCAAGCCACTTTTTAATTTTTTCCACTAGGCTCTTTCTAAAAGTTCAACAAAAAAGTAAGCATTTCAACCCACCATAAATCTTGTGTAAAAACAAAATTTCAAAAATTGCTCTTGCTGGCACTCTTGGCAACATACTATACGAATTTCATTCAAAAATATTGAAAAATGGCGTGTCAGTTTCGAAGCAGCCGAATCGCTTGCAAATGGCTTGAAACTCACTGCGTCGGGAATTTGTTATCCAAATCCGCAATAAAATCTAAAGTATATCCCCTACTATTGGAAACTCGTTAAAAATCATATGGCGAAAAAGCTAAAATAAGAGAAAAAATTGTTATAATTAATTGGCATTCATTTTTCGTTTTTTGCGCAAAATTTGAGATATCTGAAAATCGACCAAACTTATTTATTACATGAGTTGTATGTTATTATATGTAGTCTCGCATAGAATTCAATAATTGAATAATATATAGCGTGTTCCATAAGCAAGTCGGTATCTGCTTTCGGTAGAACCGGAAGTGAAGTGAGATTTTGAAAGCATTTTAGCACAATTGCTTCCATCGGTTAGTGGTTAGTACAAGCCTAAATTTTCATAACTGGAACTTTTTGGGTAATTGATCGTTGAGTTCTACGTGAGACATCCTGTATAGTTTTTTGTTTGTTATTATTTTATTATTTCTAGCTCACATTCTACCAGGCCTTCTACTCGCCATCCAAACTCTGACCGGCTGTGACGTGAACTGGGCCATTGTTTTGATAACTTTGTCCTTGGGACTGAACGGAGCCTCAACTTTAACCAACTTGCAAAACGCGCACGATTTAGCGCCCAACTTTGCTGGAACCCTTTATGGCATCGCCAACTGCCTAGGAAGTGCTACAGGGTTCATATCACCGATTATCGTCGGATATCTGACGTCGACACATGTGAGCTAAATGTTAAATTTATACTATCGATGGTCTGATAAGTTAAAAATATTTTACCGTAATTGGATATCTTGCCAAAAAAATAATAATGGTAACGTTCGATATGAGGAATCTTAGTCAAAATACTTGATACCATTTTTTAAGGTAGCGAGAGCGAAAGAAATACGAGTACCGATTATTTATCGGTTCCCAAGAGAAACAATATTAAATTCCTAAATCAAAAGTAGTATTCCAGAAAAATAGGAATCATTCAACTATTTGACAAATTGGTTAAGGCTTTCGCGGCCAGTTGATAAACTGCTGTCTTGATTCGGGTCTAATGGCCGTCGTCGGTCGGAATTTCTTCCTAACGTTTCGCTAGCACGAGTGGCAAACTTCTTCAGAGGTCCTACCATTTCCGATGCTGGATGTTGCCGCTCGTGCTAGCGAAACGTTAGGAAGAAATTCCAACCGACGACGGCCTTTAGACCAGAATCAAGACAGCAGTTTATTCAACTATTTTCTACTTCTGTATAAAATACGTAGGTACCCACGGGTGCTGGATGTGTCTAGCATTGGCTACGATTCGTACACATGCACCAAATTTGAGGTCAAACCCCATGTTTATTCACTCTTGAAGTATAATTTCTCGATTTCTTAAGTATGCAGATATTTATCGGTACTTTCGATGTTCAATGTTTTGGATGAACCACCTTGTACCTGTATATGTAACTATATTTTTTAGTTGAAAACACACACGAGTATTGCTGCATTTTCAAAAAATCTAATCTTATCTAAATGAAAAATAAGTCTGAGCTCACCAATTGACGCATATCCGTAATAATGCACATAGAGATATTCAGAATTTTGACCACCGATTTGTTTTTATGGAACAGCTGTCCCAAACGTAAAAATAAACGCTCGAAAACTTTTTTCACTTATCACACCATCACACCACTATCACAAGATTTTCAGATATATAATCAATAATCAATGAAAAATCGATCTCGAAGAACCGCACGTGCAGGTAAGAAAAGTGGGACGAAACTAAAAACCGTTAAAGACAATTGAATTTAATATCCCAGATCCCAACCAATTGCAAGTCTCGCGCGGTTTCCGATAACAACTTCTTGCAAGAGTATAAAAGTGTAAGACAAGTAAGGTCACACTCGTGAAAGCTTTCCATGATTTTCTTCATACGGATCTGTTGACATGGCAGTGTTTGTCGCCAAAATTACGTTATTGTGTACATATTCATTGACGCCCGAATATTTAGCATGATTTTATGTACAATTTCGAAGATTTTCAAGATTTGCTGTCCCCCGCTCTTCAAAATGTTTTGCCGATGATCGTTCTCTTTCCCCTGAGAAGAACTCCTGCGGACGCGCATGTGCATACTTTTGGGTAAATTTGACTTTCAATGACTACCGTGTCTTACTTTGCATTTACTCATGGACTTGTAGTACTATGGCTGGTAGCTGTAGGTGGCCTCCGTGGCAACGTTAGTTGATGCCTTGTAAACACGCGGTCCTCTGGCTCTTGTTGGTTGCTTCTGGTTTTTCTTCAAGTTATACCTGTATACAGATCTGATGGGCATATGTTTTCACTTCGGTGTATTTGATGCACATCTATTTCATGCTTATGATTTCAGTAAGCAGAAAGGTACGTCGCTCGGGTTACCAATCCTGTTTCTGCTCCTGTTCCTTTATTGCGAACATGCTATCTTTTTTTTTTGTTTTTCATGTAGGTTTCCGCAAAACAACTTGACCTTCTTCGTATTTACTCATGAGCTTGAAGTACCACGGCAGGTAGCTATAGCTGTGCCTCCGTGGCGACGTTAGTTGATGCCTTGTAAACACGAGCTCCTCTGACCTAAGCCACAACTGTGCCTGCTGGCTCCTTTTGGTGACTTATGTTTGTATTACCCTTGTTTTCCTGGAGTATGCTTGTACCGGTACTTGCACATCTAGGTACAATGAATGAATTAATTAATTATGAAATTAGAGGCATAACGGCCACCATGCAGAGCCGGCGCATAGGCCACTTAAACGGGCCCTTATGCACCTCTACATTCCCTAAACCTAAAGCCTCGCCATTATAGCAATGTTGAGTATGGCATTGTCCAAGCTCCTTAACGATCCGGGGGTCCAAAGTGATGGACCACAGTATAGTCAGCCTATAGTAGCTCAGAGAATTACAACGACACAGAACGTACGCCGAGGTATCTTCCTCTACCACGCAGTGCTCACAACAAGGGATCCTCAGCCACCCCCATCACGTGTAGGTGGCCCCTTAACGTGTTATGGCCAGACAACAGTCCCACCAGTAACCTTAGGCTGGCTATATCCAATGATAGGCAAAAACGTCCATTCTTAGCGCTTAGCCCTACGATGCGTTCCCGTGCAAGGCGGAGATGTCCGGAGATGCTTATTCATTTCTGAGATACCGGATGCCTCGCTGCTAGACAAACCAGAGCTTCCCTGCATTGCAATATAATTATCGAAGTAATCTTACAGGTACTTAGTGCCTTCATTGCAGGAGAAGATTGATATTCTCCTCTTGGACTCTCCCCCCTCCAAAATGCGGGATACACAAGCCAAAGTCCAAAGACTACGGTACCAGACCTGCCCACTCACTCCGGAAATCTTTCGCCTACCGGAGTCCCACTCCGCCATCGTTGGATACGATTGAAGCGATATTTAGGGGTGATCAGATCACCCATGCTCAGAAGGACAAGGATCCTCTTTGCAGTTCGGCTAAGATGGCAGTGTGCCCCTTGACACGATTCAAGTAGGCCCAGCTGCCCTGACTCCACAGTCGAAGTGCGACTACTCTCGCTTTTCCGCGGATCGCTAGATCTAAGCATGGGAAATCCTACGTTTTCCATTGTACTCAATAGCGTTGTCCGCACTGTGCTTATAATACTAATACAGGCAAAATGCTGAATTTTATTGAGTTTGGCCTTAGCTGTCACGGTTCCAATGCAAGGCAACCAAACCAAGGAGCCGTACAAGAGAGATGGACGTACTATCGTCATGTCGAACCAGTGTACCACTTTGGGTTTACGCCCCCAGCTCACTTCGACAACACATCTACAAGCCCACATCGAGTTGCGAACCGTGTTAACCTTGTGTTCAACATGCTGTCTCCAGTTCAATTTATAGTCCAGGATAATTCCTAGAAATTTTACTAATTGGGATAGAACTAGTCTAGTCCCAAAGAAGGTCGGCAAGACAAGCCCGTCAAGCCTTCTTCTCCTAGTGAATAGGCTCAGCTCGGTCTTCCCAGCATTAACAGAAACGATCTCCCTACACCACAATTCCACAGAGCACAGGGCGCCCTGAATAATCTCAGAGACTGTTCTACAAAAACAACCCCTAACTACTATAGTTAAACCGTCTGCATAGGCTTGAACATAAACACCCGCCCTACCGAGCCTAGCGAGGAGTTCATTCACCAAGATGCACCACAGTAGGGGTGACAGAACTCCACCGTGCGGACGGCCCCCCGAGCTACACCACTGACGCTGCTGCATACACCTATAGTGTATTTACACCCAAGATGGAATGGATGCGTGATTTCCAAAAGCAAGGACGGCGTACAGGGACGCATTCAGGGCTACCTCCGAATGATGGACTACCACCAACGTGTTGTAAAACAAAGATGACAGTATTTAACGAAATTATCTAATATAGTGAAGTAGTTATAGATAAGGATGTCGCAAAATCAAATTTTTATTCTTGAAGGGGTGCTAAGTTTTTCTACAGATTTTTCAAACTAGACAACATGGAGAAATACATACCAGAGGTAACCAGCTGCTCACTATGCACAATAAATCCGTAGTCAACGAGGGGTAGAGATGACACTTTTGTACATGGAATAAATATAAGGCTGTTCAATCAATTGACAATAGATTTTGAAGGTGCACTTCGGACTTGCATTGTCTGTAGTTTATCTGTAAGTTAATATTTCAGTATAACTAGGATTCCCATAAAATGTATTGTGTGACAAAACAAAAACGCGAAACTTACTCAGACTCACTTGAAGAGCTATCGTCATTAATGTTTATGATGATGGATTCAAAATCTCTCTCAATTATGTTGTCCAGCTCCCACATTGCTACCTCCACTTTCTCCTGAACATGCTGCACACATTTTTGCCATCTTTCTGGTGTGACCCTCTGTATAGCAATTCTGAACAGCTCTTGCATGTCAGAAAATTTAAATGTTGTATTGTATGCAGCAATGAAATTCCTAACATCTGCCCATATGAGCTCAATGGGATTGAGCTCACAGTGGTAAGGCGGCAAACGGAGTACTGTTTTGTGGTGTGCTTTGGCCATTTCATCTATGACATATTTATCATGTCTTGGTCTGTGTTGTTTCACAATATCTAATAGTTGTAATTTCAGTAAGGAAGGGTCGAAAGTTATATTTTTGGAACGGAGCCAGCTCTGAATGTCTGATTTTCTAGAAGCTGAATTTGGAATTTTTTCCATTTTGCGATAATGATAGGGAGCATTATCCAAAACAACCACAGAATTGTCTTCGAGACGTGGTAAAATGCCTGAAAACCACTTCTCGAATGCTTCCCCATTCATCTCTTCATGGTAGTCAGTGGTTTTTTTGACTCAAAAGACCATAAGCCGTCATCCACGACGCCATCTACACCCTCAATGTGGCAAATAATGAGCCTTTTTCCTTTGCCTAGAAAGATAAAATCCGCTAAGTACACATGCACGTCCTGTAGGTACGAAGATAGAGAGATATTGTGTTTTTCAATCCGGTCGACAGTCCAACTAGAAATGCCCTTCTGGATGAAGTCACAGTTTTGTCAACCCATACCTTCGGAGTAGTGTGCCCAGCGTTAATCCAGGTTTCGTCCAGGTAATAGATCTTCCTGTGCTGATCCCTAAATGATTTAATTTTGGTCAGGTACTCTCTCCTCCACAGAACAATTTCTTCTCTATCCATAAGTAAGCTGTTACGACCTCGTTTCTTCCATTCGAAATTAAGATGCTTCAAAAGTTTATGAATAGTCGAACGTTTGAAATTTGGTAACATAGCATCCTCGTTAACCTCCCGTAGTACTTTATCAACTGTCGGTATTTCGTTTCTGAAGAAGAACTCATGCACTTTCCTCCGAATCGCATGCTTGTCAGCGTCATCCAACGATCTTATGATACTTTTGCGATTTTTACCCGTCATTGGCTTGGAAAAGGCATGCTTTTTCTTATGTTCGTTCAAAACATTGTACACTGTCGCTTGCCATACCCCAATTTTATCTGCCACTATCAGAGCTATTTTCGGGTTAGTTGATGTTTCGTCTTCCTTTCGCTCTATCTTGAATGTATTCAATATGACCTCTTTCATGTCTACGCTAAGATGTCTTTTTTTTATCGCTTTCTAGGAGGGCTAAGGGAGTAGCCTACAGCCTCGTAGTATCGCAGTATCTGTACTGGACATGTTCAGGATTGGTTCAAAACAAATAATAACGAGGAATAACAATAACAAAGAGAAACTTAACAAATTACTCAAATACACTTAACAACAACAACAGCAACAACCAAGCACGGTGAATACGAAAACACGAGCACGCGCATTATTCCGCCAGGCGACCACTTGAAATGTAATGGCGGATTTACCAATAAGGCGTTGTCCCGAGAGATCACCCGCTAACTGTTATTATTTACATCTCATCTTGAATTTGGATTCAGTTTAGGTACAATACTGTATTGGTAAGCCGAAGGTTTGACCCATTTTTCATCAATTTGTAGCGTAAATCGAATACATGCGAATGGCGCTAAGCATGCCCGGCAGGCGCATCGCTTTGTGGTGACGAAATAAGAAACTTCTGAGGAGCGTAACTTTTTCATTTACGAAGATATTCAAAAAAATGTCGGAGCTGTACTTCACTTTACGTAGACTATCATTTTAAGCGTGTTTCAAAAAATAGGAAGCTTTTTCATTCGTTGGCTCCGGAAAATCGTGGTGACCACTTCTCATGGTTCGTACTTTGACCCTTGCAGTCTAGTGGCTGGGAACCGGGGGGACGACTATAAAATTAGGTTATTTATTTCTATAAATTATTTTTCATATTGTATTTTATGTATTTGCACTTTCAGAATGGGCTGCACGAATGGCACACCATCTTCTACATAGGTTCTTCGGTTTACATTGCTTCTGGGATAATATTCTGGTTCTTCGGAAGTGGGGATGTTCAATCCTGGAATGACTTAGAAGAAACAGCCAATAAACGAGACGTTGTGGGCATTGAAAATGTTAGTTTTGATGACGTAGAAGTTGATAAAAATGACAAGAAAGATAGAGAGACTAGATAACTTACATTGAGCATTTACTAGATTTTAAAATGTGTTTAATATTATTTTTTAGAATATGCGTTTTTATTAAGATTCCGAAGTAGGTAAAATACCTTTATACATATCGTATATGTGAGCAATTATGTGATTTTATTTAAGGTTTTATTGTATATATCTCATGAACAGAGCTTATAGCAATGCCAATAAATGAGTTACCATGTAATTCAATCAATTGTAACCATTATATAAATTTCATAAAGAACAATCATATTAAAGTAATGTTGTTTCATTCTTTTGCCAAGACCATGTTTTCGATGCCATTATTTTTTGCTACGAAACCATTATGGACCATATGATGGTATGTTTTGGTACATTTCAAATCCAAATTTCAAACCCTTCCTTTCCGCTGAAAATACCTTCCCAGAATTTCTGGATTCCGACTCGGATACTGCCAGCTGGAAAACGGGCGTGGTTACCTGGGCCCAAATAAAACCACCCTTCTTTGCCTAATCGACAAATTTGACCTGGTTTGTGTGTTGCTTCTCTTTTTCTCAACACCAAAAAAAAAATCGGAACCTCAACTGACATTTTAATTTTTAACACTCGGATAGTTACTTGAATATTCAAATTTCAAGACATTTAAGAAAATTTGGGGAAGAACTGTTTTATTAGTACGCTTGATATAACAAAGCTAATGTGCGGTGAAGCGTGAGCGAACTAGTAAAAAAAATAAATGAAAAAGTACTCACTGTTCAGTTGAATAGAAATTCCAAGTACGGCTCTGTCGTAAAATCAGTATTTACATCGTAGAGTACGTCGTATAACTGTACGCCGGCGCTGGCGCTGTCGACGTAATCGAGGGATAGGACAGGACCGGCTTCGGTTTGGTTCAGGTTTGATTGAGTTTGCGGAGCCCAATATCTCGGTTCTTCTAGGACATATTAGTGTATATGCTACTAAGAAAATCCGCTTATTTTCTCAAGATCTACACGTCGTGTAAAGGAAAACCCCAACTTTGCGGACATTCTATTTACTGATAAAGGTTACAGGTACTGCCAAACAAAAAAACGTTATTCATTTTTTATGCTACATCTTCCGCCTATAATGTTCAACCAATTTTATATTTTCATTCGTTTGATTGTAACGAGGCGAAAATCAACGAGATACAATCAAAAATTCAAGCAATATCAAAGTTGTATATTCACCCGACTGCCTCAGATAGAAGGTAATGTTTTTCGTGCGTGTTTTTGCGCCTAGTTCGCCACCACTAGACCGATTTTCAAAAACTACAAAGGTTTTTTATCCTTGTATACTATTAATATTGTGTGAAAATTTCATCAAAATCCGTGCGGTACTTCTCAAGTTATACTCTTATATAAAATTAACCCACAGACCGTTAGACAGACAGACCGACGGAAATTAGTGACATGATTTTTCGTGATGTAGTTGTCATGTACATAAGACCCAAAAAAATCTGATATCTCATTTTCGATTTCTTTTGCGCCACGGGCGTGCGAAGTAAAACGGTTTTAAGATAGAGGAGTAGAAACTTTTAATTTGAAGAACAAGCCTGAACGTCAGGAAACCAGTATATTCACCATTTTAGGTTTCATTTATTGGTAACTAGTTACGAACATTTACTATACTTCGAATCAGCGCAACACCTACGAGTATTTGCAGAATGACATACTGGGTTTGTCCGGAAAATAATAGGACTGAGTCGATTTAAAAAAAAATATTGAGCCAATCGTTACAATTCTTTAAAAACTTTGAAAATAGGCTCATTCTGCGACGATGCAGCGCTGCCAGCGCGATTTCCAAGCATTGAAGGTGTCACGGAAGGCATTCTCCGGAATAGCCTTGGATCCCCTCTGTCGTCTCAAAATGCTTGCTTTTCATCGGCCTTTCTAGGCGAGGAAACAAAAAAGTCTGGGGGGCCACATCTGGGCTGTAGGGCGGCTGCGGAAGCGTTGGGATGCCGGCCTTGGTCAGGTAGCTGTTCACAAGAAAGGCGGTATGAGCCGGGGCGTTGTCGTGGTGCAACTTCCAGTCGGCTGCGATGTCTTGCCGGACCCGACTGACCCTTCGTTTGAGTCTCCTGAGCACTTCCACGTAAAACTTGGCGTTGACGGTTTGTCCAGGAGGAACAAATTCATGGTGGACGATGCCTTTGATGTCAAAAAAGACCATGAGCATCGTTTTCACTTTGGATTTGCTCATTCTTCCCTTTTTTGGGCGAGGAGACGCCGTCGTGTGCCGCTCGGAAGATTGCCTCTTTGTCTCGGGATCATACTCAAAGATCCACGACTCGTCACCTGTGATTACGTTATTAAAAAATTGGGGGTCACTTTCACACATGTTCAAATTTTCTTGGCACACTTCCACTCGCCGCAATTTCTGGTCGTCAGTGAGCACTTTTGGGACCATCTTCGCGCACACCTTGCGCATGTTCAAATGCTGTGTCACAATGTCATGAACGACAGATTTTAGTAAATTTAACATCTGGGCAATTAAACGAATACTTAGTCGACGGTCTGAGTTCAAAACTTTGCGCACACGAGTCACATTGTTGGTGTTTGTCGAAGTCGAAGGTCTTCCAGCACGATCTTCAGCAGCGACCTCTTCCCGGCCCTCCAAAAAGGCCTGGTGCCACCGAAACACACCACTTCTTGCTAAAGCAACACCTGGGTAAGCCTGCTTGATCATATCAAACGTCTCTGTCGCAGATTTACCGAGTTTCACACAGAATTTAATCGCGTACCTCTGCTCTAACGAACGCGGCATTCCGGGCTTGCACCACTCACAGAAACACGTCGCGCGAAAATGCCTGTCCTGACTCTCCAAGTGCTCGGAGACAACTGACCAGCCGCTCATTCGTTAGCTAGGAACGCCCTCTACCGAATCAAGTCGGTGCGCGCACGCTCCGAAGTACAGTCATGGCGGAAGAAAATGAGTCCTATTACTTCCCGGACAAACCCTGTATACACGATATCATATGAAGTAGGAGTAGGGCCACCAAATTATGTGAATACGTCCTTTCTTAATCCATACATAACGCAGCGTCGCTTGGGCTGGCAGCACGAAACAGTAGATAAAATTCGTGCAAAATCCAATTTGTAGAGGTTTGCGTGTTTCGAAACTGACGCTTTATTTTTTAGTATTTTCGAATGAAATTTTTACAGCGTGCTGAAAACAAAATCCTACAAGGAGAGAGACACTTTTTCATTTTTTCCACTAGGCTTTTTTTAAAAAAATCGCGAAGATCAACAAAAAAAAGATAAGCATTCCAACCCACCACCGATCTTGTGCAAAAACAATTTCAAAAAGTGCTCTGATTGCCTGGACAATTAATTTTCTTCTAAATGTACTGTATGAACTTCATTCAAAAATATTCAAAAATGGGGTGTCAAGTTTAATAATACTGTATTTCTTTTAGCGGATGCTTTGAAGAACGCAACTACTTCCTTCCTTTACCTACAGTATTTCTTACTGCTTGGACACTGCTGCTTTTTGAAATCGAAAGATTCAAGGCATGATTTGCGCATGGGCTTTTTAGAGCATTCGGCAAACATTTTTGCAATTCCATTACAGCGCCCTTTTGTTCACCTAACATTAGGTTATACGTATCAGTACCAAGGCCCTCACATAGTTTTGAGTCTAAGTTATTGGTTTTAATGAAATGCTTGACTGTTTGAGCAAGAATTTGACCTGTGACTTTGGACTCCATTGTATCTTCATCAAAATTTGAGTAGCAATCCACAAATCCCATGAAGTCCTCGTAAATATGTTTTTGATAACAATACCGCAATACATTTGTGATTTATGGCTAATGTCTGTAGTTTCGTCAAATATAATACTGTAATACTGACTTTGCCTGACGCGACTTAAAACTATATCCAAGATTTCTTCGTCACAAAATTCTATAATTTCATTTTGGATGCGGCTGCTTATGTACGTAGCATGCGCTTTTGAGTTCTCTAAGTTTTTTTTCAATAAATTGTCGCCGCTCTCGACTCTAAACCGTATTAGTTCTCTAAAAAAGTCGTCCCCTATGTCTATGCCCTCTAAGTGGCATATTTTGGCATCCTAAAAAAATTATAGATGCTATTATAGGAGTCAATCTTTGCCGATTTTCTGATACTTCGCTCTCAACCTATTATATTTCTTATATCATTCTCTGGATTTTCGTAAATCTTTAAAAAGTTTGTAGCATCTGAAACTGCTTCTGTATGATATAATGAGTTCTCATGTGTCTCACAATTACCGGTTTTGCCATACAATTTCGAAAATTTCTTTAGTGGTACGGTAACAAGTTTTCTCAATTTAGTTGATTTATGTACTCCTAATTTTGCAAAAACCACGCAATATTTACAGAAAAGCCCTTGTAGTTCCCCTGAATATGACACCCAAGGAAATTTCTCTGTTTTTTTGAAATGTAACATGTCACTTCTTTATTATTTTTCAAGTGTGTGGAATAGGGATATTTGAAAGAGTCATTAGGAATCATTGCACACCTCAATAAGGTATATTTTCATGGGAAGACAAGTTGCCACTGAAATTTACATATGGCGCAACATCAACAAAATTGGATCCTTTAGGTTTCGCACCCGATTGTTCAACACTTGGTTCAGCATACATCAAGAAATTTTGAAGTGGAAGGCCCAGGTTGAATTGTAGGATTATCATCAGTTTTTTTCGGTAATTCTTGTGCCGGTGGATCAGACAGTTTGTTTTATTTAGAAAGGAACCAATCGATGGTATTCTGTTTCCTGTTACTCATCCTGACAACAGCAGCCGTCAACCAGCACTAAAAGTTACACAAATATTGTCAAATAAACGGCATTATTGGTTTCCACGTATCTCATAACAAAAAACCTTTTCTGTTTGGAAAACAAGATTTCTTAAGTTCAAGCGATTTTCAAAAGCTAAATATATAATTTGCCATCTCGGACGAACGAAATGCACTGAAGTGCTTATATACAGGGACCTCCGAGACAAAATAGACATAGATGATAATGATAGCTGGAGTATGGACCAAACACTTCGTAATTGAAATTATATCAAATTTCCATTTTTTTAGACACGATTCTTTTATAATTTTTCATAAAGCTGTCGTTAACATGTACTTCTATGGGGCCTCTACAACATATCCTATGAGTGGCACAATTCTTCGTTTGGGTTCTGCGGGGGGAAAGTTCTTATTGTTGAATAACAAAATTTAATTCTAATTTCTTTGTCTTCTTGTACTCGTAAATCGATTTATGACTTGTTTCGTATCGACATGTACATCTTTATAAATATTTATAAAAGTGCCAGTCCTGTTGGGCGATCTTCTGTCACTGATGCTGGCGACCGCGTCTTGAACCTCCTGAACGTAGAAAAGGGCCTCTCTTCTAACGGTACAGTAACTGATGATGTATCAAGGATACATAAGGATTTTTTGATGTTGGGATACATTTCGGCATCGCAATTTTCAAAGTATAAGACTGTAAGAGTCGAAAGCGGAATATTCTGCACTCGCTGCCACTTTGCCATCCACGGCCGATATCCATTCACAATTATTGGAGTATGTCCAAGAGCTGTTGGAACGCGATTGCGAGTTGCTTAACGGTTTCTAAATTTTCACTTGTTTAAGTGATTCTCGGGATAAAAACACCTAACTTAACTTAATTAAATGTCTCTGGGGATAGTTATGAAACTATGCTAGGAACTCAGCATTATTTTCTTACTATTCAAATCCCACTTTTCACACACATTCATGTTATTCTTGTGTTTAACTAAGAATATACAAAAAGTTGGCAAAAAAACCTAATCATCAGCTATTTTGAATAAAGGGCCCAACTTCCCTAGCCCTAGAGAGAGGCGTGGTGAATAAAAATCCCACCTCTTCTCCCAAGCGAAAAGAAGGCGTGGTCTAAGATACCACAGATTTTTATTTTCATTTAACATGCCTCCTTTTCTAGCTGACTGTTCTGTAATCACAGTCCTTTAATGTTGACTTTTTGTTTGACTTTGACGCTTTGACAGTTGACATTGTTTTGACTTCTCGTTTCAACACAATTCAAAGCAAATTTTATAAAGAAGCTCTGTTTTCTGCAGAAATGGACACGTATGAAAGTGTTTTATTAGTGAAACCTGAGGTGTTTGTATTTAATATACCGCCCAGATCCACCAATAGAGGTTACAGGTAATGCCAGCCAAGGGTTTTTCATAATTTTATGCTACGCCTTCCGCCCACAATTTTCATATCAATTTTCTATTTTCTTTGTACTGTATATCGTATTTTAATCACTATTTTCAGTTCCGTATCTTATTTTTGTTTGTGTAATACATAACAGATCATTCTTTAGTTTGAATCATGTTGTAGATAAACCATTTTCCCCATTAGTCCACAATGACTATGCTTTCTCTTTTGTGTAACTAGAAATTTGTAGGAACTTTAGCAAAAACTAATAGTTTACGTATATAAGTGACCTGCGATAACGTGGCCAATGTGTTCACTTCTAATTAGACAAATTGAATGGAGTCTCAAAAGTTGAGTGAGAATATTTTTTGGTAGGGCTGCAGATTGGAACCTTGCAGAACCCTCATGGACAGGCAGAATGAGACTAATCTGCAAAGGCAACGAACTTGCAATCAAGTTGGAAGATAAAAATACTGGAGAATTGTTTGCAAAATGTCCCATTGAAGCATATCCTAGCATTGCTATAGAATCAGTCAATGACTCATCCAGGTAAAAAAAATGTATTTTTCATTGCTCAATGTCTTAGGATCTCTGCTTATGTAGGCATTTATTTGTAACTCCATCATAGAATATTTATTTCTTAAGATCTTTATTTTACCTTTGTAAGAGCTTAAAGCATATCAACACTTATATTAAAAACAGATCTGTAAAAAATTAAACATGTTTTACAGATCTAAGATAACTCATTTGTTTTATACATATAAATAGGAAAATTGCAAATATTTTAGTGTACTCTAACATGTTTCCACATTGCTTTTTTGTTTCTCAAAAATATAATTTGTACTCACTAGAAAGTATTATTTTCAGATATTTTGTCCTCCGTATCATGGATGACAATGGACGAACAGCATTTATAGGTATAGGATTTGGAGATAGATCTGATTCTTTTGATCTGAATGTTGCATTGCAAGACCATTTTAAATGGGTGAAAAAAGAGAAGCAAATCAGTGAGGAACCAGCTAGTGGACCTGCACTGGATCTTGGATTCAAAGAAGGTAAATTGTTTTTTGCCAAAGTACTACTTATTTCAAAAAAGCGTGTTAAATACCAAGTACTGGGTACTAAGTGGATTTGATTAACAGTTTTTTCAGCTACTGTTAGTAATTACTGATAATAAGATTATAATTATGTTTTTGAAATGCCCCTTTAGCCACAAAATTGATTTACCTCTACAAGAAGTTTTTGGGTGCCTGCAAACATTTTTTTAGAGAGGGCTGATCAAATTTACAAAATGCCACAAAAAAGGAAAGTGAACATAAATTTCAAGCATTCCACCTTTTTGCAAAGAAAACCTTTACTCAAATGTACATAAAGATACTTTTGGTTTAGTCCTTTCCAAATTAGGATTGGCATTGCCTACCTTCAACAAACATGTTGGTCGTACCTTTTGAATGACTCACAGATGTGACAAAACGTTAAAAAACAAAGTTTAAGCGTTTTCAATTTTTTTGTTTTTGCCATATATCTGGACCGATTTTCAAAACCTTGAGTAAAAATTTCATCCAAATCCCAGCAGAAATTTCCAAATAATAGACAGACCAAGGATTGCCGGACAGATCCACAGGCAGACGGAAATGAGTGACATGGTTTTACCTACTGTAGATGTCATATAACATCAAAAAATTATCGATTTTTTTTCGCACTTACAATGCTACTGTCAAAAGATACAACTTCTTTGTACCATCCTCATGAAATTTGGTACAGAAGGGTTTCTGGGGTCGCGGATTTCAAATGTGCTGTCAGAAAATCAGACATTCAATATGGCATAATCAGTATGGTGTGGATACTTGAAATAGGCTGATCTTATGATGTTTGATAGGAGATAGGATCATTATAATATAGTACATGCCGAATAAAAAGGATTCTCTAAAAAAAAAAGATTATACTTCAAACATAACAAACAAAAAAATATGATATGATTAAAGGACTTAATTTTATTTGTGACGCTTGCGTCAATTCCTTAGAGCTCGTGCTGGCTTGTAGCTCGAAAGTTTTTAATCTTTTAAATCTTTCCACATACACCCCTGTATATGCAAATTTCGCTTTATGATTGTATCTAACGTTGTCCGTATAAAATCCGTCGTTTCCCTTCATTTCAGAATTACTCAAAGTGAAATACTTTTCGACATCTAAAATAATAATTTTTCCAATGGCAAAGTGTACCCGCCTCAGTTGACGACAGCATTTTGGCATACAAAGGAGTTGCTCTTGAGAGTATTTGGGGCTCTTAAGTCTCTTCTGATATTCAAGACGATTCCTCCTGAATTCCAACGATATCGTACTCTTAGAAGATCTGTGTTGACGCGCCTGTCAATTTAGCAATAAATATCTAGTTGCTCTGGAATATGTCACAGGCTTTTGGCGTCTGTCAAGTCTCTGTTATTCAAATCTGTTTGCTGTGATATCTTTTTCATTATTTAGTTTTTACAATCTTGTTAATAATGGTGAATTATTCAAATGCATAAATGGCGGAAATGCATTACCTATATGGCCTTGCCGACGGTAATGGTGAGCAAACCAGACGGATTTATCACCAGAGATATCCCAGTCGTGCTTTGCCAGATAGTCGAACCTTTTCTAATACTCATGGCCATCTTGTTGAAACTGGTTCTGTCCGAAAAGGAACATCTGAAGGTAGACCTCTAAGTGTGAGAACACCTGAAATTGTGGAAGCAGTGCTGCACGAAGTCGAAGAACATCCTGAAACGAGTACGAGGAAGAACGCTAGACACTTAAATATTTGCCATCAAATTGTTTGGAGAAATTTAGTGGATTTTTTGTTATATCCTTACCATATTTTAAGAGTACAGGCATTACTTCCCATTGATTTTCCAAGACATGCGAACTTTTGTCAGCGGTATCTTCAAAATATTACACAAAATCCGCAATTTGAATCAATGATTCTGTTTCTCGGACGACGCTAATTTATTTCTCGAAATGCCATTCAGAATTTCCGCAATAATCATTTGTGGGCAGAAGAAAATCTCTATGCCGTAACCGAAACCCATTTCCAACACCAATTTTCGGTTAACGTATGGGCAGGAATTATTGGCAACCACTTTATTGGCCCATTCTTCTTGCCGGGGCGACTTGACGGACAGACTTACCTCAATTTTCTTCAACAACAGTTGCCTTTGCTGCTTGATGTTCCGTTAGTAATAAGAAACAATATGTAGTACATGCATGATGGTGCACCAGCGCATTTCAGTGTAGCGGTTCGTAATTATTTACAAACCGTTTATCCAAATCGTTGGATTGGCCGCGGTGGGCCCCAAAAATGGCCACCAAGGTCCCCAGACCTCAACAGTTTAGTTTTCTTTTTGTGGGGCTATCCTTAGACACTAGTGTACACAAGTCTCATTAACACTGTAGAGGAATTAAGAGAAAGAATAGTTGCAGCTTGTGATAGAATAAAAAACACTCCATGGATATTTCAACGAGTGCACAATTTCATGAGAAGGAGGGCGGAAGCATGCATACTAAGTGAAGGGGGCCATTTTTAACAATTTTTATAATCATTTCGTTGGTTTTAACGTTATGTTTATTTTTCCAATTAAATTGATAATAATTTTGCAAGTTAGACAATAGAACGGTTTTTCTTTTTTTACAAAAAAATGGCGCATCGAAGGAAAACAATTCAAGGGAAATCATTTGTTTTAAATTGAACGGGGAACTTAAAGATAATTTTTATGTAGCAAAAAACCATTGGCGTACCATTTTTTTCTTGAAAAATTTCGAAGTCAATACCCGTACGCACGCCACTGTTAAAGCTAAAAATCATTTTTGCATTGAAAAATATGCAACTTTATTAACTTTCACTACGTACTAAATATCAGTGAAATATCTGAAGCGGTTCTGAAACTATTAATTAATTTTCATTTTTTCCTAAAACTTCAACACCCCGAGTTTTTGTAAGGAAACATTTGTGGATCATAGTTTATAAAGCAAAATAACATTAATTTTTCATGTAGACTCACACCCTTAAATATTCGCATATCATTAAGGAACACCCTGTATATCAGAGATGAAATATCTTAGCTTCTGTAGTAGAATCCATATTGAGATATCTTGGATTTTTCAATACACAACCCTGTGGATAATGTAGAACGTTACGGATTTCACCACAAAAAAGTTATACGAATAACTTACGACAAACTTCAAGTTTGA
The DNA here is from genome assembly GCA_963669975.1 of Acanthoscelides obtectus. Classification (NCBI taxonomy): domain Eukaryota; kingdom Metazoa; phylum Arthropoda; class Insecta; order Coleoptera; family Chrysomelidae; genus Acanthoscelides; species Acanthoscelides obtectus. Next base: position 43,953,296 of record CAVLJG010000001.1, read on the forward strand.
CGATCTGTCATAGCGAAGGTAGTGTAAGCAAGGTTTCGTTTTTATGGTCAAATAATTATATTATAAAGTATCAACTTTCAAATACATGGTGGATACTGGTTTCGAACGCCGTGGAACGCGTGTCGAGCAAAAACAGAAAAACCGTAGACGAAAGGCAAACCTGGAGCAGACAAACAACCAAGTGGTGTGGTAAAAATACTTATCAATTTCTGTGTGTTAGTAACCCTATCCCCTTCTTGGTGAGTCAAAACCCATTTTTTGTATATACTTTTTCCCAAACATACTATTTTGTGTACTACCTATCACAAAAAAAGAAAAAAGGGGAACGCATAAAAGTGTAGAGGCATGGAAACGGACTCTAGGGGGGAGTCACCCTCCCGAACTAGTGCTGTAGATAATAGAAACCTTACACAAGCAGAGCTAGAAAATATAATAGTTTTTGTCGAAGCAATGGAAGGCACTGGGATTCAAGTAGGTCAAAGAAGGTATCTACAGCTAGCAAAAGATATATTTCAATTAAATTTAACCAACATTAAACGCATACAAGTCAAGGGAAGGAATAGGCTGGGAGTAGAGTTCCTGAATTACAAGTCAGCAAACTCTTTTGCAAATAAAGAACTCAATGGGTACAATATATATATATATATATATATATATATATTGTACATATATATATATATATATATATATATATATATATATGTACCATTCAACAAAGTAACATGCAAGGGAATCATAAGACAAGTAGATACAAGCTTCACAATTGAAGAGATCATTAGGGCTATCGAATATATAATGAAAGTGTTAGATGCAAAAAGGCTCAATAGAAAAACCATAGTAGACGGCATTACAAAATACACGCCCACTGGTACTATACTAATAACATTTCAAGGCACAGTACGTCCTACAGATGTTTCTATTTACTATCTTCTCTTTCCCGTATTTATATATATACCACCTGTCACTCAATGTTACTCTTGTCTCAATTATGGTCACACTAAGACCCAGTGCAAGGGAAAAAGAATATGCTTTAATTGCAGTAATCCTGAACATAATGAAGAGGGGGGAGTACTTTCACTGTCAAAGAAAATGTTATCATTGCGATAGGCTGGAACACAGATCCAATTCGAAAGACTGCCCAGAGTACAAGAGGCAGGAAAAGATAAAACAACTAGTATTTGAAAATATTTCATATTTTGAGGCAAACGAGCTGTGCCCTAAAACGTATAAATCGCAAAGTAATATGATAAACACAACCGACATAGCTTACAATAATAGAAATATCACATCAGTCAGAAACCAGAATACACCTTCTACCTCCGGAATAAGTCAAATAAATATAGCACAAAGAAGAACATTTGAATTCTCGAATACAATAAAAACAAAAAGAACCTTTCAACAAGCATTATCACAAACACCAAAAAAAAGAATATTTGAACATAACACCGGATACAATAGAGAAAGTCACAATGAGAACCTAATAAACAGAAACGGTAGACAACGAAACAGTAACGGACCAATACCAGTACAAGCACAAGTGCACAATAACGCTTCAAACACAGAAGCACCATTCAACACGCCTAAGACGACTACTAGTGCCCTTTACAGAAATAACACTAAAGAACAAGTAGATGAAACCATTGAAAACTTAAAATATCTGAAACCCTAAGTAAAATTAAACAAATAGTACTTAATGATACAGACCAGACTGACAACGAATTTTACTGAAAAAGTAAAAAATGTTACATAGCCTAGTCTCAGTAGTACAAAACAGACACAACTGCAAAATGAACAGCAAAGGCACTTCCACTTTACAGTGGAATCTAAGGCGTTACAGTAGTAACAGCGTGAATTTAATACAATTTTTAGAAACGCATAACCCAGACATCATTTTTTTTAATGAGACATAGCTAAAGAAACAACAGAGTTCGCATATTAGAGGCTATCAATGCATTAGAGCAGACCGAGAATATGGGAAAGGTGGAGTAGCTACATTTATAAAAAATAACATCTGTTATCAAAACATAAGACTCCCTAACACATTTAACACTGGAAACCTACAATGTATTGTCACTAAAGTCCTTAATATTAATTTTGTTAATGTATATAGCCCTCCAAGCAACAAAATCACAATAAAAGGGTTCAATGAACTTCATTGGGGTATTTTGCAGGACTGCGGAAATAGTGATCACTTCCCGATGATTTGTAAATATGAACACTTACTAAGATCAACGAACGAAAGACCCAAAAGAAATTATAAAAAAGCAAATTGGAGTTTGTACAAACAATTAATAAACGAACGCTTTAGGATAATGTTGACTACCAAACCCTTGCTCAAACAATAAACATAGTAGCTGATCTTTCAATCCCCTATACCTATACCAAGCAAGATAATAACAGAAAGGTATCCAGAAGTCCATGGTGGGATGAAGAATGCACAGCCAAAATTGAACAAAGAAAAAAGGCCATACGAAAGTTTAAACTAGAATCTAGTTTAGAAAATTACATAGAGGCGAAAAAATCAATGCACAGACAAATAGATTCTTGAAAAAAAAGAAAAAACCCGATTTAAAAATGTTTGCTCCATCATAAAGAGAAATACTAACCCCTCTTTCATATGGAAAGCATTCAAAAAATTTAGTGACAATAAAAAAGTATACAATAAAAACTCATCCCCTAACCCAAAAATTGCCGCAAATATCATAAAAAATCTAACTGTGTGTAACATTCCAGCTGAATTCTCATTCCATTGTTCAAAAAATGAAAACCATCAATTCCACTTCATAGATTTATGTATCGCTTTGGAAAACCGCAAAAATAGTGCTCCAGAAATGGACAATATCTCATATTTATTGCTCAAGAATCTACCAGGCTCAACACTACACTCACTATTAAACATATACAACAACTGCCTATCAGGTATGCAAATTCCTAACAGCTGGAAAGAGCATTTGATATACCCCATACTTAAAACAAATAAAAACCCAAACAACCCCAATAACTATAGACCTCTGATTCTAAGCTCGTGCGTAGGGAAAACACTAGAGATTTTGCTCAAAAATAAACTAGAATGGGAACTCGAAAGTAAGATAACTTTTAACCACCTGCAGACAGGAATCAGAAAAGCATACTCTACCCAAGACAACCTCGCTTTCATAGTTTCCAACATACAATTGGCTTTTTCACAAAAAGAAACCTCGTTAGCAGTCTTCCTAGACATCAAATCAGCATACGACAACGTAAACATTTTTCTATTATACGAAACACTAATAAAACTTGGAATATCTAAACAAATTTGTAATCTAATTTTTAATTTACTGAATAACAGAACAGTATATACAATAGATAATGAAAACAATATACATGGTCCAAAGGTCACCTCACTAGGCCTTCCTCAGGGGTCCCCTCTAAGACTTTGAAGTTGAGTCATTAATTTTCAGATAATGATTGTAGAAGGAAGATAAACCAAAATATGTGTGTAAAAATAAAAAAAAAATTTTACCTTGTTTTATAAAGTATCCTCCCGACAAGTATTTCAGTGCGGACCTGTATTTGATCGTGAGGTCCCCTGTGAGGTCTTAAGTCACCTGATTCACGAGCCCGTTGTACTACATTAACAAAGGCACGAGGGGTTGGTTGCACTCGATTGGGAAACCGATCCGCATAAACATGTGCCATTTTTATTTCGTTTGAGCCACGCAACAGACACTATTCACACGCGTTACCGATTGACACTGACTGTATGTATAACTGAACTGAATAAAATAATTGTAAAAACATGGTTCCAAATTCTTTCGCTTTTTTGTTTCCGATGCGATGAACCGATAAGGCGGATTATATCCGTTGTTGCCAAACACGAGCGCATATTATTATTGAGACAGGGCGGTACTCAAACTACCAAAGGGCTATAACTTTGTTACTTTAATTTTACCAGAAAAATGGTAAAGGAAAAAAACATTTCTTTTGATCAGATCTAGTCACTGTTAAAATAAATGACTCAACTTCGAAGTCACCCTGTATAAATGAATTATATTCAATATTACCACAACACATACATTTACTCAGTTACGCAGACGATATTGCACTATTGATCAACGGTAACAAAATAAACAAAATGACGGAAACATTAAACGAGTATCTGGAAAGAGTAAACGTTTGGATGAAAAGCCACAACTTTGAAATATCAGTGGAAAAAAGTTCAGCGATATAGTTTACGAAAGGTAATCGAATGCGGTCCATACCAATAATTAAAATTAACAACGAAAATATAGAGCTCAAAAACCAAACGAAATACTTAGGGGTCATACTACATAAAAATTTAAAATGGAGCGCACAGATAGACAATATGATAAATAAGGCTAATAGGGGAATAAAACTTTCAAAAATTTGTGGGAAGGTTTCCTGGGGTGCCGACCCTTACACATGGCGTATAACGGACTAGTTAAATCCCTCCTGGATTATGGTAGCATACTATTAAGCTCCTGCAATCAAAAAGATCTCAATAAACTCCAGAAGACGTCATTTCAAGGGCTCAGGATCATAACGGGTACCATGAAGTCAACACCAACTAACACGTTACTAGCAGAAACCGCGGAAATGGACCTACACCACAGGCGGGTCTGGGTATGCACTAAATTCCTACCGAAAAAAATTAGAATTCAATCCCACCCCTTAATCATAATATTAAAAAAGACTATTGGAGGAATGGAGCGCCCACCATCACCATAGAAGCCCTTAACATTTTGGAGGAATACATTCCACTATTCCATTCGGGACGAGCCCTACCGTGCTTCGAGTTTGATTACACTACTCAAACTCGGGCAGTGAAAGTCGTCCCCCTTAACATAAACAAAAAAGATCACAATATCGAGTTGCAATGTCTACAAATTATGGAACAGTTCAGAGACACCCATACCCTCATATACACTGACGCATCTAAAGTGGACTATAAAGTGGGATATGGGGTACACATTCCTCAACTGGAACATAACTACACATCCAGACACCCTGACTACTTAAATATATGCGCGGCGGAAGTAGCAGCGATTAACAAAGCATGCAACATAGTCATAGAAAAAGAAAGTCTAATATTAACAGCCTCGCAAAGAGCTGTAGCACAAATAGCAAAACAAGGTGTAGATGCTAACTCAGAATATGGCTGCCTCACAACAAGAAAGCTAATTCACGAAGCTGCAGAAAAAGGATACAATATTGAACTGGCTTGGATCCCAGGACACTCAAACATTAGAGGAAATGAAACGGCAGACATCCTAGCTAACTTAGGAAGACAACTCAGAATCCCACAAGATACGAAACTTACCATACCCGATATACTAAGGCCAAAACAAAAATAAAGGAGAAATTCACAACAATGTGGAAACGAACATTCATCAACAAAGGCAGGTGGTATAAGAAAATACAAGAAGAATTCCCGGTCAAACCATTTTACTCCAAAATCCCGTATATAAGCAGAAGACATCTAACAGCCATAATCAGAATGAGAACGGGACATGCAAGATATAAAGCTCACATGTTCAAAATAGGAATGGAAGATGACCCCTTCTGTGATTGTGGACAATATGCAGATTCAAATCATATACTATTAGAATGCCCAATAAATCAAATATTAGGTTTTAATCTATATGAAGAGATAAGAAAAGCTGGATTCAATGCCCCCTTTAACATTCGATTAATACTTGCAAATATCAACATGAAAGTCAGATACCTATTAACCTACTTCATTCAGACAAACAAAATAATTTTATAACTGTTTAAGATCCCAATCTTTTAAAACCCTGGGTGCTAATCCTTTTCCCAGGCAACATTTAGGGTGTGTGTAATGTACCTCCGTTGCCCGGGTACGAGAAAAGTCTATACCTGTGTTGTGCTATCTGTCTGACTAACCTCCCCACACCATTTTAGAAAGCATAAGTAAAGGTTTTCATCAATCATAAATTGCAACATCTCAGCTCCAAAAATAATACAGCAGAAGATATAGATATTTTACAGCATTTCTACACGTGAATTCGAGACTCGTACATGGCTGAGAGCCAGACAAGGTACAGTCACAACAAATAAGCTGGCGGATTGTACACGTGTACAGAAGCCATAAGGAATAATAATAATAATAATAATAATAATAATATTTATTCGCCAAAATACAAAAAATGGGCAAATAAATATGAAAAAACCACAGAAGGCATCGCCTGTGTGTGGTTTATATCTTAATAACTAACAATCAATCATATATGTGTATAACAATTATTGTTAAATCTAAAAGGTATTAATGTAATTGGAATTTTGTAGTTTTAGTTTTCTATATAATTATGTATAGTCATTCGCTGCACATTACTAACCCAGTCTTTCAATTTTCTTCTAAATTTTTTTCCAAAATTAAGTATCTTTATTTCGTTTGGTACTACATTATATAATTTAGCTGCTAAGAATTTAAATGATTTTTTGAATAATGTTTTGTATGGTCTTTGGATATTAGATGAGCCTATTCGAAATCGTGTGTTATGCTCGTGTTTATAGGATTTTTTCTTTTTATTACAATACTTATGGTATAAGGTGGTGGCATGTAAGAAATAAAGTTGTCTTGTATCAAGTATCCCTGTTTCTTGATATAAGTTGTTCGTTGGATATAATCTTGGCTTATGGAAAATGGCTTTCAAAACAGTTTTTTGTGCTATATTCAGGTCAGAAATATATGTCTTGCAGGCGGCACCCCAAGCTGTGATGCCGTATATTATATGGGTTTCAACTAAGGCATGGTATAGGATTCGCAGATAACTTTCTGTAAGAATGTTAGCAAGCATTTTGAGTTTATAGGCAACATTTCTAATTTTTTTGATAACATATTTAATATGGTTATCCCACCTTAGATGTGAGTCTATAAATATTCCAAGATATTTCAAAGTGTTAACTCTATCGATTTTGGTCTTTTGGCCATGATAATTAACGGAAATTTGTTCGAAGGTAGGTAAAAATTTTGAATAGGATGTAAATGTAATAAATTTTGTTTTTTTGAAGTTAACTGTTAAAATTTTAGTATCAAACCAGTCAATGATCCTTATAAAATCCTTTTCAGCTATTTGCTTCAGTGTGCTCCAGTCATCAGCTTTATATAATACGAGGGTGTCATCTGCAAAACATATAATCTTTCCAGAACTGTTAATTTTGAATAAGTCATTTAAGTAGAGACTAAATAATAGTGGGCCTAGTACTGTTCCTTGAGGCACACCACACTTGATGTACATTTTTTTACTGTAAGTGTTAGTGATTTTGACAGTCTGTGCCCGACTTGAAAGGTAATTTTTTAAAAGGATTTGTGACGCTCCCCTAAATCCCAATCTTTCCATAACTTTCAGAAGCTCGACATGGTTAACCGTATCAAAGGCATTTTTTAGATCAACAAAGATACCAATAGTAGGTATCTTTTTGTTGACATTAGAGTTAATTTCATCCATTGCTGCCAAAATTGTATCTGTAGTAGATTTTCCTTTTCTAAATCCATATTGGTCAGAACATATAATTTTGTTTTTGTCCAAAAATTGTAATATCCTTTTTTGTAGTAATTTTTCGAAAATTTTGGCTATATTCGATAGTACTGATATGGGTCTATAATTTGATGTTTCCATTCTGTCACCGCCTTTATAAACAGGAGTAATAACAGTTGTTTTAAATGCATCAGGACAAATTCCAGATTGGAAACACCAATTAATGACGTAAGAAAGTGGTTCGGCTAAGTCGTAGGCTATTATTTTTAAATGCTCAGCTTTGATACCATCTACACCAGGACTTTTTTTGGTTTTAAGTGATAGGACAGCTTCTTGTACTTCAATCGGACTAACGCTTTCTAAAAAGAATGAATTGGGAAGTTGGGTTTTTGTGAACTTTTCGTTCGAAACCATTTTTTTAATACTGGATGCTAAATTTTCTCCAACATTAGTGAAAAAAATTAAGAATGCATCAGATATTTGTCGTTTATCTGTTAATATTGTTCCATCATGATTCTTAATTTCATCAATATTTGGTTTTTCTTGAACGTCTTTGTTAGTTAAGTGATCAACAACTGACCACAGTTTTCTTGGATCAGATTTGGCATCTTGTAATTTTTTTAGATAGAATTGGCGTTTTGCTTCTCTAACTAGATTGATAAAAATATTTTTATATTCTTTATATTTATTGGAGGTATCTGCACATGGCGATGCTTTCATTATTTTGTATAGTTCCTCTTTTTTGTTGGCAGACTTTATCAAACCTTTAGTTATCCAGGGATTCCTGCTTCTGCCAAAATGTTTAATTTTAACTCTGTTTGTACTACATTCAATTAAATATTTTATGCGTTCAATGAGTGTGTTTGCAGCATCATTAACATTCGTTGCACAGTACACTGCTGTCCACGATTCTAATTTGATATTTGCAAGTAGTTTTTTATTATCGACAAAACACCTAAATTTCACTGTTTCATTATTGGAGATGGATCTACTTTTATTTTTTTCTGGTGATGATATAAGTATTACAGTGGGTAAATGATCGGTAATATGGTTTTCAACAATTAACGGTAGTACCGAAAGAAATTTGAAAAATTTTTGATGAAACAATGATCAATGCAAGAACTGGAACTATTATTGACTACTCTTGTTGGTAAATTTATATTTGATATGAATCCATTGCTCTGCATTACAGTGAGGTATTTGTTTACTAATTTCGTATGTTGGAGTATATTAATATTCATATCTCCTATTATGATGTGGTGTGACTGTATGGCATTTTTGTTATCTAACTTGACTTTTACACTTTTGTTATTAATTCTCAATATCAAATCCAACACTGTGATACCGTCATCAAATTTAACAAAATCACATCTGTAGTTGATATCATTTCTTACATATACTACCACCCCATCATTCTGGTTGTACGTACCATTATTGTAAAGCGTATCATAACCTTCCAAACAGAACAAAGATACATCATTAATTTTCCAAGTTTCTGTTAATATTATTATATCAAATTTGTGATTAATTGTAGTTAGGAAGATATTAAAACAGTCAAAATTTTGGTTGAGGCTTCGTATATTCATGTGATATAAGCTAACATTGAAATTAGAATATTCTAACCATTTATTAAGAGCATTTGCGTCTTGAGCAATATTTGTATTGATATCATTAACCTGAAAATTATTTACGTAACTATTCATGTAAAATTTTGCAAATGATATGTAGCTCGAAAAAAGTAAGAAGAACTAAACGCTCAAAACATTATTCTGGATGAATACTGTTTTTGAAAATATAAATACGACGGGCATTTTTTGTCTGTGGGCGAGTGACCAACATCATTATTCTTATTATGCTTAACGTTATAGTTCATACAGTTAGAACATTTTAAAATGTTTACAGTACAAATTTCACTTGTATGTGCTTGTCCACATTTAATGCACATTTACGCGCCCCTACATTTTTTGTCTGTGTGACCAAACTTCAAGCATTTTCTACACTGCGATATCTGCTTATTATCATAGACAAATAAGTTTTGCCAACCTAGTAGTATTCTTGATTTCTTGTTGATAAATATGTCTCTATATAGCTCTCCAGAAACTTCAGCGAATATAGTATAAGAATTTCGGAATGGTATGTGTCGAGAATAAAGAAGAAGAAAAAATACATGGTGGATTTCATCCATTTCCGTTGCTCCATTTTTGGCTTTTTGCTAGCTTTTTGGGTGTCCTAGACTCTGGGCAGGGTAATTTAATACTGGACAAAACCGGGTACTTCCTAAAATGCGCTGATTATGCCGAGTTCCGGGTACAAACTAGTATAGTACTCGGTGCATCCATAGAAACGCCGTCACTTCTTTACTGTTGCCATTCCAACGAGATAAAATTGTTGCAGGTGAAACGATTAAGATCAACATGAAGATAACAAAGAAAGACGGCGCCAACGAGGGCACGTCCCGATTATCGAAGGCAAAAGCTGGCAACGGTGGAGGGTTGCTACCTCCACCACCAGGGGGTTCGGGTAGGCTCCCAGCACCCCCCGGTAGTTCCCCGGCGGGGTCGCCAGCACATGCGCCCAAGGATGCCATTCCTAATACTGGAACGGCTGAATGGGGAGAATTCACCTCGGCCAACACTGGAAACCAGCAAAGGTAATTCAAGTATTTCATTCCATTAGAATGTATCTAAATCTAGAAATTGAGATTGTTCTCAATAAGCTTTGATCAACATATTCCGAGTGAAGATAGCCAATTGGAGAGGCGTTAAAAAAGGCATTACAGATCCTAGCGCCATCTATGCGACAATAGCAGAACCAAACACCTTCTCTTTTGAAATCAGATTTATAAATTCATTTCTGTATTCTGTTACTGCCTCACAGACGGCGACAGTTTTTCAAATTCATTTTTGGGTGCCGGAATACAGTATTTGGTTGACAATCTTCGGGTAGAATACGTTAATCAATGGAAAACCTTAATTTTTTAGCTTCCTGTCGGTTAGAAAATAATGAGATGTTTTTTTCAGTGCTTCAACGCAACCGTCACCTGGTGCGAACAGTAACTGGGTACAGTTTTAAGCAGATCTTTGTGATATATTAAACAACCCTATAATTGGTAGCCATATCAAAGTTTGTGGAAAACGTATATTTCTCTAAGCTTCGGTCATGGTTACTGTCTCGACTCATACGTTATACATATGTAAGGCTCTTTTAGAAAAAGCTCATGTTGAAATTATGAAATCCAATGTTCTTCAATATAACAGCTGATGACATCGACCAATAAAAACAAATAATCCCAATTTATCTTATATGTACAACCTTAAATGGCAATTCAATATGTTTCTCTTCTATCACAGTTTAAATGTATCTACCTGTTGGCCCTAACTTCTAACAGAGCCTATGTTATAAATCTAGCGTCATATATCACGATCAATGAATAAACTTATCATTATTTATATATGTGTATATAATACGTAAATACATATAAATATTTGGTTATTTTAATTTTACATATTTACAAATATCTTTTACCATTGTTGTTGGAGATATATTAGATGTAGTTGTATAAAATAGTAGATTAGGCATATCGTGGATTGGCAATTGTTGAAGGTTTTTTATAAAAATGGGCGAAATATCATATGAAGCCAGAGCATCTCAAATCCCATGGAATATACTAAAGACAAACGTTTCCAATTTTGAGGAACATCAGCATAGGACTGAAGTGATATACAGTGTGTTACCTAAATGTATGTCAATATTTAAGGGGACGATTTTCGGGTCCATTTCAAGAAGAAAACTTCATGTGAACGTATGTCCTAAACATCTTACCGTTTGAGATACAAGGTGGTAAAGTTTTTAAAAATAAATAAGTGGCACGCCACCGACTTTCTTAAAAAAAAAATCGAAATCGGTATTGATTTATGAATACGCATATTTGATTTCTTGAATGTTCTTAGTCCGTCACACGATTTTCGCCTAAAAAATTAAATCTCTAACATGGTGAAATTGTCATATTAACGATATTGTTATGATCATGTAGAGAAACGCATTTTGTTTTTTCTTTTTAAGCGAAAATCGTGCATAGGATTGAAAAATCAGCTGATCAGATTTGCTTAGGGATTTCATGAATAATTTGTATTTTAAGAGAAATCAGTAGCGTACCATCATTGTTCTCCAAAATAGGCACATAAAGTTCCGTACGAAGGCGTCTGGTAAAAAATGGTACATTAAAAAATGCCTCTTCATTGAAGTGATATTTAACGGATAGATACAATTATTTTTTTACCACCCTGTATCTAAAAACTTAAGATGTTCAGGGCGTATATTCATTTGGCGTTTTCTTCTTAACGTTGGCCCTCTTGAATATTGACATTTCATTAGGAAACACCCTGTATATGCTATATGCTATAATAAGTGTTTTGATGTTTTGCCATTTCTTATATTATTGAACATTCAGCTGGGTATTAAACATCTTTGGTGAACAGTTTCAGGTTGAATTCAAGTGCAATATTTTTCTAAAAAAGCGCTTCTTAGTGAACTGTAATTGAATAGTGATAAATCATAAAAATTCAGTTTTCTGCCTTTTCAGGCTACAAAGTTCTGTATAAGTGCAAATCAGGGCTTCCCAAACTCATACACCCCAAACTGTTCTCATTAGCCATTCCACATAAAATGAACAAGTTCAGAGGCAAAAACTTAACAAAGTGATCACTTATAGGTTAAGATACAATATTAGCTTATAGCGAGTTGTTTTATGTAAATTTCTTATTATTTATGCACAGAACTAGTTTTTACACCATTTAGGAGTGGGATTTGTTTTCTTATCAGTTTACACTATTGTTACTTATGTTTTTATGCTATTAGCATAATCAGATTTTAGATAGAGGTATGCCATAGAAAGTCAAAATTAATTATGACAGACTTATGTCTATGTAAAAAATTATTTTTGTTTAAGATACGTTATAATTATTCAAGTGTTTGAAGGTACTAAATTTCGCAGATAATTGGAAACTTCTGATATTTAGAAAATTTTTAATGTATTAATACAATTTGCTCAAAATATAGGTCTGTCAGAAGTTGTATTGTTTTATATGGTATCTGAATAGATATTTGTTGTTAACGCAGAAACTATGCTTTATAAAATTTTCATGATGTTCTTAACATTCCTTTTTTAGAATATTCAATGTACAATGTCAGATGAAATATACTTGTTTTAATTTAATTGTGTTTAATTTTACATGACTTTCGCAACCCTCACCTTGTATTCTTGACTTCATCTGCCAAATCTATCAGTAGCAGAAAGTCTTTACTCTACCTCTTCCGGTCTCTTTGATCCTAGTAGCAAAGTGTTACCTTTAACAACAATTTTTTATCAGTTCCTAGATGTTGCAGACCCTGTAGCAGAAGCAGGTTCTCCTAACAATTTGAATTTTCCATCAAAGTGACTGTTTTATTTCTTCGCTTTTCTGTCAATTTTTGCCCATAAATTTAGCTAATTAGCGAAAAAATAACGGTTTAAAGAAATTCTAGATATCGGGATCACAGAAGCTTCGAGAGGTCTTCATTCCAATAGTTTGAATCAGCCAAATGAATCAAAGAGTGTTTTCAGAACCTCCTCGCCTTTCTGTGACCCTGGTAGCAGCAGTAGTCTAGCGATGTTGCAAAGAAATTCTGACGATTTTAAGACGTTACAGATATTGTATCAGGATTACAGACACGTCGAAAGGTCTTTGTTCTAATAATTTCAATTTACCGCCAAATTACTTCGGGAGCAGAATGTTTTCCATGCCTCCTCGCCTTTCCGTGATTATAGTAGCAAAACTTGACCCGTTAGAAGGTGTCAGGATCGCAGAAACGTCAAGAGGTGTACTCGCCCCAATAATTATTTCTAACAAAATTGAATCAGGAGCAATTTTTTCCTGCACCTCCAGACGTTTCTGGTAGCAAAGCTTTATTCTCGGATTGACGATTTTGTAGACAGTATCTTGTGAGGTATAAGATAATAAAACATTGGCTCTCAATTTAAAACATTTATTAACAATAAATTATAAAATATAAAATACATAATCACATGCTATTCCTCACAATAAGGTGTCAATGTCAGCCTGGCTGTGACGTTCATAGCCTGCAGCTCTGTCAGTAGCAGTTTGCAAGCATAAGGCATCGTGATGCTACTCACTTGCCCTGAACTTTTGCAGCTGTTGCACCATCCACAGTACCCAAGACGCCCACAGGCGTTGCAGACGTCTACCTCACATTGGTCACTGGATACCATCAGACGTTCTATTAACATCATGCTTGCCCCATAACCTGCAAGAAATTGATTTGATATCAGCGTTCTTCTAATACAAATGTTACAATTGACGCTACCCATCGACGAAGCAAATTCTGGTGATCTAGCGATAGAAGAATTGACTCGCCCGTGGGTAGCTCGTTTTATTCTTATGGGAATAGAAAAAGATTCGTCCTGCTTCAAACGCTGGGAATATGATGAAATATCAATCCAGTTGCTAGGTAAGTGCGCCATCTATCAAGGCTTTACAGTCGAGATATTCAACATGGTTGGGTTTGACAGAGAGATATCTATGAAGAACACTGTGTGTTTTCGGAATAAGCAAAGAAAGGCGAATCAAATGAAAAGCTGCTTACCAATAAGACAGTCTCTCTCCATCTCTCCTAACCTCAATCCGCCATCCCTGCTCCTTCCTTCTGTTGGCTGCCTTGTTAACACAGCTCTTGGTCCCCTAGCTCTTGCGTGAATTTTATCTTGCACCATATGTTTCAACTTTTGGTAGTATACCTGAACATAATAATCATATTATAGGTATCTATGGTTTGGGAGCTATAGTACGAGTATCATGCATGAATCCATGCGCACTTGTGCAGCATGTTATCGAATTAGACGTTGAAGCATCTTCGGGAATGAAAAGACCCACATTAGCTCAATGCATGGGCACCTTATGTAATTTTTCTCAGAGGAGCCAATCAACGTAAGAGACAACTTTTTGTGAAGGTTATACCTGCCCCCAAAACGTTTTGAAGAGCGGGGATAGCCAATTTTCTCATGACGGCAGGCTTATCCACAATATCCCCAAAATTGTACACTAAATCATGTTGATTATGCAAATTTGAAGGTGCAACTGGATTCTCGGGGGCGATGGGAGGGGGGTCGTAGTATCAGTGCTACCCCTAAACGGTGCTTGAGTCAATAATAATGTGTCTTTATTTGCGAGAAAAAAGTAACAAAAGGGCGAAGTTTGGGACTAATTTTAAACTTGGCCCTTAGTGATTTGAGTTAAAAATCGAGTCTTGTCAAGAAACAGACGCACTGAACCAATATACCATATAACCACCTGAATAGCTCGCAATATCTCTTTTTATTGGTTTATAGCAAGTACTTACAGGCCCGCTGTATATGTAGGCTTCCAATGGTTCACCAGTGATTCCAGAGTAGAAAACATCTTTGCCTTGGTAGTTAAAACCATGTCTGACCAATTCTTCACTCACATCACTCACTTTTGAGCCGCCAAAAGCGGTACCATAATGGAATTTTCCTTCCATTAGACCCGCTTTGCCTGATAGAAGTTCTATCAATTTTCCAACCTACAAAAAATAAAAATCACGAATTACTAAAATAATGTAGATAACAATGGAATCAATCAGTGCAAAAAACACTTGAGTCCATGTTTTTGCCAACATGCTTTTTTTACTGAAAACGCTTCATTAAAGGTAGATGCGTATTCTGGGTAAAAACCTCGTAAGTCACTGAATTCATTTCCCTTCAAATAACACTACATTCAGAAAAAAACATCGTAAGTCTTTTATCCGTTTTACTCGGTATCACTTTCTTGTTTTCTACCAAAATCATTGACTCGCAATCCTCATGGCTTGTTTATGTTTTCTGATTTCTTATCAAAACCATTGATTCAACCCTAATTTGTGTAAGTGAGGGATCCTTAAACATACGCTAAATATTTTAAATATATGTGTGGATCGATAGTATAAAGATATTTTGATGCCTGGTAGTGAAATAGGCACAATAAGTCTATGTATTTTTTCACGACCGTCGATTTGTAGATGTAAAACGGGAAGTTCGACTTTCCCAATTGTACACTTTTCCCGAGTTTCCCTATGTACCTTAAAAATATTAAAACATGTAAAATTAAAATAATAATAATAAGCAATGAAAAATATGATTATATTCCTTTTGCTTATGTTATATACCACTAACCCTATTTCCTGCTAAAGCAAGGTACATCCATAACAGTTTTTCGGGCTATCTCCATTATTATTATTAATACATTGGTTATTCGAAATTTCAATTTTCTAGAAATCAAATAATATGAAGGCCAATTAAGTATTTTAAAACTGCTTTATTTGTTAGAGGCGCAAATTTGATTGTCTCCTGAAAAATCAAATTATGGGACTTAAGAGGTTTTTGCACTCACAGATGCAATTGAAGAAACGGGCATTAAACATTTTTAGTCCCACGAAATAATTTTTTAAACTATTATGAAATCACCCCGTAGTTATAGAGCATAGGGGAAATGAATGATTTATTTGTATGTTCTGTCGATTATTTCGGTTAATACACCTATAACACCGTAAAAAAATAATTCATTCATGAAAATATCACTATTTTTTAGTCCATATCTATGACGTTAGTTTAAACGCCGCATTTTTGGCGCGCTTAATAGTGACGTCATCGCCCACGATTTGGCATTTGATTGTATTTTTGCTTAATTTGTTGTCAAGTTTCTAAAGGTTTCATTTTATATTCTCTATTATTATATTAAAAAAAACAGAACCATGGATGTAGAATGGAATCCTTAATATAAGTAGTGTAGTGTACCCATGGTCAAAGGTACGATACGGAAAGCACCAGATAAATTATTTTCATCCTCCAGATGCTAAGATAAAGTTGAAAGTGTTATTCTGTAGCAATGTAGATCGAATACATACAACTGACCAGTATTTGAATTAAATGCATATTCCCTATTAGAAAAGTTTTCAAACTTGATACTTACTGTCATTCTAGATGGAAAACCATGAGGATTCATGATAATATCAGGACAAATTCCATATTCGTTGAAAGGCATATCTTCTTGCTCTACGACTAAACCTACCACACCTTTTTGTCCATGCCTTGAACTAAATTTATCACCGATTTCTGGCCTCCTAGTTTGCCTCAATAAAATTTTTATCAGAGATGTGTCTTCTTCATTTGTACTTATCAATACCTACAATAAGTATATGTTTCATTTATTGATATCCCTACTAATATTATAAATGGGAAGAGTCTGAATGAAATTTGGTGCAAAGATAGATTAGAGTCTGGAATATCGCATAGACTACTCTTTACCCCAAGAAATAACTTTGAAATATCTATTTCACGGACTACAAACAGGTTAATGGAATTTGACATGAGGTGTCTGGTTCGGTAGCGCAATAAGGGTATATTTGGAGCATTTGCATTTCGACATGTTTTCTTAGCGTGATCGTGTTGAATTGGATTTGTTTGGTGTTTTGTTTTACTTTAAGTATCATACTGAGAATGAGTAGTTATTGGGTTATTTGTCATACAATCTGTAATGCTACTATATATAAATGCGACTTTCTATCCAGTCTGTCAGCATCAGGACTGTACTCCAATAATAGCCGCTTTCCAGTGCTTCATTTGTCTACTAGGAGTAACTCGGTTCTGCCCAACACCTGCCAATACCGTTCCACTGCTCTAGAGTGTCATGCATCTGAGCTACTCATTTTTGAAATCCCCTGCTCCCACATGCACTAGCTTGTTATTCGGTGTTATACGCTCCAAAATAGTGGGGATAACGAATTTGACAAACATTGTTGGGTTATATTTTTTTCGCCTTTTTTGCATTCAACTCACCTTAAATCGATACCAGACAATAGAGGATGGGAAAAAACTGATAATGTATGACTGATGTCACAACATACATTTGAGACGTTCCTAAATAATGAAGATCACAAGAGAGTGCAAAATGGCAAGTGCATAGCGGCTTGTAGTCGGCTTTATCTATAACTAGACACTTTGAAAATAATTTTGAATGTCTACTCTAAAATCTGAATTTACATAGAAGCTTTACAATAAAAATGCAACTTTTGACCTGTTGCGCCATCGTCCTAAAAGCAACATCAGGCATCAA
The DNA here is from genome assembly GCA_963669975.1 of Acanthoscelides obtectus. NCBI lineage: Eukaryota > Metazoa > Arthropoda > Insecta > Coleoptera > Chrysomelidae > Acanthoscelides > Acanthoscelides obtectus. The sequence continues at coordinate 43,970,958 of CAVLJG010000001.1, forward strand.
TTGGATAGCCTGACAATGCTTCTGAAAATAAAGGCAAAATGAGTTTCAAAGTCAAATCAGAACATCAAAAAACAAGTTAGATTTTTATCGTTGTGTTCCCGTGCAGATTTGCTAGAGCTGTTTGGGAACGTCACACTCCTACTGCATACAACCCTTCATCCAAAAGCACTGGAAAGCGGCTAAGGAGATGCTTAAAAATGTGTACACATACCAACTGATCCCTGAGGAAGGTTATAGGCATGGTTTTTTCCGCGAACTTATGGTCAATTTTACAATCAACTGTCGTGACAAGTACCAAAATCCCCACAGTCAGCGTCAAGCCAGCAATAGCGCAGCCAGGCATTGCCCCTCTCAACATAGGACCGTCAATCGCACATTTGAAACTGTTACTAACACAAAACGTTGTTTTGTACTTTTCTTGACATTAGTAAATTAACAGTCAACTTGCAAGCTTGGGAAATTTTGTTACCTTATTACTGACGTCACTTACACGTTCCGCGGGTAAGACCAAGGAACCGAAAGCTGGTCATTCTATACAATATAGGTAAATAAATAAGCAATTAAGTTGCGACTGAATCATTACCTTTTCTATATAACTAGGTTCATCATTTCTATAAGAAACGGGCGTTTCTTTGTAATCCACGTTTGAATTGGGTGCTGCGCTACCAGGTACCGCTGACACTGTTGGCACCGATTTGTTTATTAAAACCTAAAAAGAAAAAAACTTGAAATAACAACGATATTTATCGGTCTAAAAGACATCATATTTTCACAACTTGTAACTGCACATTAAAAAAGCTAAGGCCTCACCTGTCTATTCTTGACAAGCTCCCCAGGAGCAACAATTCCATCATTGTCCAGACAAGCGTGTTTCCAGATGATTTGATTGTTCGCAGTGTCAATCATTGGTCCTTGTATTCTATCATAAGTCTGATTGGCGTATCGCTTCATCATACATTTCGAATTCCTATACACTAGACATCTACCAAAGCCTCTATCTATAGAAGCCTAAAAATGGAAAAAGATTCTGCATATGTTAAGGTGGATTAAGTGACAGATGAAAATGCAAAGATTGAACAGAGATTAGATTGTATCTTATACTTGCAACTATATACCTTATTTAATATCAGAGCATCTTCTATATCATAACCACTATAGCTCATTACAGCAATTGTGGCATTCTGTCCAGCAGGAAGCTTGTCAAAATTAGTCAATTCTATTGACTTTGTTTTACACATTGGAGCTTGCGGGTAAACTAAATTATACATCAAAGTGTCCATCCTGTTTTTCTGATTATACCTGCAAAAAGCATCAATGAAAGAAATGGAAAACCTACAAATTACCAACTTATGTAGTACAAAGCACTTATCATTTAATTTTGATATGATTGGGGACTCGGTATAATTGCCTCTGTAAATGATAAATTGTCTTAATCAGGCAAAAAAGTATTACCGCACCTCAACGATGGCGATATTTTCTGAATCCTTAGCGTTTGTAGTAGTTCAAGTATATATTTTGACATATGAAGAAACTTTTTAGTGTTTTACAAAATCATTTCGAATGATCGAAAATACAAAACACGATATGCAATAACCAATCATCACTCTTTGCAAACGGTAAAAGCCAAAACCGCAAGGTGCCAAGTGCGAATGATCCAACACTAGGATTAAAAATCCTTCAAAAAACTAGTGAGTTATCTGAGTGAGATACTGCAGATTTTTTGTGTATCATTTACATGTGCCTGTGTTCTGTTTATCAAAAACAATTTTTGCCACTAGACCTGATTTTCTGAAAAAATAAGTCCATTCTTTTCCCGATTAACCACCATTTCTAGACTAATCAGCTGATCTAGAACCGGCTTAGCCTTTGGTTGGAACATCAAAAAATAATTTTCAACTTTCTTCACCTGGGATGATTAAATTTACACTGCTATTCTCTCGATATTCAAATCTTTTCAGCATTTCTTGCACCATTTTGCTCTTGTTTTGTATTCTATTATACCTTCTATAGCACGTTAGTCTAATCATATTAGACGAAAACACCCCTGGTCTGCGAAATAATTGTAAATTCTGGTTTTATTGATGGAAGTTGCTCAAGGGGGTATTTAAAACATGGACGCATAAAATGGGTACACCAATTTTTGTGGGAAAACTTTTTACTCGACAACAAAGAATGAGAATACGTGTTTTTTGGGATTCAATCAAAGTGTTGACAGGAGCGAAAAAATTCTTCAAATAGGATTTTTAGGTATTTATGAGATTCACAGAATGAAACCTCACGCAAAAAAATCCGACTAATAGTCAAAAAGTTATGGCCGAAAACCGAGGCAAGATGCAGGTTTTAGCACTTGTTTCACGCATATACTTGGAATTCTTCAAATTCGTAGGCTTCATACTTCTGAATAATGACAACAAAATTGGAGTCGATTGGTCAAGTAGTATTTGAGAATTTCTAACTGCTTATCCCCTTCGTTTTTCACATAAAAATAACAACTATCTTTCGGAATGGTTTGTGATTCATGTCGGCAAGGTAAATTCGTGTATCTCGCTATAAAATGCCCTTTGAACGAACCCTGCATATTGCTCAGTAAACTAGTAGTGATGGCCGGAAAACAGGTGTTTTGGGATAAACAATTAGAAATTCTCAAAAACTACTTTACCAATCGACTCCAATTTTGTTGTGGTTATTAAGAAGAATGAAGCCTACGGATTTGAAGAATTTAAAGTAGCTGCGTGAAATTATCGTCGCATTAGCAACAACCTGCAATTTGCCTCGGTTTTCGGCCACAACTTTTTTACTATTAGTCGGATCTTTTCACGTCTAGTCTTATTCTGTAGGTCTCATAAATACCAAAAGATCTTATTTGGAGAGTTTTTTGGTTAGATTGAATCCCAAAAAACACGGTTTCTTATTTTTTGTTGTCGAATAAAGTTTACCCACAAAAATTGGTGTACCCATTTTATGTTTCCATGTTTTAAATACCCCCTAGAACAACTTGATTATATAAAACCAAACTTTACAATTATTATTTCGGGGAAATTTGCTAATATATGACTACATTCTACGTTCTTTTTGGCAAGAGCGAATCTAGGAATCTGACTAGGAAGGGTCCCGATTATTAAAAAATGCATGTATGCTTAAGTGCTTCTGAGAGCAAATGCCTTTGTGAGAATTGAAGAGTGGGGCGTGAAATACGTCTAAGGATGGACGCACATCTTACGCTTCCGGTCTAGGAAGGCAATTTTTAGACTAAGATACTGCAATAAATACCATTTTCTTGGAAACAACGGCAGACCTGGGCCGCCCTTGCTTTTCAGTTCCGACTACGTCTGTACCTGAACTTTTTGATCCTCTAAATGAAGCTATGTTTGAACATCTAATACCACCACTCGATTATCTACAAGTATGGCTTATCTCCACCAAATACTTTTTTCACTTCATCGTTACATTTTTAGTTGATATACCATGGCAAAAATTATGGAAAGCAATGGCACGATAAGCAACAGTCGCGAACGACTCCATAGCGTACACTTTAAAATACTATTAATATGGATTAACATATTCTACCTGAAGATAGCCAACCTGATGCGGTATTCCACCGACCAACAAAATTATCAGAGATGAAATGAGATGGCATTACCTATGAGAATTTGTCACAGTTCGCGGTAAAATCTATTTTGAAAAGGCGCTGACATATAGTTGGCTACGAGACACCTTTTCCAAACTCCTAATTATTGCGAAGGATATCTCGTTTCATCTCGGATAATTTTAGAACGCCGAAATAGTTTACTATCTTCAGATATTTGCATTACCAACTGAAAGTTTATACTTTGTATAATTGGGCTAATCAAAGCGGCAATTTTATAAAAATAATCTAGATGCATTGTGGTTACATGTCACAGGACAAAACTCATGCCATGTCCTACATATAATAAAAAAGAAGTTGCAGCATTTTTTACTTACCCAATGGTCCCCATAGCTTGCTTACCCATAGCACACTGGTAAGTATTCCTGGGTGACTGGTTGTGATGAGGATATGGTACCAATCCCGCACATACACCCAGCAAGGTGAATGGTGCTATTTCTAAATGTGTTGTCTTTTGGATTATATCACTTTCGTAACAAGCTATGAAACTATCATTCTCTTCATTTACGTCCAGAAATTCAATCAGACCATCGTGGACAAAATCTTCGAAACCCCTACATGAAATAGTGTCATTATAAAATAAAATAATCAAGAAATTTATTTCTTGTAATTAATCACTTACCTGATACCTTGTTCTAATTCTTGAATATGTTTTTCTTCTACCAAAGGCACTCCTTTACGTACAATAATGTATGGTCTACACAATCTTCCACTGTCAGAACTGATGTAAACCGCTCTATGGAGGTAACTGGGATAGATGGAGACATAGCCTGAAATGTAGCCTTTCCTCCTCATCAATCTGAAAAAAATGGCGTCACGTTGGTTAACCCTGCACTTCCTACGCAACATAGAACACACTCCATCTGGCAAAGTCGCCAGTCCCCCATACCTCACAGCTAGATAAATCCACTCGTAAGACTCGGCACCATGGCAGTGACAGAACGAAACTATCGAACCAGGATTTAAGGGCAAGCAAATCTACGGGGAAATCTATGATGTGTGAAATATTGTCTTATAGAATTCCCGGAGTTGAAAGCGCATAAATATATTACCTCCAAAAAATAGAGATATATATCATACATCCCCTCACAACCTCCACCCCCGCTCAATTTTTTTCCTCAAAAAAATTCCAAAATGAGCTGGAGACCCTGAAACATCAAAAAACTAGGTTTGACTGGCTTATTTTTCCGTTTTTGTCCTTAGCTGCGCCTCTACTGGACATATTTTTAAAAACTACTGCTCGACATTGTAGTAACCTTGTGTGAAAATTTCATCAAGATTCGACTTGTACTTTCCAAGTTATAGTGAAGCCAAAGATTAGCTGACATACAGACCGACAGACAGACCAATGAAAAAGAGTGACGGTTTTTCGAAGTAAAATAAAGAAAATGCCATTTAAACATTATTATCGTATCTTCTGGTTTGCTAGATATTAAGTGATGACTTACCTAAAGGTGTTGATGAGCCTCTTGAAAGTCTTCGTCACGCCGAGTATATTGCCATTCAGAAACACCAAGAAAGAATCAGACGCGTGAATAGAGAAACTCGGCACCATATAAATATCTTGCACCCCTGAGTTGCTTGCCAACCTTATCAAAGGTAATTCGTCCACTTCTGTCGTGATATGAGTCATGAGTGCCAAATTTTTCACCAGACCACAAGCTTCTCCTTCTGGGGTATCACTGGGGCACAGCATACCCCATTGGCTTGGTTGCAGTGATCTCGGACCCGACACTTTTCTCGTCTTCTCAAACTGAGAGTTAACCTGTACGGATTCAAAGTTGTTTTTTAGATGTGTTTTCTACGAGGGATGCAACTTAGTAGAGTGATTTGCTCTGAGTTATTTTACTTGCTGTTAGTGATATACAAATTGTTTGCCGTTTTGCAAAGTTCCCTCATTCTTAAAATTGATTTAATTTTCCAAGAAATTAATACATCACAGTTTTGCACTCACGCATAATAACGCAGATCTCCAGAAAAAAATGAAGACCAAGATGTTCACAATTAGCATTCTTGACAATAACAAAATAAAAGCATATGAGGGACGGTGCGAAAATTTCTGCTGACAATTTCCTAAATGACATATAATCCAGTACATCAAGTGTTGTTATTTAATCACCTAGAATCCTATTTGGCCTCTTGATATCCTGACATCCTACCTCAACACATTACATGTTATGCTGTTATACCATTTAAAGTGTGGCCTTAACCTAAGTTATATCTTACCCTGGTCATCATTCCCAAAGCTGAAATATAGCTCAACCTTGACAACACTTGAGTCACCCCTTGCCTTTCCATCCTAAATCGCTTAATTGTCCAGTTTCCAGTTGAGATAGCAAAGACCAGACAATTTGTGATCAAATCTGATCTCATGTATTTGACTATGTCAAATGGAGAGGCTCTAATTTTCGGTATTGTTTTCTCAGCAGTGTTTTTTAGTTCCCAGTTGAAACGCTTGAAAACATCCTCGAACATAAGCGATATCAGCGATCCAGCAAGTTCCAGTCTAACAAAAATGCACAAGATATCAGAATCAATAAGAAAAATAACTTCAATCAAGTGAGATTCTGTTTTGTTTTTACTGTACATAATCACGCTAAAAATCTAAGCTAGAAAAACAAAATGAAAAGTTTTCCATTGGTGGTTGAATGGTTAAAAGGTCCTCCTAGAGCGTCTCCGGTTTGATTAACATTATTGCCAAATTTTTCTTTGTTACTTTAAATTTTCAGATGCCTCAAGTTGTGTGGAAATATCCATAAATATTCTTCAATTCACTTACCTTTTATTTCCATAATAATCTCTATCATCTAGAAACTTCTCATCACTTTGTGCTTCTATAACTCGTTTCACCATTAGCCCTAAATAGATAGCTTTCAGCCTAAAATTATAGTCTTCCACAGGGACATGTGCCAATACTGTTGTTGCCAAGAGATCTCTAGCTTCATCTGCAGGTGTTTTTATTCTTGACGCTGCTGTTACAAACCTTTCAACAAAATGATAATTTAGTACAGAATCATGCAAAAATGTAGTTTAGTACTTTCATTTTATTAAATGATTTACCATGATATTACAGTTACAAAACCTCAAAATTAGGGATTTAATACTGCAAGAATGCAGATTTTACTACTTCATATAACTATAACTAAGTGATAAAAAATACTCTTAAATTGCAACAAACCTTTTGACAACCAATTTAGTTCCCAAATACTTCAAAGCAGCATCCTGCACATAGAGTTTCTGATTATGACATTCTTCTAAAGTAGGTGTAAGTTTATGTACATCTTCTACACCAATCAATTCACAGATCTCCAAGTCACTTGTAATATTCATTGCCTTAAATATGATTGATACAGGAATTGGATCAGTGAAAGTATTATGGCCTAGGTAGTATTTGTTGCCTTTTACAAAGACCATTGTCCTGGATTTCTTCTCATGTGTAGAACTTGTCACTTGGCACTAGAATTGTAAGACATTTTGGTTTTATATGTTTGACAATTACATCCCAAATATCAGACAGTCTGATGTTTCAAACTAAGTGATTGATTTACAAAATGTTGCCATTACCAGTTCCTCACAGAATAAATGTGAAATGTCTACTAAAGTGATGCAAAGTGGCCTTTTCCAAGATTTCTATATCCAACATTTTACTTATAAAGGTGAATATACGGTATATGGAATGTCAATGTTCAGCCAAAAAAAAACTTGAGCAAATCGACAAATTGTGGAAATAAACCATCCAAATAGTGTAAAAATATCATGCTTTATTTATAAAATATGATGAAATTAAGGTTTCCATTCAGATTTAGGCACTATCAACAAAATGTTATACTGCCCTGGCATACTCCATTCTCGACTTTCACTACAAATATCAACTGGTATAACAATAACAATATACAAATACGCTTTGCATTGCTACATGTATATAATATATTTTCATGAAAAGAGACACTTACAATTTGTACAAACACATAAAAAACTCGTTTTTAGTGGCTCCTGAAATTCGAGTGACCTTCATCTGGCGAATTCAAATTGCATATTTTCGTGTAGATGTAACAATTTCGCGATTTGACCTTGATCAATACGTAGAAAATTAAGGAATGATAGTTTGAAGGTAGCCTGATGTGGCCTACTGAATCAGCCTAAACGCAAGATACAGCTAGAGTAAATTGAAAAATTGTAGATGCGATATGCAAATTCTAGGCTCATAATGCCTTCCCCAAACCTTAATATAATCTCCAAGGAGATTAACCCATCATAAAAAGTACCCGTAGCCAAGGTTATAGCACATTTTGACGGAATTAGGGAATTGTGTTGGATGATTCTTTTAGTAAATGTCGACTGTCTTCTCCAATAAGCTAGTTGTATTCAGGATATTTGCCTTATTTTGTAAGCAGAAGGTGTTCCTACTATAAGCTTTTTCATTCTTTTTTCCATACAGCAGGTATCATAGCAGTTCAATCTGGAGCCACATTGTGGTATAGCCTTTTTGAATTCTTTAATTGCTTTTCTATCTTTCATTTGAACACTCAAAAAACAACAAATACCAAAACGAAATTATACAAAATGCAGTGAAAGTTGACAAAATATCGTGCATAATGACTATCTGTATGCGGAATTATGTTGCTCCCACTATGCAATCTAGCGTTTTAATTTCTTTTTGTTTTGTAACCTCCTCCCAAAGGCATCTCCAATTCCTATGAAAATTAAACTCTCAGAAAAAACGGATTTTTCTGTAGTTTGCAAGTAATCATCAGTAATCATTTATCAATAAATGAGGATTAAATTAACTTATTCGAAATCCCCCAGTATTTCTCTTTACAATATTTCTTTTAAGGGGCGTTCCAAGAAAAAGATGGTGGTGCCGCTAATTTTGAACATTTCTTCTGATAATTTTCTTTTTTGTTGCTTAAATATATACTCAAGAATTTTTTCAATGTTATTATTTCATTGCCATTCCTTTCACAGATAAAATATAATAGTAAAAATACTTCATCAGGCTGTTACAGTGGTGTTACCCTCTTAAGATATTTTTATACCTGTATGCCCCACTTTCCTTCTTCCACAATCATCCTGTTCTTCATAAGCTGTTCCTGAATGAGAATAACCTTTTCCTGGCCTTTTACAACAAAATATCCCCCTGGGTCCAAAGGACATTCATTCATTTTTGCCAACTCAAATTCTGATTTGTTGCTTAAGACACAGTTGGATGATCTCAGCATAATTGGCATTCTACCAATCAACAAGCCAGATTTTGATACCCTTTGATTGCCTTTGGTGTATTCTATGTCTACAGAAATGGGGGCTGAATAGGTCATGTCCCTTAACCTTAAAATAAAAAAAGATTAGTGTTAGAAAGCAGAACAATAAAGGAAAAGATTAGATTGTGAATATTACAAATTTCTTGTTAGCCTCAGAAGCAGATCAAGGATGATGCCCAAGGACTCAGGTGGCCCGACAAAAAAGTATATGCTTCCAAAATCAGGATGTTCAAGAAACCCCTCCCCCTCTTTCTCTATACAGTTGCCAAGAGCCGTTTTACACACAAGAGAATTACTCTGAAAATTATGGTCATAATTATGCCGAAAATTTTTGCTGTCGTATTACACAATATTTTCGGTTTGGGCTAAAATATCCATGATATTTTTACCCTTACCCTAGGGTCATGGCCTAGGGTGACATGCTGCTTTATTTAAAACTGTTTGCTCTTTTCGATTCCTTTATGACTGTAGACATCCTAGATCCACCACTGCTTACCCTCAACAAGATAACCAATTTGTGGAATGTAATCAATTAGAATCTGCAGTTTATGACCTGAGGTAACTGATATACATACCTGCATTCATGTGGTGTTGTGGCCTTGCTGATATTGAACCCCTCATCAACATCTGGGTTACCCACATGCACATTTGTGTATTTAAGGTAAAATATAGGATCAGCATCACATGTTACCCTGTTATTAGCTTCGACGATCTTCTTGATCTCCACATTTATGAAGTAATTAAAAGAATCGATGTGTTGTTTCACCAGACCCTTTACTTTCAAAAAGGCAGGCACTAGTTTCCATTTCTCTTCCAAAGTCTTTATCGGCTTGCTGAAACATTTTTCGTCGCCGAAGCAGTCTTCTTCCATATTCTCTTTAATTTTTCATACCATTAAATACTAATTTAAAAATTATATGTTTGGGATTACGGAAAAGGGGAAAAGTATGTTGTGGGGCGCTGCGGAGTGAGGTTAGAATATTGATTCTAATATTTATGTTTTGATTTGGTTTTAATGGTGTAGAGACACCGAATACTATAATCTATGGTAGAGATGGCACTTTTGGAAACAGAATCATGTAAACCAAATCTTAAAACTGGAGTGTGACCGGAGTACAGCGCTATCTAGTAAGACATAGGCAAATCAGTAAGTGTACCATCTATTAGTAATATTTTGAAGCATTAGCTGCAGATTTCTCTTTTATCAACTATGCGATTGTAGTGACATCTATCGAAAATAATTATAATAAGCAAACAGCAAACTTCTAGGCCATCTATACATTATTTATTAATGGTGAACTAATTGTAGATTCCTGTAACGATAGTTATATTTGACAATCCGTAAATGGATTATTTATCCAAGCAAAACTGGTAACATCATACAAAATATTCAAATTCAAAATTACCGAAGATGTGAGGAGAAACGTATCCCAGCAAACATTGAAGTCAGTCTTATGTGTTTTGTGGTTGAAGATAATGACTAACAACAACAATTCAGGCCATGACAGTTCGAAAACGTACACATTTCCAAAAGGGACAACTCTACAGAAATCCTCAATCATTTCAGTGCTTTGTAGAATTTGCTATGATGGGGACAAGGATGAAGAATTGATTCAGCCTTGTAATTGCAAAGTAGACAGGTTGAAAGAATTTTGCAGTCTTTTTGATGCAACTATGTCTTTTTCAAGGCAATATAATCTATACAGGTCCAAAACCCTTGATAGTCATAAAAGCTATACCAAAAATTAAGTTGCTCCAGAAGAGACTGCATTTTTATCTTATATTAACACTGATTCTTGTAGGGCACAGTTGCCTTTGTCCATAAGTCCTGTCTGGAAACCTGGCTGGGGGAATCAAATACAACTGCTTGCGAGTTGTGTCATACAACATTTAAGACAGAAAGATCACCAAGGTAGGCACAGATCTATAAGATATATAAGGGCTTTTGGCCCTGGAAATAATTCAAATTTTCACATTTATGGAATCATTTAAATATTTCAGAAAATATGTTTTTCAAACTATCGTGAATATTTTTGTTCTTATTTTAGTAAATAGCTATTTTTAAATAACTTGCCAACTATTTTTACGTGAGTACACAGTCTTAACACTTCCTGCTTGAAATCTGTAATAAAGTACACTGATGCACAAAGCATATTATGTGAAAATGAAAGTGTTGCTCACCCTGCTTACTACAAGGGATGTCTTTTAAGTTTTGCATTTGGAAATAAAACAACACCGTAGGTAGTTTTAAGTGACTTTATTGTTTTTCGAAGTATTCTCCACGAAGATTAATACACATCTGCATGCGCTCGAACCAATTTTCGAAGCACCTATTTCACTCGTTTGCTGGCAGATCCAAAACGGCATTTTTGAATGCGTCAACTGCTCCTTCTGGTGACTGACCACGCAGTCTGTTTTTAATTATCGGGAAAGTAAAGAAATCGGTAGGACTTAGATCGGGACTATATGGAGGATGGTCCAATAATTCCACGTTTTCTTCTGTTAAATACTGCCTTGTTTTTTGGGGTGTGTGCGAGCTTGCATTGTCTTGGTGGAGAATGATTCTTCTTTTGGGGTTGATTTTTCGTGATGACTTTTGGCAAAGAAATGGTGGTATATCAATCCGCAGTAACAGTTCTTTGCTCATTGAGAGGAATTGTTGCAATATAACCCGCTTTTGACACAAATGTCGTGACCATCTTTTTCGAAACACTTCAAGAACGGATGACTTTTGTTGGCTTTTCTTCACCTTGGAACACCCAAACAGCCGACTGTAGTTTATTTTCTGGTTCATACCAGTAAATCCACGATTCCGGAATTGAAACGGTCAAGCGTTTTTTGACACCAATTAACCCTGGCTGCTTTCTGCTCTTCAGTCAACAGGTGGGGTATCCAAGGAGAAACTAATTTTCTTACTCCTAATTCTTCATGTAAAATTTTTTGAATTGAGGTCTTTGAGATCTTCAAGGACGCCTCAATCTCGCGATATGTCACATGTCTATCTTCAATGATGAGTTTGCGCACAGCATCGATGTTGTCCTGGGAGGTTGCCGTTTTTGGTGCACCCCCCCTGAGATCGTCGCTAAGACTCACCCGTCAACGTTTGAATTCTGTATACCAACGGGAAATTGTCGACTGATGTGGCGCTTCGTTGCCGAAAACAGACAGTAACTCAGCAAGGCATTCTTATTGCGATAATTGTCTGTGAAAGTTGTAAAAAATTATGGCGAGAAAATGTTCTCGGTTGAGTTCCATTTTTCTAATGACTTGGTGACACTTAAAAATTCACTGTAGTGAGAACACTGCACGTATTGTTGTGAAACTTTGAATTTAAGCTTACTAAAGAGTGAAGTTAAGATTCAGTACTGACGTTCGATCCGCGCGGCTGTTTCTATATGCAAAACTTAAAAGACATCCCTTGTATAAAACCAAAAGTTGTAATAAATTATAATAAGAATTCCACTTATATTTTATTGTGAGGGCAATAGTTCAGCACTTCCAATTTTATATGTGTTGTGTTTCTCAGTTTTATTATACAGGGTGTTTTGAAAGTTGAGTCTTTTAGAACTCGTCTAAAGGAGTTGATATACCAAAAATCACATATATAATAAATGCATAATAAAAGAAATAGTAAAAGATAAAAAATTTAAAAAAATAAGAATGTTTCTACACAGATGTTTTGATATTCTTGACCACTGCCATGTAAAATCTTAGCATTTTTGTTTACTACTCTTATCATTTATCTAAATTTGGAAAACTTTTTGTGTTATTGTATGGCTTTCAGTACGAGTCTTTGGTTCAATCAGTTGTATCGGTCTTTTAATAGTGCATATACTTTCATTTGTCTGATTATTGTATGTAATTAAATGGGCCATGTTTATGAAAACAATGAACTATAGGACATAATACTAACATACAGAGAGTGACAGTAAAATACAGCCGCAGCATACAGGTTGTATGCGGAAAGGTTTCCTTTAAGAAGTCATCCGGCCCCACAGATATTTGTAAAGTTAGTTATTAGGCTTTGTGATACAGGATACTTAAAAGAACAATGAGGAGGTCATGCTGCAAGAGCTGCTCAACCTGAAATGTTACAAATTGAGGAAGACATTTTCGAAATGGTCGAAGAAGACCCAACAATAAGTACTAGAACCATAACAGCTCAACTTGAAGTTTTTGATAGGAAAGTTTGGAAGACAATATGACAGGAACAGTATTATCCTTGTCATTATTAACGGGTACAAGTGTTACAACCTGAATATCGTCCTCGAAGTGTTACATTTTGGCAGTGGCTTTTAGAACACTTTGGCAGAAATGATTTTACGAAATTAATATTGTGTAGAGAAGACGCCACATTTACATGAAATGGAGTGCACAATTTCCACAACAATCATGTTTGGGCAGTAGACAATCAGGATGCTGTAAAAAGAACTCATTTTCAACATAGATTTCCATTAAATGTTTGGGCTGGCGTGGTAAATGGCATGCTTATTGGACCCTACTTTTTTCCATTTCGACTGACTGGTGAAATTTATTTAGATTTTCTTTGACACAATCTGCCACAATTATTAGAAGATGTGAGACAGATGTGTCCTGCATGATGGGACTCCACCACATTTTAGGCAAGAAGTTGATGAACATCTAAATAATGAGTTTCCGAATAGATGGATAGGGCGCAATGGACCCATTTCTTGGCTCGCTCTCTAGATTTAACGCCTTGCGATTTTTTTCTGTGAGGCTATTTCAACGAGTTGACGTATCATGATGGATTTCATATATTATTATATTTTTTTAAATATGTAATTCTTAATAATGTAAACTAACTCTCTTATTACGCAACTTTTACATAGATGATTTTTGGTATATTAACTTTTTGACGAGTTCTACAACCTGTTAAAATAAATGATTCAACTTTAAAACACCCTGTATATTTGAAATAGATAGTATTGCAATCATGGACCCATGTAAAAATAAGAAGTTAAATATTAAAAAAATGGCAAATTCTGGAGAAAAGTGCGAGGGTTTCCAAAGAGCAATTTAGGCACTAAAATGTTGAAAGTTTGAAATAAATATATTCTGAAAATTTGAGTTACGTTCAGGGCCTAACAATCATCAAATAGACCTTATGATCTTTTGTGTACCTAATATTTCACGAAAAAAAATCTAAATAACTATATGCACCAGATATGTAGTAAAAATAGCTTAGATCATGCATTGGCTCCTCTTCACAATCGGCGATTACAAACGATTACGCGCGAACGATCGTGTAGAGGGCATGTATGGCATGTAGGATACAAGTATGTCACTAAATTTCAGCAAGTTCAATGCAACAGTTACTGGAATAAGGCAGAGACAAAGTTTTCCTTGATCTTGAAGCATTCTGAATATGTAAGCAGAAATTTTGTCCATGTAGGTACACCTCGAGACAATCAATTTTGCAATGGATCCGCACTAACCCATCAGGGCTAGCAACAGCAGTGAGGAGTGACATAGTTGCTTGTGCAGTCATCACTCCACTGGCCATAGTGATCACCTATATCTGCCTTTTTTCATCTGAATACTACAACCAGAAGAAGTTTTCTAATGTGCCTGCAGCAAGATGGACATCTATTTCATTGCTGATTATGATTGGAATCATGCTTATTGGTAAATTTTGAAAAAACAAATAGAATGTAGTTTACAATAGCTTTTGAAAACTAGACAGAATTATATTAAAAAACGATTTTCAAATATACTAAGTGACATATAAATCCGAACACCCAGTTTAAATGGTTTTATTTTAATAAAAGTTGGTGAATGTATTTATCTTACTGTAAATAACAAGTGAAAAAATTTTCAGCCTTATCAGTTGGACATTCCGGTTTTTATACTGCTTTTTTTTAATTCACTAACGCTCTAAAAATGAATATTTCAGCCGCAGTAAAGAATCAACGTTGGCGGATTTTGGTTCTTGACATCCTTTACGATCGGTTACGATGCCTAGAGTACGGAGACCTGTACGATTTCGTCAACTTAGTGAGTTTGATAGGGGCCGTATAGTGGGACTTCGGGAAGCTGGACTTTCTTTTCGGGCAATTGCAGTTAGAGTGCAAAGAAGTGTAGACAGTGTGGTTAGGTGTTGTCAGGCATGGCTTCGGGAAGGCCGTACGCAAAGAGCAAGGGGCACTGGACGCCGCCGTAGAACAACAGACCGTGAAGATCGCCGCCTAAGATTATTGTCCTTAAGGGACCGTTTCTCCACTACCAGGTCCATTGCAAATGAATGGTTTGCAGAACACGGAAGACCTATTGGCATGCGAAGTGTTTACCGACGAATGAGAAGTTTTGGCTTGTTTTCATACCGGCCACACTGGGTCCTCCCTTTAACTCGAGAACACCGACGTAATCGCCTTGAGGGGTGCAGACAACGGTCACTCTGGGATCAGGAATGGAACAGTATTGACTTTAGTAACGAGTCTCGATTTTGTTTAGGCATGCACGATGGTCGTGCCAGGGTTAGAAGGCGACGTGGTGAAAGGAGGAATCCACAGTTTTTTGTTGAAAGACATGTTCATGACACTGTTGGAGTTATGGTTTGGGGTGCTATAGCTTATGGTTCCAGGTCACCTTTAATCTTCATCAGAGGTAACATGAACGCCCAGCGTTATATCCACGAAGTTCTAGAACCCCATCTTTTGCCCTATCTTGACACCCTGGCAGATCCAACTTTTCAACAAGATAATGCCCGACCACATGTTGCAAGAGTCACAATAGACTTCTTTCAACATAATGATGTCACATTGTTACCATGGCCACCAAGATCTCCCGACTTATCCCCAATTGAGCACGTGTGGGATATGATGAGTAGGAGATTGCTCAATTTGCAACGTCCTCCTCAGACTCTAGAAGCACTTCGAGAGGAGTTGGTGGTTGCCTGGAATGAGATGCCACAGGAGGACATTGACCACCTGATCAGAAGCATGCCTAGGCGTGTTGGAGAATGCGTAGCACATCAGGGTGCATCCACACATTATTAAAGGTCAAAGGGCTTTAAAGCAGTGCAATCATTTTGAAATTTTTATCATTTACTTATTATGCTTCATTAAGTACTTATACAAAATTTTATTAAAATAAAACCATTTAAACTGGGTGTTCGGATTTATATGTCACTTAGTATATTTTTGGATATTTAGAATTTGGCTGAGTCATTTTTTGGGTAAAAACATTGATTGAGATTCTACTTGAAGATCGTCAACCATATACTGTATTCTGGTGTCCAAAAAAGAATCTGAAAGATACTAGTGGCATCTATAAGAAAATGAATTTAGAAATCGACTTTGAAAAGAGAGTGTTTGGTTCTGCTACTGCCTATTTTAATTGGGTACCTTTGGTCATTGATTAATATTTTCCTCTGCTTGGGAAGCAAATTATCAATGAACATTTTAACAAATGTTTGCGTATCTGCATTTCATAGGGATCATAACAATTTTCGAATTTGCCCATAATTTGATGTAATTTTGTACTGTTAGTCTTGGAAGCATCTTCGCATATACTAGGGAAAATATTCTGATTCAGTTTTCATACATAATCTTATTCAAAAAGGAACCTCTTTCAACGAATCTACATGTTGCCAGACCCAAAATTTCACTAAATCGGGTTAAGAATATATTGCAACAATTTTTGAACCAATTTTGGTCCTGGCAACATGCAAATCCTTAAAAGTCGATTTTTGATCTAATTATACAAAAAAAAAACGAAGCAGAATATTTTTCTGAGCGGATGCGAAAATGCTTCCCGGACTAAGTTACTGCATCTTTGTGTGTCTAGGCTACTATATGTGGGTGTACTCTGTGATACGTATGCACGCCAGAATGTGGTACAACTGGTGGCAAAGAACCTGTGACGTCAGATACATCGCCCCAACAACGGTCGAAACTCACGTTGCACCTGTGAACGAAGACGTCATATCTGACAGCAGAGACGCTTCAATGCCCTCCGAAAACAGCGACTTCAGTACAGGTAGATATCCACACACATCACGTTCTGTTTTGCGTTTTATTTAAAAAGAAAGTTGTCAAGTCCTTAATGGAAAACCCTTTACAATCAATCAAAAATGGTATGACAATAATTACTTAACTTTCAATGTTAATAAAACAAAAGTTATGATATTTAAATGCTCCCTTGATTTTATAGATTTATATAATAAACTGTTACACAAAACACCCACCATAAAAATGCAATTTGCAATTTATTACTCAACTAGCAAAGATTTACTTTATTATAAGAACAATTAGTTACAATGTAGAGAAAAGCACAGCCTTAAGCCATTTTGGTATGTTTGTTCCCAAAATTGCTTAAAAAAGTGCCTATTCTACAAAAAACGAACAATAGTTTATATAACTAAATGCAATCATAGAACTACATGCAGCCCTTTTATTAATACGATTACATAATAATGACTGTAGTTCATTGTTAATTTCAGAAACAGCAACTCTTATTTTTCAAATAAAACTGAATTTGAACATTAAATATAAGTTGCGATATTAGACGAAAACGAAATCATAAATGAGTAGTACCTAAATCAACACTCGTAAAACACTCAATAATTTATAATGGTCTAAAAATTTACATGTCTCGCTGATGTGCTACCAAAAGAATTAACAATTTAATAATATATTCCGCCGTGAACTTGTAAACTTTCACGTTAGCTTTGTCATTAAGAATATATTCTTCAGACAATATGTATTTATCTGTCTAGCTATCTATACCGACTTTTTGACGCGCGCATCGAAAACCATTCTACTCGTATGTCTTCCGGACAAAAACGAGCAGTACTTTCCAAGTTATAGACGGGCCACGGATTAGCGGACAGAGAGATAGACATACCAACGGAAATAAGTGACATGGTTATCATATAACATCCACAAAACATTTTAAATTTTTTTCGCGATTACCATACTTTCTCGCCGGTGGAGTGGAAAGTAAAACGTCGACTTATTTCAGCAAATAAGATTGACATTTTATTGCAGATACTCATCAGGCCACAGTGATAGAAATGAAAGAGCTACTGAAACACATGCCTCCAAAACAGATACAAAGCAGATCGCAAGAAACACATGTCATTGAAATGGAAACTGTCCAAAGCATAGACCAACCATCTATAGCAGGAAAAACAAATACTGACGAATTGGAGCCTAGCGGTCATATAACCACCGCTGATACGCGGAGTTTAGAACTAAAGGACAACCAAATGCCTAGCTGTAGTACCACAATACAAAACTTAATTCAACCTCCTTTAGGAAATACTCAAGATATAGACACACAAACTAGAGCAGACTTTTCGTGTATACGATCTGGCAACATCGCAGCATGTGTTAGCACTGCTGTTAGCGCAAATCAAGAGTTCTCTAAAGAAATACTTGGCAACATTGGAGATGAAGATCAGTTGATATGTGTGAGCGAAAGCATATTTTCCAGAACAACTTTGCAAAGCCTAAATGTATCTAGTATGGTGGAAATAGGAGATAAACAGGGTTGTAGTAGTATTGGCAACACTGCAGCGAGTCAGTCTGAAGGAGTCGAACCGCGCGAAAGTCAGGTGACAGCTTGTTCGCATACGAACTCGCAGCATATGATAGATGTATCTAGCCAAGCTAGTGGTAGTAATATAGAAAATAAATAGTGATATATTTAGGTAAAATTGTTTTTATTCACTATCTCATATCTTGAGAAAGCTATATTTCCAGGTCTGATGGAAATGGAGGATGGTACCATTGCTTAACATATTTTCCCAGCGTCACAGCCCCGTCTCCAAGTTGGGTTGCAATTTCATTAGATGTATTAAAATCATTTCCATTTTCCTTTTAAAGAAAAGTGTTTATTCTTCCTAAGTTAGAATTTCTCGATGATGAAAGAGGATATCCCAAATCCTAAGTAATGACATTACCATAGAGAATATCCAGAAAAAGTATCAAGTATACAGGGAAAACCAAATTTGTCTGACAGCTTGAGTTCAATGTGTACGAGTACGAAGCGCGAGGAGTGTGTATCAACACATGTTAGAAAGAAATAGAAGCCGTCTGAAGAGCGAAAGTCATCACCATATTGCCTAGCAACGGTGGCACAGAAGGTGCAATCTAGCGCGTTGCTAATATGTTAAACCAGGAAATGTTTGCACAGGCTTCTACAATAGGTTAGGTTACTGTCAAACCCAATAAACAGGTCTGTTCGTACATTTCATTTAATATTTTTTTACCATTTTGATTATTATTATTTATTTCAATTTTGATGCGACTTAAGCCCTCTTCGTACAGCTGTCACCAACCTGTAAGTGATCGTGTCCAAGATCCCGCCACACAAATTCCTTTCATTCTGCTACGCTATTTAGGCAGAATTCACATGACCGGATCCCAGACACATTCACCAACAAGTCACCGACCACTGTACGAACAAACGTTTAGTGTTTTAAGTTATTTTAAAATTATGAGTGATATGCACCGATGGTGATAAAATCAACACATCCTGAGTTATTGTTGCATTTTGCGATAGTTATCACTCCCTGCGCGTATGCAGGTGAAATCCATTTCGAAGCAGGACGACACTCCCCTAAGAGCGCTAGATGGGTACTGGCCAAAATTGCTCAACTATGATCATGGAGGTGGAAACCTTGCCTTGGAATGTACAAGATGAGGTGTTATCAAACGAACCAATGATGCAATTTGTGGCGATCATGACCTTTCATTTCGACCTAAAATTCCGTTAGGACCGATCGGGAATCAATTCTAAACAGATTCAACACAATTCACAATTCAAAAATGTGTACGCTCAAAATAAAACCATCATTCGGGCGTAGAGAATAAACTAATGCAAATTTGCAATATGCATTTTAATTCATGGAACTGGTGTAACATATTGGCAACGAGGCAGATTGATATGCAGTCGGCTTCTATCTCTTTCTAACATACATATGTGTCTATACACACTTCTCTCTCGTACATATTGAACACAAACGTCGGACAGTGACATTCATTTAAAAATATGATTTTGTAATATATTAACTTGTTACTTAGTTATACCTGTAAGATAACCTTTGTCGCGTCTCTATACTTGCTATTTCGGGTTCGCGCGCTTTTAAAGTTCGATGGTCGCACTGTATATCTGAATCTGTTGTCAACATAGATATCATATGGTGGTTGATTCAATTATTCTATAAATTGTCAACTCACCTTTTTCATAAACACATTTTTACACACATTTATTAGTTTTTCATTTCATCGCATTATCACAAAATAACAGTCTGCAGGGAATCGCTGACAAAGGCAGATGAAGGCTTTTCTGCAAACCACAACCTAGTTGAGACAAAAATTAAAATACGTTGCACACTTTATTCTTTTAGTAAAAATAATTTACTCTGGCAGATCTATCCACAAATAGTTGATCAAATTGGTTTGTAATAGCTTTTCAACCTCAACCATGGTGGGTCTATCATTCTTTCTCTCTTCTACACACCTTTCGGCTATATCATAGAATTTCTCAGCATAGTTGATTTCGTTTTCTTTCCAAGATCCTGCATTTTTGTCTACAAGTGACATTTTATCCTCAATACCATACACATGAGTTACCTGGAATAACCAACAGTCTTTCAGCATAGTGGACATATGAGAGTTCCCCTTCAAGATCGAGTAGTCCTACTCGATATGAGGGGAGTATTCTCGACTCTTGAGGTCAGAGTGGCTCAGACTTCAATCAAAATATCTATTATCAAAAAGATTGACATACCAAATCATTATCTTCTCTCTCATCATCATTAGGTGGAAGTGAGGTCAGCAATTCTAGTAACACAACTCCATAGCTAAATGTATCCAGTTTAACAGAAATGTTGCCTTTGAACGCTTCTGGAGCCATGTAAGCACTCGTACCAAAAATTGTGGTGGCTTTTATGGTGTCTTGACTCGGTGTCGTTTTTATCAAGCCAAAATCACACAACTATAAGAGATAATACATCTTAATAAAAAAACTAAAGATACATGGCGGCCAATATATAACTGACTGATTTAAATTGCGCGCCATTTTTGATACACTCATTTCAGAAGGTGGCGCCGTAGTAGTTGCTTAAAGCACATGTGCCCAATTCATCATGGAGCGCTACACGATCCCACAACGCGTCCATATTGTTAAAACGTTTTACTTAAATAATGAGTTGCATCAATTCGGAAGCTTCGACAAGATTTCGGTCGAAATAATGTGCCCAGTGACAACACCATTCGTCAGTTGGTGCGGAAATTTGAAAAAAACAGGTGAAGTTAAAGACTTGCCAAGGTCGTGTTCGAACTGTTCGTATTCCGGAAAATATCGAGAGAGTTCGTGAAAGTGTAGTGGACCGCCCTGAGACGTCTACCAGACATCGTTCTCAAGAACTGGGTATTCGTCGCACGCCATTATGCACTATTTTAAAAAAGACTTGCATTTGCGGCCTTACAAAATTCAGTTAACCCAAGAACTACAGCCTAGTGACCATGAAAGTCTCGGACAATACAGCCATGCAATATTGCAGCTTAATACCCAAAATAACTATTTTTACCTAAAACTGATAATGAGCGATGAAGCCCACTTCGATATGAACGGATTTGTTAATAAGCAGAATTGTCGTATCTGAACATTAGAGAACTCTCGTGTCATCCATGAACGACCACTACATCTTCGTCGAGTCACAGTTTGGTGCGGTGTTTGGTATGGAGATGTCATTCGGCCTTCTTCGTAGACGCTGCAGGTAATTCTCTTACTGACACTGGTGAGCGCTACAGTGATATGACGCAAACCTTTTTGGCACCTCAAATCTAACAATTTAACCTGCAAAACAGGTGGTTCCACCAGGACGGAGCAACTTGTCACGCAGCTAGGAAAACAATGAATCTTTTCCGAACAATATTTCCGAGACGTTTAATTTCTCGATTTGGTGATGTCAACTGGATTTAACGGCTCCTCACTTTTTATGGGGATTTTTGAAAAATATGGTTTATGCCAACTAACCAAATACTGTAGAGCAGCTGAAGAACAATATTATGGGAGCGATTGAAAATATTCCTCCTGAAACCTACCAAAAAAAAAGTGATGGAAAATGTAATCAAGAGGGCTCAGGTTTGCACGGCTTCTAGAGGCGGACATTTGTCTGATATTATTTTTCATACATAATATAACGTATAAGTTTCAGTAACAGATTAAGATGGAAAAAATGGACGTATTTTATTTCATTTCACAAATATCCAAGAAACAAACCAGTCAGTATAACTATTTAAAGATTTCACTAGTGATATGTTCATATATTACAACAGATGTGTTGATTTGCCATGAAGCATATCTACAACAAAGAGTGGTTATATCAAAAGAGAAGACACTTCATCAAATTCAAGCGAATAACCAAATGAAAATGGTATTTACGATTTTGGATTGGTATTTACCGATCCGTTCAAGCGAGTGTGGTTATCAGTTTGGTTATAAGATCCGTGACGTCATGAATCAGCTGTTATATGTCATAGTTATCACCGCAAAATTGTGGTATTTACCCAACTCAGGAGTAATTTTATATTTCTGGTTATTATTTGAAATGTGACAAGTTAGAATTTTGCCGAGTATTGGATATTTTTATTTTACTTCAGCTTCATTTTTGGGAAACTTGATAAAGGCTGACTTCAGTTTTAGCAAAAGTGGAGCACCTTATTAGTTATAATCTCATTACTGTTGTTGGGGACACTTTAAATCTAGTTCCTATGCTTAAAAAAGTATCCTGTGTAGCCATATACCACAAAAATATTAAAATACGGCCATATAAACTCAGTGGATGATGTCTACCTGTATGCGGTTTTGCTAATATCTTTTTTTCATCGCTTTTTCCTATCATTTCTGCTAAATCAATGAATGTTTTCTTTGACATGCGGAAAAGTTTAGGGAATCGAAAGTTAACATAGCTACAAAGCCATGGTTCCGTCATTAAAATGTTTTTTCTGAAAAAAAAACATTTCTCTCATTAATATTATGAAAGGTTTCTTTTTTAAACTTTCGATACACCGTTGTAGACGAAAAAGCACCGAAGATTAAGTGATAATAAAAATAATCAGAAATTATATACGAGCTTTTCTAAAATAAACAACTTGCAACAAAACCGCGGTTAAAACCAACGCGTTCAAGCGATTCGAGTAACTGAACGTCATCAACCCGTGTGTCATCTTGAACCATATTATAACCGCGGAATATAATACAGAAATTTTGGTTATTCGCTTGGATTTGATTCATGTAATGTTTTTATACTCCTCCGGCCTGCTCCATTTCCTTTGGGTTTCCTCTGAATCCTAGTAGGGGAGCCGACCGCAAATTCTTGGTTACATCATCGCGTGTTGATATGATACGATAAAAACTAGTAAAATCGCACGTATTTTGATGACATCAAACTATGCAAGTTTATTACTGGTTTACAAAAGATCAGCGAACCATAAGCGAGCTGTCCTTGGTTTGACGATTCGCTCATAGATGACGACACTGTGCCAAGGATCCGAGCGTTTCACAGGTTTCACTCATAAGTGACTCTGCATTACAGGGGCGGTGTTGTCGAAGTGACATAAAATGCTTAGAAAAAGCTACATTCATACAGAACTGTATCGTGTTTGGTTCTTTCCGCGGTTTTTGGTGGTTACATCAGAAAGTTAAAGGAAATAGGTTAACATACCGTCCTAAGGCTATTTAGATAACTGGCAACCGTATCAGATACACTGACGATTGGTCAAGTAAGCGATTTGAGGTAAGAAAAAATTTAAAACAAAGCTGACATTCCTCTTTTTTTATTTAACTAAACCGAGTAATATTCCGCGTAGAGGCCTAAAAGTTAAATAACTACCGTCAGGTTTTCAGAATATTTTTTGTTTATATGACGCGAAGATCACTCGCGATAAGTATGATTTATAACTTTACTGAATGAAAAATGCTGCGAACAGATGATAAACATGCCTACTATTAATCAATGTACAAACAAAAGTAAATTTGAACAAAAAATGTTTTCACTACAAGTGATGATTCATCTATCTGAAGAACAGCACGTAATTAGACGCCATCCGCCATCGGCTGTATTGTAGTCGCCATGTTTTGGGTTACACCTCATATCTCTCCCTCTGTCTAATTTATTCGCCCGGTCTAACTTTCTTTTATTGGTATAACTACTCTTTGGTTACAGCTAGTTTCCCTTACATTTTTCAGTTCAGACAAATTGAAGGTATAATTCCCTGAAGGTGGCATACTCAAAATAACATGGAGGCTTCAAATATATTACCTTTGGTTTGTTATTCTCATCAAGCAGTATGTTGAGAGATTTGATGTCTCTGTGTATCAAAGGCGTAGAATAGGCAGTGTGTAAGTAGACCACAGCTTTGGCTGTCGCATTTGCTATCTGTATTCGATCCTTCCACATTAATGTTTCACCTTCTCCCTAAAACAACGCATAATTTTAGTTTATGTGTGAAACGTCAGAGTAGCGTCATCATCTAGGAATGGTATTTCATGATTTATTTAACCTTCGACCTTCAAGTGAATTTCGTGTTGCGACTTGATCAAAAAACCTCACTAAAATCGGCACCAGTATTTTGTAAAATAATCGCTATGACAGCGATCTGATCGCACTGCTTCTCAGGTAGCCGCAAGCTCATGCCACGCCTACTCGCTGTGAGCACCACCTATGGAGAAATGGCACAACGAGCTATAGTATAGAACTCAGGACATATAAGCTATAAGTAGCCTCCGATAGTGCCATCTCTGAATCAGGTCCAAATGATACATCACATCACGGCCACAGCACATGGCTCCAGTATCTTTATGTTTAGACCACAAACACAGCGACTACAAGTGAATATGAAGTGATCAGAACGCTAAAAATCATACAGAAAAATGGGTCTAACTTTTAAACGACTTGATCGCTTTAGTAATCCAGAAAGCTCTCACCTTCAATCTGTACCTCAGTGTTCCTCCTGTAATATACTCATATAGGAGACAGTATGTATTTCCATCACAAGAGTATCCTAGCAGTTCCAGTAAATTCTCATGTTTATATTTGCTGAGACTTTCTATTTCATTCGTGAATTGTTTCGTTATTGTATCTATTTCGTTGTCCACTTCACTATTATTCAGTTCTAATGTCAGTTTTTTGACAGCTAGAGGTTTATTGAGTAGACCATGGGCTAAAAATACGGTTCCGAAACTACCTTTGCCTAAGAGTCTACCACTTTCTTCAATGCTATAGGAAAAAAAAATGAAAATGAAAATTGAAGATAACGGATACATCTAATTTTCTGCTAGTGGACTAAAAATGAGCATACCTGGATTCATCGAAATTATTTGTAGCAACTTCAAGCTCAGAATAACTGAGATGTGGCAATGCTGTATTGAGACTCAAACTTGGCAATGGTGAGATTGGTTTATCACTTGGTGGCTCCTTACTGGAAATTTTTTAAATAAAAATTACGGTGAAATTGGTTACGAAATAATTTATATAACAGACAAAAATAATGCTTGAAATATTTGCATTTAAGAACTTACATGTGGGTTTTCTCTAGACCAATGATTGCTTCTAAATTTGGTATGTTGGGGAGGCTGTCATCTTCAGAACTATCCGAGTCTTTATTGTTGTCTGTAGTGTCTGCAAAGCTGACACGTGCTTTGGGTTTAATTTTTTCTGATGGTAGAATTTGAGATAATCTTGGTATATTTTCAGATACACAGACATCCCCAGTTTCTGGAATTTATTAAATGAAACATTTATGAATTGAAGAACCTACACACTTTCTATAACTGAAAATGTCAAAAAATGTCCTACCCTGGTTGTATGAATAGCTGTCCGAGGTTTCATTGTCACTTGTTGACTGAGTCACATTATTACTATCTGAAACAATTCCTGGATTGTTTGATATAGTACTGTCAGAATCTTCATAGATACTACTTTCACTCTCAACTGTGTCTGTGGAGAATTTTATCATGTCTGACACCGGTTTTTCTCGTTGTGTCACAAACCTTGTTGGAAAAGTTGGGACGAATTCTTCATTTGGAGTTATGACTATTTCTGGTATAGCTGCGGGAGGTGGAGACTTAGACTTATTGCTTCCTTGAGAGTTACTTCTTATTCTATTGACTGCCTGACAAAGTATTACAATTTATTAGGGTATGTTTTCACCGAATGCAACTGGCGGCTGCAACTTGATGGCAACCCGACTCAGTACATGTATTCAAATACAAGCATTCACACTATAAATACGGCAACATGACCAATTGACTAACAATTGCTGGCACTGTCACTGTCAGTTAGTTTGCAATTTCCCAACAGTTAGTGAAAGATGTCAGTCATATCAAAAATTAATTAATTATATGATAAAAGTACATTTCCATTGTTTTTGTGTTCTTTGCAGTGATTCAATTTAAGGATGTGTTGGAAACCTTCTTGGAGAACTACAGATGATATAAGAAGTGTCACAAGCAAGTTAATAGTGTAGGAGTAGTAGAGTAGGACTCAAGAAATATGTTACCGCGGATCTCCTAATGCACTTGCAGTAGTTTTGAGGTCCCCCCTTACCGATTTTTTGACCGGGTCAAGTTAGCTAAAAGTCGGGGCAAGAAAACTGATGCTTGAATACTATATTTTACCGTAAAAGTAGCAATTTTCAAGTTTGCACATTTTTCTAATGGTATAGGAGGCCATGTGATACTTATTTTTGAAGGTTCTTATGAGTAGAACTACATAACACTTGAATGTAACACCTCTTTCAAAATGGCGGACTGGCAAGTTGTAAAAGTTGACCATATTTGTACACTGACTCACTCATAACTCAACAACCAATAATTATTGCTACAGACTGTTATATCAATTAGTACTGTATACTTGTTACATATTATGTGTTTTTTTGGTAAATATACAATCTGGCTAGATTTTATTTGTGAAATACGTTACTTGTGCGATTTTTGTCTCAATCAGGATTTTTTAGAACCAAAATAGTTGATGTGTCAACTTCTTATTAGAAAGTATACACTGGTAATCAAATTTGTCTCATGGCTTGAGTTCAATGTGTAGGAGAGACAATTGTGTATAGATACATATGATAGAAAGAGACAGAAGCCGCCTGGATAGCGAAGCTCATCACCGCGTTGCCTAGCAACGCTGAAGCTAAAATCAATTACGCCCAAATAATTTTATTTCGATCGTACACATTTTTGAATTGTGCATTGTGTCGAATCTGTTTAGGATTGATTCCCAATCGATCCTAATGTCCTCCAGTTTAGGTCGAAATGAAAGGTAGGGATCGCCACAAATTCTAAATCATTCCATTGGTTCGTTTGATAACACAGCATCCTGTACATTCCAAGGTAATGTTTCCACATCCATGATCAGAGTTGAACGATTTTGGTCAGCAGCCATCTAGCACTATAAGGGAAGTGTCTTCCTGCTTCAAAACGGCTTTCACTGCGTTACATATTGGCATCGCGGCAGATTACACGACGTTCTGCGTCACCGTCGCTAGGCGATGTGGTGATGACCTTCTACCGGCTTCTATCTCTTTCTAACATGTGTTGATACACACTTCTCGCGCTTCTCACTCGTACACATTGAACTCAAGCCATCAGACAAATTTGGTTTTCCCTGTCTAGTTCTAGTCAGAGGCTTTTTCCACAACTCAAAAATATGGCTGCCAATTCCTTCACAGTTCCTTTTTGGAATAAAAAAATCAACAACCAAAAGACAATAATGAGTTGCCATCTATTTGCTAATGTGAGAACAGTGCCTTAGAGTTTCATTCTCAAATAATATTTTACTTACTTGAGCGGGATAATCAATCTCATCCAATATTTTTTCAATCTCCCTCTCATCAGTTGGATTTTTGTGCTGCTCAACTGGTTTTGGAATAGGAACTGGAGCACCAGGGCCTATTTCAGGCCTAGGAGGCTTCTCCTGATTCAGCAAAGTTTCAGCAACATAGTCAGCAGCTCTAAACAGCTTTAATTTTGTCAAAAGGTACAATAGGTGGCCTAAACTAGGCCTAACTCGTCCTGATGTACCCCATTCTTCAAAGAGTATCTCTGTTGAGGGCCGATGGGTTTGATCTGTCTCCCTTTCTATTAGTCTAGCATCAAAAACATGGACATTTAATCATTAAAACAAGTCTTTTTACAGGTGTTAATTTCATTATATATTGAAAGTCTAAATTTGGATAATTGCCCAGCATCCTTATCTGTTTTGGACACCATTCTTACCAAGAGCAACCGACAACATGACCACTGCCTGATTCAAGGGATACATATAATTATTAAAAAACAATCATTCTCACCAGAGAGATGGCAATGCAACCAGTTACTGATACCTCATTGCAAGGGTAGTTGCCGTCTATTTTGGTAGACAAAAATTACTACTTATGCTAATTCATTTGGCTAGATTTTATTTGTAAAACACCTTACTTGTGTGACTTTGCTGGCATGTTGAAACCAAATAGCCTATTTTTTATACTTTGTTTTCTTATTAGTATGTATAATGGTTCAACCTCAAAATGATGCTGCCAGTTTCTTGGAAATTACTTCAGTGGAAACACAAAAGTAATGCAACCGAAAGTCAATGAGTTGAAATCTGTTTGCCAGTTGGTGGGAATAGTGCCTTAAGGGTTTTTAATTTCGTAGGTATTTTGCGAGTTGAATATTATATTTTACCTGAAATGTTCTGATGTGTATTTCCTTGGATTATGTGGTGTGATATCACATTTAAAGTTCTCTTTTTCCAGTTTCTTTGGTATAATAGACATAACACGCTTCCAAAGTTCATGAGTCTCAAGCATTAAAGTAAGTTCTTTGACATGCCTTGGGGGCAGTTTTCTAATTTCCAACGATGGGCTGTAATAGTCTGATGATGGCCCCATTTTTCAATATTTGCAAGGTAAAAAATAGGCACTTCAACAAATGTAAATACAAAAGTATAACCTGAAACTTCAAAAACAGCTGATTTGACAATGATGGGTGTGGCAGATACAAACGAATCACAAAGGTGATTCGGTGAATTATTTTTATTAAAACATTTGTTTGATTTCTCTCTAAAGCCGACCATATACGTCGCACAATTTTCCCTGGGATGATCTCCATAAAATAATCCCTGGCTTGGCGACCTATTAGTCTAATCATATTAGACGAACATTCCCCTGGTTTGCGAAATAATTGTAAGCTTGGTTTTACAGATGCAAGTTGTTCAAGAGGGTATTTGAAACATGAACGCATAAAATGGGTAGACCAATTTTTGTGGGAATTTTACGAGACCTACACATAAAAAGATCCGACTAATAGCAAACAAGTTTTGGCCGAAAACCTAGTCAAAATGCAGGTCTTCGATAGTGTCAAGAAGATACTTGAAATTTCTCAAATTGACGTCGATAGCAGAGGTTAGTTCAAAGGACATTTCACAGCAAAATACAGGAACTTACCTCGCCGATATGAATCACAAAATATCAACGAATTTTAGCGAAATCATCTTATGAAGAATTAGGCAATATAATATGCGCGTATTACTCGTAAAGGTATTATTTAAAGTTTCAACATTGTATCTTGTATAGTTTTCAAGATTATTCTGATTGTTTATGTTTAATGTACAGGCAACGGTTGCTTAATATTTATCAGTGTCAAGTATAGTGGTATAAAGATCCAGCAGAGCAAGAGACGTCGTGGTGTGATAGAATGGATAGAGGATTGCACAACCGCGGGGCGGAAGTTCGATCCCATAAAATTTTAAGGTCCAACCAAATTCCCTGGGGGGTAGGGCTCCCACGCCTGCTCTTGCGGGCGCCTGTCAAGCAGGGTTTCCATGTGTTCAAATCAAAATCGACCAAATTTTGTACAGAATACTAAAAAGTAAAAAAATCAATATGGCTCCCGTAATCATCATCCAGACCCCATCTCCTATGTCATCAAAAATGAGCAAAGCGACCCCCCCCCCAATAGTGCTTAAGTAATACTTGAATGGTTCCATACCAGTAAAATAGTATAATTGCTTGCCACCCGCGAGCTGTATAGTGCTAGCCACTGATAAATTAAAAACATAAATGGATGTGAAAAGTGTATATTCTGCCAGTTTATGCATACGTACATCACAAATATACACTTCAAAACTTAGTTATATTACTTTTGAGTGGCTCAAACATGGATTGTCTCTTGGAGATATCCTCGAACTTCACGTATTTTTCTAGTTCATTTATTTTTGCCTGGCTCTGTAATATCTTAGCCTTCAACATCGCTACCTCCTGAATATTCCCCTTTTCCCTAGTTTCGATATCTGAGTTGGCTTCAGCTATTTTGCTTTCAGAATATTTTTTCAGCGAATTATACTTCTCCTCGAGTACATGTATGGTGTCCTTGTATTGAGTTAGTTCACTTTTCATGACTTCTTGATTTTCCATGAGGTTTTCAATCACCATGCGCGACTTAGCAAGTTTGTCCAGTAAGTTACTGAAAGATTCTTCTAGATTTTGCACGTGTCGTTCTAAGGTTTCGTTTTTATTTAAAAGGTGTTCTCGTTCATTCCAAACTCTGTGGAAGAGTTCGTCATAGTCGCCCATTACCTTCTGGAATTCTGAGTCCTCAACTATTCTGAAACAATTTTTTTCTGATATTTAGTTGTTAATATTATAATAATTCGTTTGTACACATAGAACACGGTATACCTGTATTTCAACATATTTCAAAAGCGCAAAACAAACTAAGTCAGCATAGATCCATGATCGTCAAAAAAGTGGAGTGCTAGATACAGGGTGTTTCACAACTTATCCGACAAATTTGACCACATATGCACTGTTACGAAAGTTGATTTAAAAAAAATGTAATGAAAGTCCTACAGAAATCGAGATAATAAAATAACACAGTTAAACAGTTCACTTACTTATAAAACTGTTCAAAATTGTTTCCACTGACTGCAATGCAAGCTTGGGCGCGTCTAATCCAATTTCGGCGCACTAATTCAAATATTTTTCGAGTATCCCCATGAAAAGAAGTGCAGAGGATTTAGATCGGGAGACCGTGGAGGCCATGCAATTGGTCCACCCCTTTCGATCCAGCGCATCTGGTATACCTGATTCAAAAAAATCACGAACTTCCAAAGGAAAATGCGGAGGTGCCCCATCGTGCAGAAACCACATCCGTGCTCGGACCGCCGATGGCACATCTTCAAGAAGGACCGGCGAATCATTCCGAAGACATTCGAAATACTGGTGACCATCCATCCGACATGAACGGTCCAATTAGACGTTCATCGACAATACCTGCCCACACGTTTAAAGAAAAACGATGTTGGAAGTGTGTCTGGACCACTGCGTGAGGTTTCTCAAAGGACCAAACGTGTGTATTTTGAAGATTGGCTATCCCATTACAAGTAAAAATAGCATCATTGGTTTCGAGCATTTTCTTGCAACAACCACTCACAAAATCTTACTTTTAGGGCGTAGTCTGTAGGTATCAACGCCTAGACTCTCTGGACGTGATAGGGGTACAGTTGGGCCTCATATAATATGCGCCATACTGTTGCATGTTGACACTTCTAGGACCTGTTGGGCTAACTGCCTTATGCTTATTCCCGGATTTTCTTCCACAATATCCAAAATTTCGTCTTCGGCATTTAAAACGCGTTGTGGACGAACCAGACCCCCATCCACTCCACGTCTGGGGCGCAAATCTCCACTAGCACCTGCACGTAAAACAATTGAACTAAATGTGGTATGTGCCTATTCGGAAATCGGTGTGCATACAAACGAGAAGCCGCTCGCGAATTTTGCCCTGCTTCTCCGTACGCTAACAAAATGTCTACTAACTCCTCATTAGTATACACATGTGCCATTTTCATTAATAAATAACTAAAAACATAAACTCGCAAAATACTTTCTTATTGAACTTCACAAAAATCGACCGTTCTTCATTCAGATCACCCATGATACAGATCAAACCTTATTTACACGTTCTTATCAGTATGAAAAAACAAAACATTCTTGGTATTTTGTTTTTGTCAGTTGTTTGGTACAACATTTTCTACAATAAACTATTAATGCGTGTTCTAATATCACGACGATGAACGCAAATTACAGATATTTATTTTTCAATTCATTATTGAATCTCAATTTCTGTCGGACTTTTATTACATTTTTTTTTTCTTGTGAAATCAACTTCTTTCGTAACAGTGCATATGTGGTTAAGATTTGTCGGATAAGTTGTGAAAAATCGTGTGAAACAGCCTGTATAGTAAATAGATAGTTCGGTAAAGCGACAGAGTGACTGCAACAATCATGTGAAACAATGAAAACAAAAGCTGGGAGCTACAAACTAAACGTAGACCTCATTTCAAACAAGATCGAATTGAAGTACATTAATCTGAAACAGCTATTAAAGTCATTCAGTTAAGGGATTATTTAGACCTTCATTGGCTTGAGCAACTATTTGTGGAAAAATTAATGCTCTCATACTGTTAAAACCTTTTTGGAAAGCTGGCATTATGGGCAAGTTTTTCAAGTAATTTGTATGCGCAATGTATTAGCAACTTTTTCGACCTTGACACAACCTTGGTCTGAAAGAAACTGAAAACGAAACTATACTGTTTTTTAGAATAACTTATTCTATTTTCGTGCTGTATGGTTACAACCACTTATTTGAATACAACTGAAATCAATCGCCGCCTCACCCATATCCATATCACATAGTTTTTTATTTTTCAGACTGAAAAGCCTCGAAAACTATTGACTTTCATCTTTACATACATGCATATAGTTTAAAATTTGTTGCATTTTAGGCCTATCTCGTCCTGGTAGGAATACGGAGAATTTCCAGTAGTCATGCATACATACGAGGTCTGTAAATTAAGTGATGAGACTAGCAACGTAGCGTTCGATCTGGCAACACAGGAGGCGTCGGGCTTGGAAGGGCGACAGTTTTTCCTCTTGTGTTCTGAAAATGAATGACATCAATTTCGACCAACGGTGTGTTAACAGGTTTTGCTTCAGACATAGACACAGTGCAACAGGAATTCTTGGTAAGCTTTTGCAGGCCTACGGAGACCCGGTTTTTTTGTGGTTTAAGGCATTTTCAGAAGGGAGAGAGTCGACTGAACCACGGAAGCGGAAGGCCTTCATCTTCAAGAACTGATGGAAATATCGACCGGGATCTGGTGCATTTCAGATCGTCCGTCGATTGGCAGTCAGAGTGATCGGGGAAGAGTTAAATTTTATTCACTCCGCCGTTTATTAGATCAAGAACAACTGGGTGTTGCATCACCATAATGCTCCTTGTCACACAATAATGTCAATAAACGAGTTTTTGGCCAGTAACAACATTCGTCTCCTCAGCCTCGTTATTCGTCTGACTTGAGTGCTTGTGACGTTTTTCTCTTCCCGAAGTTGAAAAATCACCTCATGGGAACTCATTTTGGGACAGTTGAAAACATTCAAATGGCTGTAACTGACCAGCTGAAGGTTAGTATCAGAGTTCCAGCACTGCTACGAGGAGAGGAAGAACCGTCTCCAGCGCTGTGCGGCTTCAAGAGAAAGTAATAAGAATATAGTAATTATATTTGAATACAAAAATTAAAAAAAAAAACAGTCTGATCACTTAACTGACAAACCTTGTATGTATCTAAACCGTGAGACTGATGTAGAGCTAGCTCTCTTTCATTTAGAGCTTTCTCTTTCGGTTTCAATTAGCAATAGATATACCATAATTTTCTAGTTCACAAAAAATAAGATGAATGGACATTTTTTAAACTATTACATACCTAATCAACAATACCTTACCTTGAGTGGTTCTCTAATTTGGCATCCCTAGCTTTGAGATCAGCTACCTCTTTTTCCAACTCCTTTATTCTAGCTCGATGATTTTTAAGCAGTACATCTTTTTCTTGCACCACTTCTTTGTACTGTCCAAGCTCGTCCTTTTTCGAAAGCAACTCTTTAGAGACAGGTTCATTCATCCGGAAGATACGAAGTATGTCCATCGCTCTATTCTGACTCTTGCGTGGGGTCGACCGATTTTGACAGGTGAATTTGTCACATCGAACTTTCTGTCAAATTGACACTTAATCTTCCGTATGACGCGTAGTAGGATTAGGTCATGGTCTAACAAAAATAGTGAGAACTGTTACAATATTAGTATATTGGGTGTTCCTTAATGATATGCGAATATTTAAGGGTGTGAATCTACAAATCTAAAAATTAATGTTAGTTTGCTTTATAAACTATGGTCCAAAAATGTTTCCTTACAAAAACTCGGGGTGTTGAAGTTTTAGGAAAAAAATGGAAATTAATTAATATTTTCAGAACCGCTTCAGATAATTCACTGATATTTAGTACGTAGTGAAAGTTAATAAAGTTGCATATTTTTCAATGCAAAAATAATGTATAGCTTTAACAGTGGCGTGCGTACGGGTATTGACTTCGATATTTTTCAAGAAAAAAAAATAGTTTTGTCAAGTCATCGTTGGTTGTCAGAGCGGTCCGTGGGACCTTAGCTCTTGAGTCACAGTGTCAGTTTGTAAGTCTGTCAGGTCTGGTAACCCAGAAACCAGACAATTTTAAGGAAAAAAGGGGAAGGAAAGGAGAGAAGGAAGAACGAGAGCAAAGGGGAAGAAGAGAATCTTTTAGGATATGCAGCGTTTAGGCATTGTTAAAATCGCTTCACAGATTTTGATATGGTCTAAAAATATTTGATTTTTTCTAAAGATTGTGTAAAAATGCTCAAATTTTGGTTGTTCTAAGTTCACGAGTTAATTTTGATTACAGTGCGAGCCGCGGCCTTTTGTGCTTGCGAACTTGCTCGACTGTGTAGTCCACTGAATCACGCAACAGAGGGTTGCTGTGCGATTCCGCTAGGCTATAGCGCCGCTGCGCCTGTTGCTTAATGTAGTCCTTTAGGTAAGGGACATCGAGGTCTCTATGTAGAGTTTCGTTAGAGACATACCATGGGGCATCAGCAATAGTGCGCAACGTCCTGCTTTGCAGAACCTGCAGACTTCGCATGTGTGTTTTAGCAATAAAACACCAAGCCGCACATGCGTATGTCATTGCTGGTCTTATGACCACCTTATAGAGTCGAATCTTGTTAATCAAACTTAATTTTGACCGTTTACATAATAATGGGTAAAGCTGCCGAAACGTAATTTGGAATTTAGTTTTTAGCGCTTCCATATGGTTCCGCCAAGTCATCCCTTTGTCCAGAATGACACCGAGATACTTAGCGGAGGATTCCCATGGTATACGAAGTCCATTCATTGAAACTTCAGACGGAACGCCGCGACGTCTTTTTGTACAGTAGATTGCCTGCGTTTTCGAATGGTTTATTTTAATTAGCCACCGATCCGCCCAATCTAATACTTCTTCCACCGCACTTTGCAGCCTGTCATGGACTAGGTCACCAGACCACGACTGAGCCACCAATGCAGTATCGTCAGCATAGAGATAGACTTCACAGTTGCTGGGACTAGGGACGTCATGGATGTACAGTGAGTAAAGGATAGGTCCAAGGACCGAACCCTGAGGGACGCCGGCTGTAATCAGCCGTGTTGTCGACAGCACATTGTCAATTTTGATCCGAAATTTCCTACCTTCAAGGAAGGATTTCAGTAGTTTTAGAAGCCAAAAAGGGAAGCCCTTTTGGATTAGTTTATACAAGAGGCCCGCGTGCCACACCTTGTCAAATGCTTTTGAGACATCCAAAAGCAAGATGCCAGTACTTTCGTTAAGGGTGAATCCTCTGGTTACACGTTCCACCAGCCTAACCGCCTGTAGCTCCGTACTATGTTCAGACCGAAAACCGAATTGCACGTCAGGAATCACATGGTGATCTGACGAGAAATTCTCAAGGTGACGTAGAATCACCTTTTCAGCGAGCTTAGACGCAGCTGACAGCAGGCTAATGGGACGATAATCCTGGGGAAATATCGAACCCACCTTCTTTGGAATCATTATAACTTCAGCGGTCTTCCACGCGGATGGGAAGTACTGGATCCTGAGCATGGCATTGACTATTGCCACGAGATAAGTTAAGGACTTCCGCGAAAGCAGCTTCAGCGCCTTATTAGTGATTTGATCCTCCCCAGGTGCTTTACGCACTTTAAGGTCTTTAATATGACCTTGAATCTCTGCTGGTGTGCAATGCGGGATCTCAGGAGATACCGCTGATGTGCTAAGCAAATCTTCGGTTGAAGAAGCTTCTGAAGAAGAATCTTCTGATGAAGAAAAATCACCAACGAATGCGCGACTGTCACTGACGCCGTTGGCCCTAAAATATCTCCTGACAGATCTTACGATGTGTTGCTCCTCGTCGAGGTCATTATCAAGATCATAGTTGGGAGAGAACTGTCTTTCCATGGCATCGGCGAAAACCTCAACCTTCTCCTCTGTCCTGAAGACAATGCCTCCAGGACCGTGAATGTGTGGGATTTGTTCACGCTTTCCGTTTTTGAGCGACTTCGCCACCTTCCAGAGAGGAATGCTTGAGTCAAGCATCCCCGCCAGAAAGTCGTTCCATTGCTCATTGCGGAATTCATGAAGAGCATTTCTTACTTCATGAACAAGATTCGTCGCTCTGCGAATGTCATCAGGATGACAAGACCTTTTCGCTTGCTTAATTGCAGCTCTTTTATCAGAAATTTTCTGACGAATGTCTGCTGGCAGAAAAGGTCTGCCGTGTCGCTGCACGGGAAGTACAGCTGCACGCTGCAGAGTTTGCTGAACAAAACTTGTCCACTCTGCTTGAGCCGCATCTATACCGTTCTCATCATCTATGATCGGTATATTGGGGAACTCTTTGAGGAGCGACTTGTATAGCTCCCAATCAATGCGTTTCCTTGGAGGGATTTCATCCCCCAAGATCTGCTCATTAGCCACTTCCAAAACGACGGGAAGATGATCGCTTGAGATGTCATACATGATTCGAGAAGTGATGCTGTAGCTACAGTTTTTGGATAATGCCAAATCAAGAACATCAGGTGCCTGAAGGTGATTAAATGGGTGGTGCGTCGGCTCCTCAGTACTATGTATGAGGTAGCCATTTCGTATCACATGGTTGTACAGTCGGATCCCACTGGTGGAATTCAACCTGGAATGCCATGCTCGATGTTTGCAGTTGAAGTCCCCTGCCACAATAAGTGGACCCGAGTAGTCTAAAAGGACTTCCAGATCCGCCTCTTGCAGCCTGTTACCACACCTGACATACACCGATGTGATTTTTAACGGCACACCTCCCGTCATATTCACCACCACGGAAGCCGCTTCGATGCTCTGCATGTCAGCGTTTGTGCTTCTGTGGTAGTCAATACCGCGTTTCACTAGCACTGCCAAGCCGCCACCCCGTCCAGTCAATCTATCAGCCCGGATAACATCGTAATTCGGGAAAGCTAGACGATCTCCCGGATTAAGTAATGTTTCCTGCAGCAAGGCCACATCTATACTTTCGTCCACAAGAGCTTGATGAAATTCCCGTCTTTTGGGAATGTCCCTTAGACCCAAACAATTCCAAAAAAGAATTTTGATAAATGCAGGCTGTCGTCGATTGTACCTAGCCATTTGCAGGAAAGATCGCCTGCAAAGCCTGTGTTGCGCTAATCAGAGGACCTATGATCTGCTGGACCTTAGCGCGGTTGCCAGGTCCACATTTTGCGTGTTCGCAGAAGATCCCACAGAGGGGGCAGCCCGGGTTGCATCCCTAGCTGCATCCGCGTAACTTACATTGCGCCTTTGCGCTATCACTTGCAGATTTTTCTTAGGGGCAAATCTGCAAGTTCGGCTATTCGCTGGATGCCCCCCTCCACAGTTCGCGCACTTTCGTTCCTCTTGTTCTGTTTGAGGGCATAAGTGGGTCATGTGGTCAGAGGCACATTTTAGACATTTAGGTGGTGCAGTGCAGTAAGATTGCGCATGCCCATATTTTTTGGCAGCGGTGACACTGCCCGATGAGTCTTGAGTTCTTTTGAACTTCGACTCGGATAGCCAAACCTAGCAGCTCGTGTTCGTTGAACAGCTGCTGAGATTTTTCTATCTTGGGCAGTATGACTACCACCAAAGGCATGGGCACGCCGCCACCGCGTTTCAGGCGAATTATGTGCAGGGGGGAATATCCCCTCTGTTGCAACTCTTCCTTGATCTCAATTTCCGAAAGTGTCGCATGTACTCCTCTGATTACAGCATGAATGTTCCTCTCGGAGGGTAGAGGGAAAGTGTGATGGGGCACCTCTTCCTCCCTGAAGAGACGAATAATCCTGCGGTAATCATCCTCGGACTTGGGAATTATCCTGATTCCCGCATCGACGGCAACCGCGCGTTCGAATTTGATGCCCAAGGAAATAAACTTGTGATTTACGCCTCGCCATCTCGAAGCATCACGAAGAACGATGGGGGTAACACGTACCTTGCGTGGGGGCTGTGCAGTCGTGTCTTCTGGTACCTGAGATGTCGAAGGCGTGGAAGTATCCGATAGATTAGGCACAGGCTGTTTATTCGAGTCGCTTGCAGTTGAATGAGATGTTTCAGACTGCGATTTTGGTGAAGGGAGAGGAGGAAAGCCTGTCGTGTCGGTCTTGTTTCGTCGCGTTTTACGGGGCTTAACCTTGGTAAAACCGTCAGGGAGTGTATCGTCGTCTGTGGAAAGATCGCTTGAGTTATTTAACGGTCTCTTAAGATTGACAGCTTTGTCTTTACTGGGATTTTTGGGAAGTGTTTGGGAAGAATTTGTAATATTTAGATGGGAAGGTACCTGGGTTTTCAGTAGGAGGTCTAATTTAACTGTTAGGTCAGTAATTGTCCGCTGCTGGGCTTCGATGATCATCATCAATCTTTCATTGGTCTTCTTATCATCGTCCTTTTTTGACAGCTCCTGTCGAACCATCTCTAATTCGGCTCTCAGCTCCTCTATGGTCTGCTCCTTCGGCTCCATCTCCATTGCCATGGTGGAAGCGCCATTTCCTGACCCCCCTGGGTCAGTTTCCATATTCCATATAGTTTTTTGGCAAATAAAAATTATTCTTGAATTCTCCGATCAATTTAAAACAAATGATCTCTCCTGAATTGTTTTCCTTCGATGCGAAATTTTTGAGTAAAAAAATGAAAACCGTTCTATTGTCCAAGTTGCAAAATTATTATTAATTTAATAGGAAAAATTAAACACATTAGGGGTAATGAACAACACCAACTGACAACATAAACATAACATTAAAACCAACGAAATGATTACAAAAAATGTTGAAAATGGCCCCCTTCACTTAGGCCCGTATCGTCAGTCGTCCCTACAATTGTAGGGCGCGTTTATGGCCTCCTTGATTGTCAAACTTCTTTCTCTCCTTCAAAAATTTCTAGATTACACTTGTCCCGTGTCAGCGTCAGCGCTCTCCTATTGTAAAGATATGTTTTCTTTTTAAATTGTAGGAAATTTCAGGCTGATAAAACATGATATAACTCAAAAGCAAGCACAATTTGATGCAAATAGATGTTTGTGACATAACTTCAAAATAGAGCGCTGACACGGAGAAGTAGAAAACTATGACAAGCAAGGAGGCCATAAAGGCGCCCTACAATTGTAGGGACGACTGACGATACGGGCCTTAGTATGCATGCTTCCGCCCTCCTTCTCATGGAATTGCGCACTCGTTGAAATATTCCTGGAGTGTTTTTTATTCTATCACAAGCTGCAACTATTCTTTCTCTTAATTCCTCTGCAGTGTTAATGGGACTTGTGTATACTAGTGTCTTAAGATAGCCCCACAAAAAGAAATCTAAACTGTTGAGGTCTGGGGACCTCGGTGGCCAATCTTGGGGCCCA
The DNA here is from genome assembly GCA_963669975.1 of Acanthoscelides obtectus. Taxonomy (NCBI): domain Eukaryota; kingdom Metazoa; phylum Arthropoda; class Insecta; order Coleoptera; family Chrysomelidae; genus Acanthoscelides; species Acanthoscelides obtectus. Next base: position 44,010,678 of record CAVLJG010000001.1, read on the forward strand.
CCGCGGCCAATCCAATGATTTGGATAAACAGTTTGTAAATATTTACGAACCGCTACACTGAAATGCGCTGGTGCACCATCATGCATGTACCATATATTGTTTCTTATTACTAACGGAACATCATCAAGCAGCAAAGGCAACTGTTGTTGAAGAAAATTGAGGTAAGCCTGTCCGTCAAGTCGTCCCGGCAAGAAGAATGGGCCAATAAAGTAGTTGCCAATAATTCCTGCCCATACGTTAACCGAAAATTGGTGTTGGAAATGGGTTTCGGTTACGGCATAGGGTTTTTCTTCTGCCCACAAATGATTATTGTGGAAATTCTGAATGGCATTTCGAGAAAAATTAGCTTCGTCCGTGAATCATTAATTCAAATTGCGGATTTTGTGTAATTTTTTGAAGATACCACTGACAAAAGGTCACACGCCTTGGAAAATCAATGGGAAGTAATGCTTGTACTCTTAAAATATGGTAAGGATATAACAAAAAATCCACTAAAATTCTCCAAACAATTTGATGGCAAATATTTAAGTGTCTAGCGATCTTCGTACTCGTTTCAGGATGTTCTTTGACTTTGTGTAGCACTGCTTCCTCAATTTCACGTGTTCTCATATTCAGAGGTCTACCTTCAGATGTTCCTTTTCGGACAGAACCAGTTTCAACAAGACGACGATGAATATGAATGAAAAGGTTCGATTATCTGGCAAAGCACGATCGGAATATCTCTGGTGATAAATCCGTCTGGCTTGCTCACCATTACCATCGGCAAGGCCATATACGTAATGCATTTCCGCCATTTCTGCATTTGAATAGTTCACCATTATTAACAAGATTGTAAAAACTAAATAATGAAAAAGATGTCACAGCGAACAGATTTGAATAACAGAGACTTGTCAGATGTCAAAAGCCAGTGACATATTCCAGAGCAACTAGATATTTATTGCTAAATTGCATTCTTTAATTATTACATTAATTTTCTCGGACAATAGAACGGTTTTTATTTTTTTACTAAAAAATGGCGCATCGAAGTGAAACAATTCAAAAGTAATTATTTGTTTTAATTTGAACGGGGAATTCAAAAATGATTTATATTTGGCAAAAAACCATTGGTGTACCATTTTTTTCTTGAAAAATATCGAAGTCAATACCCGCACGCACGCCACTGTTAAAGCTAAAAATTATTTTTGCATTGAAAAATATGCAACTTTATTAACTTTCACTAGGTACTAAATATCAGTGAAATATCTGAAGCGGTTCTGAAAATATTAATTAATTTCCATTTTTTTCCTAAAACTTCAACACCCCGAGTTTTTGTAAGGAAACATTTTTGGACCATAGTTTATAAAGCAAACTAACATTAATGTTTCATGTAGATTCACACCCTTAAATATTCGCATATCATTAAGGAACACCCTGTATAGTAGATAGTTGAGTTGACTATACACTGAAAACCAAATTTGTCTGACGGATGGTGTTGAATGTGTACGAGAGACACACAAAAAGAGATAGAAGCCGCCTGAATAGCTGCCGCGTTGCCAATATATTACAAGAGTTCCTTGAATAAAGATGCATGTTGACAATATGCGTTAATTTATTCTCTACGCCCAAATAATGGTTTCATTGTGAGCGTACACATTTGTTAATTGTGCATTGAGTGGCATCTGTTAAGGATCGACTCCGGATCGGTTCTAACAGCGCACCATTTTCGGTCGAAATGCAAGGTCAGGTTCGCCACAAATTCTGCAACATTACGTCATTAGTTCTCTTGGCAACACCGCATCTCGTACATTCCAAGGCAAAGTTTCCACAGCTGTGATCATAGATCAGCGATTTTGGTCAGAACCCATCTAGCGCTCATTGGGGGTGTCGTCCTGCTCGCTGTCGCAAAATATAACAATAACTCAGGACGTATTGATTTTATCACCATAAGTGGGAATCAAAGATAATTCTAAAATAAATTAAAACTTGATATAAATAATTCTAATCAAAATGAAAACAAATGATTAAATTAAATATTCGAACATACCTCCTTCTTAGGTTTGATATCAAACTCAAGTCGTGAGATGAATTTATTGGTTTTCATTGTATGTCTCGGCCTACGAAGTAACTTCTCCGAAAAAGATTGCTGCAAAAAGATTGGACATAGCATTGCCGCACTGATTTGGGAAATAGGACTATGGGACTTTGCCCAAGAAACAGGTTTTGATCGCGATTGCAAAATATCCTAGAATTTCAGTAGTGGATATACCGGGTGTTTCAAATTCAACTGTCACCATCGGATCCAGCATTTGCGTCAGAATTCATGTTCAGGAAGATATTCGACTCCGGGGCGGGGGGAATGTAATTTGGTGGAGGCAACCAAAGCTTGTAAGATAGCTCTCGTTGGACCATCTATGCTTTTCTATTTCCATCACTTTTCCCCTTAAATTCACGCTAAAAAATCATACAAAAAGGATGCAGAACAGTTGCAACGACTATTTAGTCTATTTATTACTATTGTTTGACTTCAATATAATGAACCGTTCTGGAGGTTTTGATACAGTCTTATTATTTTGATACAGTTTTATCAATTATGGAACCGATTCCGAATACTAGTTCCCCCGTTTTGAAAACTTAGTAATTCTCATAACAGATCCGTCATCAGCGATCTGGAAAACCATGGATATTTTCTCTTAAAGACGGTTGATACGAGGGATGTCTTTTAAGTTTTGCATATGGAAATAAAACAACACGGTAGGTAGTTTTAAATGACTTTATTGTTTTTCGAAGTATTCCCCACGAAGATTAATACACGTCTGCAGGCGCTCGAACCAATTTTCGAAGCACTTATTCCACTCGTTTGCTGGCAGATCCAAAACGGCATTTTTGAATGCGTCAACTGCTTCTTCTGGTGACTGGAACCTTTGACCACCTAGTCGGTTTTTAATTTTCGGGAAAGGAAAGAAATCGTTTAAACTTAGATCGGGACTATATGGAGGATGGTCCAATAATTCCACGTTTTCTTCCGTTAAATACTGCCTTGTTTTTTGGGCTGTGTGCGAGCTTGCATCGTCTTGGTGGAGGATGATTCTTCATTCGGGGTTGATTTTTCGAAGCTCGGTGATGACTTTTGGCAAACAAATGGTGGTATACCAATCCGCAGTAACAGTTCTTTGCTCATTAAGAGGAATTATTGCAATATGACCCGCTTTTCACACAAATGCCGCGACCATCTTTTTCGAAACCCTTCGAGAACGGATGACTTTTGTTGGCTTTTCTTCACCTTGGAACATCCAAACAGCCGACTGTTGTTTATTTTCTGGTTCATAACAGTAAATCCATGATTCGTCACCACTAACAATGCTGTACACATTTTTTGAATTTCCGGAATTGAAACGGTCAAGCGTTTTTTGACACCAATTAACCCTGGCTGCTTTCTGCTCTTCAGTCAACAAGTGGGGTATCCAACGAGAAACTATTTTTCTTACTCCTAATTCTTCATGTAAAAATTTTTGAATTGAGGACTTTGAGATCTTTAAGGACGCCTCAATCTCGCGATATGTCACATGTTTATCTTCAATGATGAGTTTGCGCACAGCATCGACGATTTCCTAGGTGACTGCCGTTTTTGGTGCACCCACCCTGGGATCGTCGCTTAGGCCCGTATCGTCAGTCGTCCCTACAATTGTAGGGCGCCTTTATGGCCTCCTTGATTGTCATAGTTTTCTACTTCTCCGTGTCAGCGCTCTATTTTGAGGTTATGTCACAAACATCTATTTGCGCTTGCTTTTGAGTTATATCATGTTTTATCAGCCTGAAATTTCCTACAATTTAAAAAGAAAACATATCTTCACAATAGGAGAGCGCTGACGCTAACACGGGACAGGTGCAATCTAGAAATTTTTTAAGGAGAGAAAGCAGTATGACAATCAAGGAGGCCATAAACGCGCCCTACAATTGTAGGGACGACTGACGATACGGACCTAAGACTCACCCGTCCACGTTTTAATTCTCCATATCAACGGGAAATTGTCGACTGATGTGGCGCTTCGTTGCCGAAAACAGACAGTAACTCAGCAAGGCATTCTTGTTGCGATAATTATCTCTGAAAGTTGTAATAAATTATGGCGCGAAAATGTTCTCGGTTGAGTTCCCTTTTTCTAATGACTTGGTGACACTTAAAAATTCACTGTAGTGAGAACACTGCACGTATTGTTGAGAAACTTTGAATTTAAATTTACTAAAGAGTGAGGTTAAGATTCAGTACTGACGTTCGATCCGCGCGGCCTTCTATGTTTCTATATGCAAAACTGAAAAGACATCACTCGTATTATCGAAATCAAACATGAATAAATTTCTTGAAACAACCACAGGTAGCATTACATCGATGTAGATCGAACAGTCATTACTATCGAGGCACGTTCCAATCTCTAAAAATATTACTTTTAAGTAATTGTCATTATTATACAAAGGTGTAAAAATAATTAGCAATATATTGCGTTCATGGATTGTCTGTCTCTGTCGAACTAAATGAGTGAATAGTTCTCGTTGGATTTTATCGTCGCCTAAGTTCTAACACATCGTAACCTAAAACTGATAAGATTTTTAAAGAGCGGAACTGTGGATCTTTGAGTTCCCTTTCGAATGATACGCATATTTTGATGGCGCCATTCTTTAAGTTACGCGACGTTAAAACTTGAGCGACGATATTTGATGATCATTAAAGAAAAACCTATTTCCAATGACGTGTCCTTCGGAGGCCTGTTTTTCCAGAACCAAGAGGTGTTTTGAAAATCGCAAATACAATAGTTTCAGAATAGTTTCAAGAGTCACCCATTGAATTCTTACCCCATGTTACAAATAAACAGTGTCAAAAGTGTGTGACAGTGTACTTTTTATTTTGAAATCCCGTCTCAAATAAATCCAGGTAAAATATAAATAATTTTTTGGAAAATTCAGCTTCTTTAGTTCATATCCGGAAATACTCGGAATTGTGAAACTTTATAAGTACCATTTTCTCACATAAATTTGCACTTATTTAACCGACTTCGTATCTCTTACCGTTTCCGAGATCCTATTGATGAGAGTCGAATTTGAAATACCCGATATAAATTATTGTTGTCTACTCCTCTATGTCAATAGATAGACGTATACATTATTTTCAAATATACTTGAAAATTCTCTCTATAGGCTCTAAATACCTATCCATGACCATTTATACTAGGCAACAACCTAAAAATAAATAACCATCACAGTACGGTCATACTAAAAATCGTGAAATAGGAATTTTTTTTTACGCTGCCGTCTTTTTATAAATATCAGGGAATCTCTGTGACGTAATTCCACTGCAGCATTTTTTTCAAAAATAGCTGTGAATCGCTGGTTTGTTCAACTCAGTAGCATCTAGCTTACATCAGTTGGCGGCATGATAGAAATATTCCCAAGGCACTTCCAGATTTCCTTTCTGTATTCGATGTGCCAAATTTGCCAAATTTTTGGGATCCCGCTTGTCGCCAAGTGAGTGGCGATAAGTATACGATTGTATCAATTACGATTGACATTAGGTACGCAAAACCAATGACTCAAACAATATACTCTGTTGGCAGTATGTGCCGTTGTTCACTCAAGTACTGACTTATTTCGAACAGTTCGTATGCACCGTCATAGAAAGACGCCTAAGTTGTTCTTAAAATAAAGCAATCTAAATCATTGACAAAATGCTAAGACGTTCTTTGTTGACGTTGAGGAACGTCATACTCATCAAAACTAAGAAATTACACAATAAAATTTGACGATTCACTTTGAAAATGATATCGAGAATGGCTTTTGGAGGAGACCATACTAACAAGAAGATAATTATGACAATACGGATCAATTATCTTTTCCGGGGACATTCAATCACCCTTGCAGTTTGAATCTAAGATTTCTTCCGAGGCTGCTTCTATATAGAAGACTGCTAAAAACCAACATAAGAAATCGGTAGCTGATACGAAAAGAGAATATCTTCAGAATAAAATATTCAACTCTAGCAACCCTACGAAAACTATTTGAAAAGTAGTTTCCGAATTGACCAACCATAATGCCACACATAATAGTCTACCTACAGATAATTTCATTGATCACAGTACAACCCCTGAAGACGTGCTACATTAGTTTAATCAACTCAAAAATAATCGAAATTATCTCGTTTTTTTTTTTGAGGCAACAATTTGGGCAGTCAAGGCAGGCGAGTGTGTGGTTGGGATATTTTGTTACCTTAGCAGGGCGTTCAGTTGTGTAGATCACAATATTTTGCTCAATAAGCTCAGCCAGATCGGAATATCTGAATCAGCTTATAATTGGTTAGGGTCGGAAGCAGTATGTATCTATGACATAAAAACGAAATAATACAATTGTGGAAGTGAAATCCTCATCAACCAATGTCAACGTGGGTGTGCCACAAGGATCCATCTTAAGAATAATTTTATTAAGCATCTATATCAATGACAGATAAATGTTTCAGTGAGGCAAAGTTCACTTAATATGCAGATGTCTGTATTACTGTCTGGCGCCCGTGATGTAAGTGTTATATGTAACTGTAATAGTTGAATGTTTTAGATGAGTGGTTCTCGAGGCACCACTTGTATCTCAATTCGGATACAACTTTAGCATTGAGGTTCCACACAATGCCCAAAAAGGCTGAGTCCAATCAATAATTAATAACAATATATTATGCTCAAGTTAAGTAGATTGAGATATTATCAGTTTATCGAAGAAAGAGACTAAACAAAACATATCCACGCATACTTCACGTGATCTGACGCCGGCCGACCGGCGGGGCTGCCATCATCGTGTCGTCTCACACTCCATCCTTCTGTTTCTGCATTGGCTCTGCAGTAAGGGCTCGAGCGATTCTGCCCAATAACAGTTATATCTTGAAATATATCACTGTGCTGATCACGCGCTGCTCACGCGATGATCACTGTTTTGGTTTAGTCTCTCGTCGACAGACACATAATCTGGTCCGAGCTTCTGGGCCTGCTCATCTTCTGCTCTATACGCATTTATAAGTTAGAAAAATGTTTTAAGATGTATGTCAGGTGTAGACTCCAGTCATAGCTGTAGAGACTTATTTAAAAAATATCTTATACTAACCACTCCCTCATTATTTATTTTCGAGATGGCCACATACACCTTCTCGGACCAGAAATTTTTTTTTTAGATAACCAAATGCATGTCAATACTAGCCAACACTATACCCTATTTCATATTGTGTTAGTCTGCAACGTGATGAATCGGGTATAAATCTACTAAGACACTTGTTTGTGGCGTTTTGTTTTTTGTATGCAAATGAACTTGTCTAAATAAAAGAGGTGTTAGAAAGTACAAAATGAATCTGTAGCGTACACAAAACCAAAACAAAATACGGCTCTGTCTACCTGGCGTTGACGGATCCGTCAGAATTATGTGTCTTGTGCCGGTATGGGGAATTTTGAGATATTACCAGATTAATCGGCTGTCATTTTACTGTGATGGATACTCGTAAAATAGGGTATAGACAAAGCATCCCACTGCATATACCGTTCGCGTCTTCTATAAAGTAACCAAGTGTATTAGGATCTAGAATTTTTAATAGGCTTCCCGAAGATATTAAGAGCAGTCGGCTTGTTAACGGCTTTAAAAAAAGCTTGAAAGACTTTTTACCTGACAAATGTTTTTACGTCATCAATAACTTTATTAGCTTTTAGGTATTTATTTAATTTTTGACTAATCCATGTACTTTCATGTCAAGATGGATGATAAATATTATTATTATTATCAACCTAATACTATAGTCCGCAATAATTGGAAATCTACTTCGAACAGGTTAATGTATCCTAGATGGCGCTGTAGTCAACTGTTTTTTTATCCTATAATTGTATACCAATTCATTTAATGGGATGTTTTATGTACCGTGGTTTAAATGTACTTATCTTAAATAAGATTTCATGTAGGTACTTTTATTGTGGTCTATTTATATATTTTATCTCTTTACCTGTATACTTAATCTTCTACCAAAGTTCTTTTAATGTTCTTACTGATGTAGTAGCAGAAAATAAGTGCATTCTTTTATATAATAATAATAATAATAGTAATAATAATAATAATAATAATAATAATAATAATAATAGTAATAATAATAATAATAATAATAATAATAATAATAATGTCTTTATTAATCCATCCACACTGCGAGGCGAAGTTTAGCCAGCTGGCTACTCTACCACTTAACCTCCCAGCGCAGGAACACATACAAAAGGAAAGATATAACAATTAATAGCAATCGACTAAATAATATATACAATAATTAAGGCTTAAATAGATTAATCTTAATATGTTGTACATCTATTCTACATAGCCCGCTCTAACAAAAAAAAAACAATAAAGACAAAAAAAAATAAATATATCAGTCAACTTGGCTAGCAGACCCCAGAAGATGGTTCTTAATGGCTCTCTTGAATGCAAGTATTCCCTTCTTTTTGTAATTGTCATTAAGACTATTATACACCTTGACAGCGTTGTACGTGAAGCTACGATGGAAAATGTTGCTCCTATAACTAGGTATATTGAAGTCAGAGTTATGTCTGAGATTCCTGTAATTGAGATCCCCACGTGGTACCAGCCTTTTTTGTAGATAAGTAGGTAGCGTATTGATTTTTATTCGTTGTACTAAAATTAGTAAATTATATGTGAAAAGATGGTCAACCCTCAACCATCTAAGCTCATCGATCTTCTTAGACACATGGCTAAACTTTCGCAGACCACAAACGAACCTACAGCAGCTATTTTGAATTTGTTGTACTCGATATCTAGTCACATAATCAAGACAAGGAAAGTATACTTTGGATCGAAAAATTGTCTTTATTGGATCGCCTCTAATATGCTTAAGTCACATTGTACATCTGTCATTTTTCTATACTACCAACATAGCAGGGGTATGAGCTATCCTATATTATTTTTAAATGATCAAAAGCATCAATAAAGTATCTATCTATCTATGAACATATACAGGTTGTTTGAGATAAGAATCCTTTTCATGGAGATTTCAATACCTGTGGGAGATTCAGCTTAGGTTAAATTAGAAAAAAGCCTTTCGGGCGTATTTACTTGACGTTGAAAAACTTGTCGCCAAACGTGGCCAAATTTTAGTTTTTTCCAAATATCTCAGTAAGCCATAACATTTTTACAAGTTTCTCAACGGGATATAAATACGCCCGTATAGTTGGCAACTATTTAGGGATACCTTTTATTAATTTGCTGAAAACTGGAAGACCTCATGTTTTAACACAAAACAGAGTTAATAAACTGGTAGAAAGTGCTCGAAAAAGAAATGGAATATCTACTCAAAAGCTACGTCGCCGTTCTAGGGTCTCGTCAGGAATAATACATTAATCAATCACCAGAACGACGATATATTTTGGTCCGACTTCGCCTCCTGTCATTGTGACAGGACTGCTCGGCAGGAGTGTTATGTAAAAAACCTAAAAAACGTCAAAAAAAACGACAAAATGACATCTTGCGAACTAGGTAATTTTTAGTATGCAAATAGTTCATTCCGCCCATGCTACGAGTGAGCATGAAGTGAACGACAGCTAGTTTCAAGTTGACATCATGTAAAAAAACCTAGGTTGTCACCAAAAAACCTACAAAATATCAAAAAAATCGACAAAATGCCACTGTTCAAGATACGTCATATCCGTGTCGGAATGGTCGGGACAGAATAGCATTAATCATGTGTCAAGAGAAGATAACCCCTCGAATTTGCCATCACAAGCTTGGTCAATCCAAGAATTTTGGTCCTTACTATGCCGAAAAACTTATGACAACGGATGGAAAGTTTTAATTCCGAAAGAAGACATCGTCCAACGAAAGAAAAAATTGCGTGCTGTTCACGAGCATAATCCCTTATCATTTTTATAAACTGTTTTTCATATTATCAAATTATTTTAATAAAATTTCGCCATTCTGTTAGTCAAGCCTGTTACATTTTTTCTGGAAACTTTTGTCCTATGAGTAAGTCTTGTGATAACATCTTCACACATATCTATAAACAGTGATCTGTCACTAGATGAACAGACATAGGTACTATAGGTAACGGGTGTTATACATTGTTTTTAAAACGAATGCATCATATTTCATACAAGTTCAATAAACAGATTATCACATTTTCAAACGTTTCCGCGATCGCATTTTTGAATGTAAACAAAATAACAACCTCATAGGCTGTATATTATGATTCACCTCAAGCTTTCATAACACATATACAGACATTTTTGTTGTGATTGTAACGGAAATTCCGTCGACGCAATCTCAGTGTACTCTGGACCTCATCTCTCGGAATTAAACTGAATAAACAGACAGAAATATTAGGGTGCATCAAAACATATGTCTGCATATGATTATTATTGTTTTCAAGTACACAATAATTGAATGTTTATTGTCTTATTTTTCGACATAATAATATATCAGTTCAGTGAGTACTTGAAGGTAACTGATAAAATTGCTCTTCAAAAAAGTGGCAGGAGTTTGTTTTCTAAAATTTCGATGCAATAAATTAGGTTAATTGTTTTCTTAACCATTTTTGCCCAAAAATGTCAAGAGCGATAGTGAGTTTTTGTAGTATCTTCTGTATTCTGTCCGCGGTAGTTCCTGAGATCGACCTTTTTCACAAACTCCAAGATGGCCTTCTGCCCCCAGGTGACTTGAGATCATTGTATAAGATGAATGTATACATCAAAAATAAATATCTGTAACTTTAGGAAGGAACGGTGGAAACACAGGCAACCGCACTTTTTTTTATACTCCAACTACCACAAATGCCTAAAGCCTAAGCACCCATTGGGTACCGTGGGGCTATAGGGGGATACATGGGAAAGGGGGGGACGCCACACGGACTCTGGCGAGGGAACACCTGTGCATGCAACATGCACACATTCTGGCTCCGCCTACGAGAACCGGCGGGTGGTACCTCCGCGTTCGACAGTCAGAGACCATCTACCACCTACGGACAATCACAACATCCATAGCCAAGAGAAAAATTTCTCCTGGGACGGGACTCGAACCCGCACAGCGCACGGCGACTGATCAGGAGACCGAAGAGTCTACTACTGCGGCCACCGCTGCCGTCAATAAGCACATATACACTGTGTTTCCTTCCAGTTATAGTATACAACTTGAAGCTTAGACTTCGAATAATGCCATTAATGAGTCATATATAACATGATATCATGTTACATCTTGTAGAAAAACCTACATAATTTTACAAACAACCTATATAATGTCAAAAACGACGTAATGTCACTTTTCTAGTTAAGCAATACCCTTGCCACACAGGTATCACGTATCTTGAAAAGTGACCTCATGCCGATTTTTTTTGGCATTATGCTGTTTTTTTTTTGACGTTATGTAGGTTATTCTACAATATGTTAACTTAGCACTTAGTTGTACGTGTTGCCTAAATGCCATGAGGCTTGTTATCAATCTTTGGCTTTGATGTGATGTAAAATCTGCTTCTGAGATGGCATTACTGGAGGTCTAAGCTGTAAGTTGTAAGTGTTGATGACAATTACATTGGGTTCTTGTCTCAAATACACTTAATTGAGATTCAAACCTAGAAATTAGTTGCACATCCACTTTTTCTTATCCATTCTGGAAATTACATATACAAATTTGCTGAATTTCAAAAACGAGTGAGATAAGAAATAATTATATTCAGTGTACACTATTCAACCATCTTTCTTCTCAGAGATAAAAACTACAGACCCGGATCACTCAGCCTCACAAAGACAAGACTATGCAACCAATAATGCGTAGTTTAGTTGAGTGATTCCTCCATAGATGGACGTTCACAACGATCCTAGTGAGCAAACGTGGAATGACTGTTTGCGACCTAAAAACTACCTAGTCTGCAAGTTGACATCTTATAGGTTTTTTTGACGTTTTATAGGTTTTTTACATGATACCTGTACGTCGGTGACTACCCTTTCACCATCGATGTGCATCTGCGTGTCGGAACAACCATTGATTCCACATTCCAGATTGATAATGATCATTTCTCACTCACGATAAACTGTCCTCATTGTTATTGCCCTTCTGACAGCATCAAACTACTGGTTCGCAACCGCCCTTGTTGTGGAAAATCGATCTCTAAGTGCTAGTTGCCTCAAATAACGATCATGTCGCTCTGTAGTCTGTCTTTGACGTCCAGTACATCCAACTCATCGATTTCGGCATTCTTGAAACCACGCTCGACAACATCTCATCGCAGTAGCTTTGTTTCGATTCACCCGAATAGCGATTTCTCTAAAAGAAAATCCGGCTTCATGTAACCCGTTTATCCGACCCCTCTCAAACTCGGAAAGTTGAGTCAAATTAGCGCGTCTGCGAACTCTAGGTATGATAATGCAATGAAACAACAATGAAACCAATGGAACCAACACAGCTATACGAGGGCATTGCAATACATACATATATTCCCAAAATTAAAAACTGGGGAAGAAGTGTAGTAATTGCGAAAAATTTGGAAAATGAGATTTGTTTTGATGTTATCTGAGATGTACATCACGAAAAACCATATCTCTCATTTCCGTAGGCCCGTCGTTCTTAAACATTCTTTGGGCAGACGGATCGCATACCTAAAGTAGTGCATCCGAGGGATTTTTCTAAAACCAGGTAGCAGAAGCGAGATACGAGGTAGGCGCGATACTATTCCGTGAGGTAATATTATATAGTATATATAGGTATATGAGTACATAACAAGAGCTATTATAATAATCAATTATGAAACATTGTTGACAAGCAATCTAGACCAGAGCTCCGAAGAAATGTGGCTACAGTGTACGGACACGTTCGTTGCGAGGATATTTTTTCATGGAAAACTCAAGCAGTGCATCACTGTTTCTGACAAAACCTACGATGTTTCGAATGCGTGGAAAGTAAAAAGTCAATCTACTTGACTCTATTTTTTATTTTATAATCCATTGAAGCTGCTTATAGTTTTCATTACCGAAACTTCATATAAAGAGTCATGGGAATGACCGTTGAGTAATATTTTATTATATTTAATAAAATGCATGTTATGCATTTTCAAACCTCCATTCAACATTGAAAACACAAATTAAATCTTTAATTTAATTGTGATTTGCCTATATGCCTATTGAATAAAACACACAAATCCAGCATACCGCACATAACCCGACAACACGCACAACGCACAAATACCGCGCACATACTCGCAAATACGTTGTGAAGTGAATTTTGGTTTTAGACTTTTAGAGGCACTCCTAGACCAATTAGAAATTATGTGGTATATAGAAAAAAAAATTGTACACTATACCTAATGTGGTCAAAACCATAGGTATAGTTTAAAATGCAAAGGTGATCTAATTTACTCCATGCTAAGATACATAACATTCATACATATAAAGTGAAGTAAGTTAGGTGGTTCATAAGAGTTTTGGTATATTTTTGTGATTTGTATTTTTAAGTTTTAGAGATTAATCATATTTATTGTTCATTTTGTTGAAATTGAAAGACGGGGGGAGGGAGGGACGGGACTCTATATTCAGACACCTTCCCGTGGTGAGTCCTGGGTAGCCCGAACATGGGCTAGCTAAGAGCTGCATCAACGTTCTGACAAATTAATCCATTTTTCCTTATATTAATGAGTTACAGGTCGCTGCTGCGATGTCTCTTCAAAGAGGTTGGCAATATTCCTCGCATTCCATTGCTGTCAACAGTTTTGGTAATGAACTGTAGTTGGTTCTGCCGCAACCTGTAATTGATTTAGAAAAGTGCTCATCAGCATTGCATGTACGCTACAAAAACCTTAATTTTTTTTGTAAAAAATATAATAACATACAAACAGGAAAGCTGTAGGAGGTCCTTCGAAATCAAGTTAAGGAATATTGTTGTCCAATTTAATTTTTTCTAACGCTCCTTGAAGCGGTAAATTTTCAGCTGCTATGTGTGAGGCCACGTCAGGCTAAAAAATAATCGATATATAAGAATTGTAACCGATAAATTTAATGATGTTGTGTCTCATGATTTGTAAACAACAATTTTTTGCTTTGGGTCAAGTTATCTTGATTTCTGACACAATCAACAACACTCCCACGTTTCATGGTATCGGCGGATGATACGTCATAAATATACTAAGTGACATATAAATCCGAACACCCAGTTTAAATGGTTTTATTTTAATAAAATTTTGTATAAGTACTTAATGAAGCATAATAAGTAAATGATAAAAATTTCAAAATGATTGCACTGCTTTAAAGCCCTTTGACCTGTAATAATGTGTGGATGCACCCTGATGTGCTACGCATTCTCCAACGCGCCTAGGCATGCTTCTGATCAGGTGGTCAATGTCCTCCTGTGGTATCTCATTCCAGGCAACCACCAACTCCTCTCGAAGTGCTTCTAGAGTCTGAGGAGGACGTTGCAAATTGAGCAATCTCCTACCCATCATATCCCACACGTGCTCAATTGGGGACAAGTCGGGAGGTCTTGGTGGCCATGGTAACAATGTGACATCATTATGTTGAAAGAAGTCTATTGTGACTCTTGCAACATGTGGTATGGCATTATCTTGTTGGAAAGGTGGATCTGCCAGGGTGTCAAGATAGGGTAAAAGATGGGGTTCTAGAACTTCATGGATATAACGCTGCGCGTTCATGTTACCTCTGATGAAGATTAAAGGTGACCTGGAACCATAAGCTATAGCACCCCAAACCATAACTCCAACAGTGTGATGAGCATGTCTTTCAACAAAAAACTGTGGATTCCTCCTTTCACCACGTCGCCTTCTAACCCTGGCACGACCATCGTGCATGCCTAAACAAAATCGAGACTCGTCACTAAAGACAATACTGTTCCATTCCTGATCCCAGAGTGACCGTTGTCTGCACCACTCAAGGCGATTATGTCGGTGTTCTTGAGTTAAAGGGAGGACCCAGTGTGGCCGGTATGAAAACAAGCCAAAACTTCTCGTTCGTCGGTAAACACTTCGCATGCCAATAGGTCTTCCGTGTTCTGCAAACCATTCATTTGCAATGGACCTGGTAGTGGAGAAACGGTCCCTTAAGGCCAATAATCTTAGGCGGCGATCTTCACGGTCTGTTGTTCTACGGCGGCGTCCAGTGCCCCTTGACCTTTGCGTACGGCCTTCTCGAAGCCATGCCTGACAACACCTAACCACAGTGTCTACACTTCTTTGCACTCTAACTGCAATTGCCCGAAAAGTAAGTCCAGCTTCCCGAAGTCCCACTATACGGCCTCTATCAAACTCACTAAGTTGACGGAATCGTACAGGTCTCCGTACTCTAGGCATCGTAACCGATCGTAAAGGATGTCAAGAACCAAAATCCGCCAACGTTGATTCTTTACTGCGGCTGAAATATTCATTTTTAGAGCGTTAGTGAATTAAAAAAAAGCAGTATAAAAACCGGAATGTCCAACTGATAAGGCTGAAAATTTTTTCACTTGATATTTACAGTAAGATAAATACATTCACCAACTTTTATTAAAATAAAACCATTTAAACTGGGTGTTCGGATTTATATGTCACTTAGTATATGTCCAAATTACTTTCTACTGTATTTAGTTTTATTCTCAACTTATAAAGTAATATCAAAAGTACTGAACACTTCATGATTGAAATTTTATAATGGTCAATCAAGGGATTAATGTATATGATGATTGAATAATCTTCAGGCTTTTTTACACCGAAGCAGTCGCGCAAGGAGAAGCCTAAATACCATGACACCGCTGCTGCTTTGGGGATCCCAAAGAAATTTTATTAATCCGATTTTTGAACTACCTACCAGCAGGACTGAGCACTTGCTACACAGTTAGGGAAACAATGAATCTTTTGCGAACAATATTTCCGGGACGTTTAATTTCTCGATTTGGTGCTGTCAACTGGAGACCAAAGTCACCGGATTTAACGGCTCCCGACTTTTTTTATGGGGATTTTCGAAAAATAGTGTTTATGCCAACTAACCAAATACTGTAGAGCAGCTGAAGAACAATATTACGGAAGCGATTGAAAATATTCCTTCCGAAACCTACTAAAAAGTAATGGAAAATGTAATCAAGTGGGCTCAGGTTTGCGCGGGTTCTAGTGACGGACATTTGTCTGATATTATTTTCATACATAATTTCTAAGTTTAAATAAAAGATTAAGATATAAAAAAGACGTATTTTAATTCATTTCACAGATATTCAAGATACAAACCAGTCAGTTACATATCGGCCAGTCTGTATTAGGTAATTAGCTGTACGTTTTTTTATGGTTAGCTCATCCGGATACTCATTTTCTTCGGCTAATTTCAAGCACAAAAACGCTGTGACACTAACACTAGTATGCATAGTAGATCTCCGGCGACCAGTCGCCTGCCGTTGTACAAATGATTCCAATGGAGTTTACGAGGAAATAACGCATTGGAATCATCCTTTGGAGAACGGCTAGTCGGAGCGTAAATAAGACACTGTTCATCTACTGTTTTTCATCCAGATACTCATGTATCTTCTTGTGACTGTGTTCCACTGTTTCCATGTTTCGGTTGATTGCAGGTTTTGCAATTTAGTTCAACAATACTCTATAGCCTTTTTAGAAATAACCGCAATTCACTTTTAAATGCGCGCGGGGAAAGGTGACCTTTGTCCCACATAGCAACACATTTTTTTTATTTTATTTATATATCGTCGCGATATCATCGCTGGATGAGACTACCGCTCAGCTTGATTGTCAGAATTTTTTTCTTTCCTTCACGTGAACATCATGTACGTGATGTATGTGTATGGGTGGTCGAGACTTCTAGACGGCAAAGTATTTGAATCATCAGTGATATCGTTTCTAGAAAAAGAATATGTGAATTAGGGATACTCAGTCTTTTTCAGACTAGTAATATAGCTCTCATTCGACTGATCACACACGGACAACTAAAGACAGTTGTTTCGTGCTTTTTGGCAACTCATTAGTATGATCTAGGCTTGGTCTCAGGTAGGAATAGGAGCGGAAGGATCCCAGAAAATTATCTTGACAAATAACAAAACATTTGTATTCTGGTTGCTCTTGCCTCAAAGTAATATTTAAATATACTCCAAAACACAACGACAATATATCTAGTGACCAAATGTGGATATATTTAAAAAATTTACCAAAATTAAAATATATATATATGTATATCTTGTCTTACCGAACCTAACAAGCAATGCTTATTGTGAAAGGGTGCTCAGTTTATTAAATAGCGTGTATACTAAACATAGAAATCGAAGGGCAATATATTTAGTTAAATTATTATTATTAAAAAATAAGATTTTATGAGAATTGTTTAAATTTTAAAACTTTTTTAAAAACTTCAAAGGGCACTAAATTGGTGCAATCGATGAGCACAAATTCCAAATTCTTGTTGCCTAGTAGAAAATAAGTATGTTTTAACTCATATGTTTGATCTGTAATCTCCTGACTTACCAAAAAAGTATGTTGTTGTAATAGCTTTAATTTTAATATAAAAAAATTATTCGTAATATTTACTTGTCCCGACTATAATCCAAAAATCCAGACTTTTTGAAGTTTTGCCAGATATTTGAATCATGCCATCTGGTAACACTAACCGCAGACGTCGATTCTGGTAATATATGGCAGTTTGTGGTGTCTTATTTCGGTCTTTTTAAGGAGCATAAGGATGCTATTTCCCGAACGTTGTTAGTTTTAGTAAAAATAGAGAAAAATGTCCAAAAAATATAAGTAGTAGCTAAAGTTGTTATTTAAAATCATATGTAACGTCTAGTATCAATTACTTTACATTTTATTATAGTTGGAAACTTATTATTAAAATAATCTCCAAAAATCTTACATGCCTACCCTGACATAGAAACCAGGTACCAATTGGGATTCTTAAAAAAATTTTCAGTCTTCAAATAATAATTTACGCTCCAGACAAAGATTTTTTAGATTTTGTGTTTCATTGCTCTAAAGTTAGCAGGATTCGAGCCATAATTGAGATGTTTGAAGTCTGAAAAACCCTTAATTAATGACCATATTCAATACTAAAGTACCTAGTAGCTTGAAAATTATTACTTTTGAGGTTGCCAAGTGTCTCAATTAAATTCCAAACCTGTGCCTACAAGACAGCGAAGAGTATTTTCTGATTTGCTTGCTTAAAAGAGTTGTTATATAATCGTTAATAACAAAATAGCAACACTTGTGGATCTAAAAAATTGCGTCAAGTAAAATGGCTCGCAATTCTAGATAAATGGAGTTTGAATATGCAGCATTTATAGTATCTAAGTTAATTTTCGTAAGTTCTGGTATCTTTACTACTCGCCGGCCATGAAAACTCTTACAGCTGGTGATGTCCCAGAAAGCATTTAATTGGATAATTTTAATGCATCGTCTAGCGTCGTCGCCGACAAATTTGATGGCGTTACGGCTGGGACAGCGTTGCTGAATTCAGATCGGAGTCTTCGCAGGCAAAGGATGTCGCGCGTTTCTGGGTAGGTAGCTCGTGTTACTAGTAAATATTATGTGAACATATGTGTGATATTATGTCTAAAGGGTGGACAAAAAATGTCTAAATAATAAAACGTCTTATACTGATACCAAATGCGCCATTCGTAACCTCTAACACTCGATGTTCAACCTGTACGAATGCTTTTCTGAAAATGATCAGAAGCCTCCGAAACGTCAAAATCAAACTGGTAGTAACAGTCGCACTGCCCTGGCCTTTAGGCCTTCAGTGTATAAAAAAGTTATAGCGTGGCCAAGGATCAGTGTACAGAGATACCGAAAGATCGACAGACAGCCAGACAGAATGGAAATGAGCGACCTACTTCCTAGCCGCCGGTGGCATGAAAAGTAAAAAGCTTTATCCAGGCAAATAAGGCATTCTTAATTTTTCATTAGGTTGCCGCCCTGCAATCTATTGGTTCATGTTAATGCGGCTGAAATAAAACTGACACTCCATTTTTCAAAATTTTTGAATGAAATTGATACAGTATGTTGAGAAGATAATTGCCCAGGGTGCTATAGGAGCACTTTTTGAAATTTAGTTTTTGCACAAGTTTTATGATGGGTTGAAGTGCGCACTTATTCTGTTCAACTTCGCGATTTTTTTAAAAAGAACCTTGTG
Source organism: Acanthoscelides obtectus (assembly GCA_963669975.1). Classification (NCBI taxonomy): domain Eukaryota; kingdom Metazoa; phylum Arthropoda; class Insecta; order Coleoptera; family Chrysomelidae; genus Acanthoscelides; species Acanthoscelides obtectus. The sequence continues at coordinate 44,029,808 of CAVLJG010000001.1, forward strand.
AAAAAATGAAAAAGTGGCTCTATAGCACCCTGTGGGGTTTTGCTCTCAGCACTCTGTGAAAATTTCATCCAAAAATATCAAAAAATAAAGCGTCAATTTCGAAGCGCGCAAACATCTACAAATCGTATTTTGGACGAATTTTGTCTACTGTTTCGTGCTGCCAACCCAAGCGTTGCGGCGCAATGTACGGTCGTATTCAGATAATTTGGTGGCCCTATTTCATATAATATCGCGTAGATAAGTCGTGCTGCAAATAGGTACTCATAATCGCGATCGCAGATACTCCCCGATTTTAAAGCCGTTTTACTTCCCACGTCATTGGCGAGGAAGTATTGTAATCGCGAAAAATTTGTAAAATGAGATGTTACGTTTTTTTGTCATATGAAAAACTGTATCACTCATCAACTTGGAAATAACCGCTGGGATTTTTATGAAATTTCCACACGGGGTTACTAGTATGCCAAAGCTTTGTAGTTTTAGTCCAGTGGCAGCGGTGCTATAGGCGAAAAAAAAAGTAACAATTGCTGAAATTCCGTTTTTGACGTTACAGGGGTTCCTTATCATTGACAGAAAAAAATTGTACTGCTTAAAAAGTGGGGGTTGGGGGAAGGTGATTCTAAATGTTGCATCTTTGATATCAGTGAAACACGTTCTATTATTAGGAAGCTTCTGATCCCAGTGATTACAGGAAATTTAAGTAACGAAAATCCGACGAATAATGTGCTCACGATTTGAAAAAATGAGTACCTGCTCTATAGGTTTATCACTCCAGTCAAGTATAGGGGAATTTAGCGTGGAACTTTAAAATTATCGATATGTCAAGGAAATATGTTTTTGAGAACGATAATTTGGTAGATTTTATACCTGCATTTTCATTTGAATTCCATGACTCGTGAAATGTACCTATTTCGCCGTTACCTTCAATTTGTGTTCTGCAGTTTATGATGTTTTTCTGGATATAAGCAGGATATAATTGCCTAAGGTGCTTCTTACAAAATTTTGTCTTTGCGCAAGAATTATGGTGGGTCGAAATGCTTACTATCGAATTTGTGCTCAACTTCTTGATACTTTAAAAAGATCCTAGTGGTGGATAAAATCGAAATAGTGTATCGTTAGCACCCTGTGGACTTTGTTTTTAGCACGCTGCAAGAGTTTCATTTGGAAATAATAAAAAATGTAACGTAAGCTGTGAAGTGCAAATCTGTTTTTGGGCGAAATTCGTCTACTGTTTCGTCCTGCCAGTCCAAGCGACGAGACGCGACGGTGCGTTCCGACTAAGAAAAAATGTATTCAAATAATTTGATATATTCCCTAAAATAAATTCAAGAACTCAAATTAAAATTCGTTTATTCATGTCAATAAATACAATTATGTTTACAAGGGTCATGTGGTACATGGTAACAATTGAATGAGGGTCATTAAATATCTTATGCCGTCAAAATAAGAGGAGACAGCTAGGTAGTTTTTGCAAAGCAATAAACAGGTAGGCTTATACCTGTATTAAGTACATTTCTTGTCTACTGTAATAGGTAGATGGAGGCGATGCTGCCAGAAATGGATGTGTGCGATCAATAAACAAACCACAAGACTGAACTTCGGTGACCAATGATTTTTGTATTGCTTTTTTTATTGCCTTACTAGAAAACTCTGTTGGGTATATGACGGAGTTTACTAGAACTTTACAGCTTGTTGTCTGCCGTCTTCTACAAACTTCACCAAATCAAGACACTGTCAACCTTATCCTCCGATGAAGGCGCGACAAAGTACAGTCCTGTGATTTGGTGACTTGTTCGATCTGCAAAATCTCGTCGTCACTTTCTTTAAGTTTCCCTAAAAATTTTTGCTTAGCAACCTCCAAATTAATGTAGTTAATGTCCGGTTTTTGATTGAATTCGCCATAAAACTATTCATTTTCTTTGGAATTGCTATCCGAATTGTTAGTTATTTTTATATCTGCTTTTTTTGGTCTGAGTTTCTTTTCAAGACTCTTGCGTTTGAGTCTTTGTTCCATCTTAGCGATAAGCGAGGTTGGACTAAGCTTAGAACGCAAATGTATTTAGACCACATATACAGGCCGCTGGGTATTGTGGCTCACTACAGCTGCAGCACATCTTCCATGGTTTCACCTCTTCTTGCAATAATTTATTCGCTTACCCCAATGTATTTTGCGATTATAGAGTTGACCTGCTCCACACTATTGTTGACCTCATCATGAATTAAACTCACTGCGTTCGTAATTAAAATGATCGCATATGACCCTTTATTGTCCATTATCAGCCTTGATAAAAAAGGCACTCAAGAACAATCACACCAACAACAATTCAACAACACAATATCGACGAACAGTAACAAGGGGAGAAAAATACTAAATGATCACTTGCTGAGTACCAAAATAAGAAACGATTTACATTCTAGATCGCTAATCGAAGTCCGACTCTGTTATTATAAAAATTTACCTTGATATGCTCCCGCAGTCATCCTTTCCTCTTTTAAAGTAGCGCCGACGACCGTCAAGGGCCAGCCTACCCTCGTTTCCTTTTCACCCCCCCGTTACCTCAGCAGATGGTGTTCGTGATTGTAGGAGCCCCGTTAAGGAGCATCCAACAAACGTGATTATGAAACACATCAAGTAACAATATTGATCCCACAAAAACGAGATTTTCGCTTTGTATAAACAGACAGAAGAAAAAAGAAAAATCTTTCCGCTACATTAAATTAATGGAAAGTATGCTTCACAATTGGCCATATTTCCTTGCACATGGCACCGTCTGATAAAAACGTGAATGAGCCACACGCGCGTCTCATGTATACAGTCTTGCCAGGTCTACCAATTTTTCTGTAGATTTTAATGCTCCCTGCCCGTCAATTTTCGATTCAGTACAACGCGGCATCCAAGGGCGGATATAGATGGAGGCGATGGGTGCGCCCCTCCCCCATAGAAACCCAACTGTCATTTTTTAAAGAAAATAGTTCATATGGCTCTATCTTAGTTAAAACATTTCCTTGCTAGACCTTAATCGTGAGACGTGCATCCCTCCCCACACATGACGAACATCTTCCTAAACATAAATGACACGACCACCGCTGCGTCCCCCCAACCACTAGACGGACAGATCCCTAAATCAGCCCTTGCCTGTGCTCGTCACTTTCTTTAATAGTCTCCCTTAAAGCGACAGGAGCTCAAGTAAGGTGTTCATCTCTTTAATTTTCAATCACCGGCAAGGTTTTGCTTTGTCATTTAATGCTTACCTAACTAAATCTACCGAAAAATTTCGCACAAATCTAGCGAAAACAGATCAACTATACACGGCAACACTGCCTGCATATCTGCTGTGCTATGTTCTGTAGGTGATGTCTGCGGTTCCCCCATTGGTTTGAAGTCCACCAGACGCTGAATCTGCTGCAGATCACGCTAGGATCACGTTCAGGGGTCAGTCGCTTAGTTGTCCAGCCCCACTCAGTCAAATCAGGGAGTCACCAGTGACTGAAATAGACGGGATTCGGAGAAATATGGGATACATCGGGTTTATGTTGTCAAGCGGGATATTAGGCAGGCTGCTATCGGATGCATTGGAAACTTACAGATGAATGCTTCTGTTCTATTTATACGATCTTTTTAAATATTTGAATGGGTTATTTTCAAAACGAATTCGTTCAAAAATCCGGTAGTAGTTCGAGTAGTAGTAGTTTATTGGAATTCTACACAAAGTTTGTTTATGCATGTTAACATATTGTGAATTTTAAAAATGTATTCGTTATTCTGAATATCATTAGATTAAGCATAACATAATCTTGCATCAAGCATTTGCTTGTAACGCCTATTTAAATGAAATAAAAAAATAAAAAACAGTTTCTTACAACTAAGAAAACCGATGTATGTAACTTGTGAAACACGGTTGAATTCCTAGTAAAAGATGCTATCAGATCGGGGTGTACTTTTTCGGACCATATAAAAAAATAAAGCTGATGATGGTTTCTCTAAAACTAAAAGATCGGACACAGAATTTAAAAACACCATTATGTAGTGCTTAAAATGTGCCAATGAAAAATTTGCATTAGTTTTTTGATATTTCTTAAAATAAAGTCTGGAAAAAAAATAAAAACGATTTGGCCATTTTTTTCCCTAAATCCCCTTATGAAATGCTTACAAGGCAACAACGGCATATGAATACGCTCCAAAGAACCATTTTCTTAATTTAACCTAAACTGTATCTCGCACAGGTATTGAGATCCCTATGCGTAAGATCCTTATCTTGGACACCATGTAGGATATATAAACGTGGGCGATCTGAGATAACAGATACTTACTAAGAAGGAGATTGAAACGGTGCGTTCTATCTGAAGTTTTTGAACGGTCTTTGCAAATTAAGAGGGTTCAGGTGTGATTTTAGATGTAGCTATATCGCTGCAAGGTCCAGATTTACAGAATTCGGCAAAGAGGCGCAATTATTTTCTTATCCACTCTGACCAACACATTGTGATCTTTGGACTTTGACCTCTTCGCATCAAAAATTAAAAAAAAATTACGTAAGTCCGCCTGTTTGCCAAAAAACCCGATGCGAATTTGTCATTTTATCACAACTATTCGTTTAATAAAACCAGCAAAGATACGAAAAATATGTTAATTGCCATATAGTGAGATGTTTCCGCCACAATTAACTGGCTTTTTGTTATCACCTATAGACATCTCAATATCTGTGATGATTTATGGTATATTTAATTGATGAAGATGTATGTATTTTATGAAATACTTTAACAGGACTGTAATATAAAAAATGTACCTACACATGTCAAATAACAACAACACAACAATAAAAGTTTCCACGTTGAATATCTGAATTTGGGAAAATAGAAAAAAGTGTTACAATCCAGATTTGAACCCATGACTGTCCGTATTATATATTCCAACGCCTACTGGCGAGGAATTATTGTAATCGCGAAAAATTTCTAAAATGAGGTATTGTTTTTTGGATGTTATAAGACATGTGCATCACGAAGCATCATGTGACTCATATCCGTCTTTCCGTCTGTCTATCGGTGTTTTCGCTAATCCTTGGCAGTCTATAACTTGGAAAATACTGCTCGGATTTGAAAGAAATTTTTACGCAAGATTACTACTATGCCAAGGATGAAAAAACTTTGTAGCTTTTGAAAATGTGGCCAAAAAATGATCAAAATAAAAATCGCTCAACCTTAGTTTTTTGGCGTTTCAGAAGCTCCTGATGATTTTAAAAAAAATTGAGGTAAAAAATTGGCAGATGGTGGTTGCAGGGGGGTGGGAGAAGGTGTATCGCAATTTTTGATGTTACATTAATAAGCTTCCAGACCCGCTAATGCTATTAAACATATTTCACACCTCATACATTTCCTTGTACCCGTATTTGCCCTTAAAACATTTTCGGCAGACAGGGTATTTTATATTCGACCCTCACCATTGGGATCTTGGAAACTGTAAGACGTGCGATGTCGCCTAAACAGGGGCAAAGTTGCGTATTTAGGTAATCAACAATATGCCGGTTAGAAAGTTTCGAAATTCAAAGTAGGTACTTTCGGAGAGAGACGGAAAGAACCGAATTTTCCCAAAATTGACACTTTTTCCTCGACAACATGGCATAATAAGAATTTCAATATGACGTTTCGTCTCTCGTATCTCTAGTATTACATTTATTTTTTCTTATGGTCGCCATATTGGATTTTGCGCAGATGAATAATTCTGATTCCAAAAATCTATAATACGTTATATATTGACATTGTTAAACCTTAGTTATTTCAAAAAAGCAGAGTTACCTTGGCAGGCCTTGAAATTATCATATCATTTATTTCATATATCAGATTTATCCCAAAATTACTTTCATTTTTTCCTGATTTTATTTGAGATGGAATTTGAAAATAAATTGTACGTTGGCATTGCTCCTTATTCTCCTCTACAAGATGGCGTAGTCAAATTTTCAATTTGAGGTTTCTTCTTTCGACTTCCATCACCAACTTTGTTTTTTCATATGGAAGCTGAATTGGAATTTTGTATATATAAATGAACTTTTCAGCCCTAATGTATTTCCTTAGTTGGCCATGAATTTGTTGTTGAATGAAAATGTTTAGAAATTAAAAAGGTATGGTAAAACCTGAACACAAAATAAAAATGTTGATGGTAATAACAATAATAAAATCATAGTAACCAGAAGTAAATCATAGCAGATGTTCAAAATGTTGTCCGTTATTTTGTAGGCAACTCTTGACTCTTCACATTGTTCACTACTCGATTTATTTCTCTTCGTCTCAGTCTTCCTTATTCTGTTGCTATGTTCAATTTGAGGTCTGGTCTGGTATAGGAAGCAAATTAAATCTGATAGTTTCAAGGCCTTACTAAGAACTTCTATTTTTCTGTAATAACTAAGGTTTGGCAATGTCAATGTAGTACATATTATATTTTTGAAATTAGAATTAAAAAACTATTCATCTGCGCAAAAATCCAATATGGCGTCCCCAAGAAAAAATAAAGTTAATGCTGGAGGACAAGAGACGAAACGTCAATTTAAAATTCTAATTATGCCATTTTGTAGAGGAGAAAAAGTAGCAATACAATTTATTTTGGAATCCCAACTCAAATAAAAATAAAAGTGATTTTGGGATAAATCTAGTAGGCGAAACAAAAAACGACTATTTAATAATTTCAAGGCCTACCTAGGAAATTCTGCTTTTTTAAATAACTAAGGTTTGGCAACATCAATGTATGAAGTATTATCATTTTTGGAATCAGAATTAAAAACTATACTTATCTATGCTAAAATTCAATATGGCGTCCTTAAAAAAAATTAAAACGATTTTGAGAAAATTCGGTTTTTCCGTCTCTCTCCAGAAGTACTTTTTATTTCAAAACTTTCTAAGCGGCATTTTGTTGATTATCTAAATACGCAACATTGGCCCTTATTTAAGCGACTTCGTATTTCTTACAGTGGCGAGGGTCGAATTTGAAACACCACGTCTATGAGCGTTATGCTTGGAGTGTAATTTAATGAGGTTACTTAGTCTCTTGAGGTAATATTATACAAATACAATATATATATATATATATATATATATATATATATACGTATCAAACAGTTTTACACCAGAGGTCCAAAGAAAAAAGGCTATTGTGTATGGACAGGCTCATTGCTGCAATTTGAGGATTTTGTTTTCATGAAAGGACCAAATAGTTCTCTAATGGTTCTGACAAAACCTTTTTTTATGTCATTGCACTACAGAAGAGATTGTACTAGAAGTTGTTTGGAGGCGTGGGAAGCATAGAGTCAATCTACTTGACGGCATCTTCTATTTTTGTTTATATAACATGGATTAATATGTGGCAGTAGCAGCAGCTAAAACGAAAGTTGGATAAATCAGGCACATGTATAACAAAAAACAAATAGGCTATGTTTATTCAAAAAAATCAAGTGGAATTGGAACTTTAAGATATGTTAACGTATGTCAAGCAGATTCTTGTGATAGAATGTTTGCCCGCGCATCCATCATATTTGAAAATACGGAATTAAACCATTATTAATAGGTAACATTTACTGAGATCAGAAACTTCTTGATGATAGAACGTCTGTCACTGATACCAAATTGCAACATTTAAAACACCCCTACCCTCTATAACCTCGAATCCCCCATTTTCAACCTCCATAAGATTCCTAAAAATGGGCTGGAGTCTCAGAAACGTTAAAAAACAAAGTTTGACCGATGTTTTTTTTTAAGAAGTATACGAGTAGTACTGTACCAATTTTTAAATTGAAACATCTCGATATTTATTGAAATATTACTGATTTCTAACGCCAAATATAGTAATACTCGTATAGTAAGAATATTTTATGCCTTTTGACGTCAAAATATATCTAACCAAAACTGATAACTTGCGGTCCTCCGTAAAAATGAAATTCGTTGGTTTCTCTAAATCTTCTCTGCGTAGTATTATATAATTTAGATAAGCATTTGCATCCACACAATCGTTTTCTAGTTGTTTTAGACCAGTAATAATATCAGTTCGGCAATTTGTGTTTGTTAAGTTGCACTAGAATATGTCTTGTAAATGCAACCAATCCACGCATGCAACAGATTTTTGTGATAAAATTGATTATTGTCAGTAATTTGTACGAGTATTGTTGTTGTTTCACAGATTTATTACAAATAGGTAATTCTTATGAGTACGTTCGATAAATGAAGCTTTCCGTTTAAACGTATATCTGCATTAGGGTAATATTTTGTCTCATCTATGTTCCTATTTTACGATATCTACGAGTATGTTTTATGAGTTATCTATGTAGATAGAACGTTTAATTCATTACCATATTTTGTTTTACACATCTGTTCCACTAACAGTGAAAATCTAATGCATTACAATTTACAAATCTCGTGGTACAACTGAACAAAACGGATCGATAAATTATTGTACCATTTGCAACACTTTTTCAAAAAAACAATGTATGCTTAACTTGTAAATTCCCGTATTTACATACGTTTTCTGTTCTGCAATTTGATAGAAACCTGTAAAATAATCTTATTTTAAATTATCAAGAAATTCAATTAAGTATTTGGTTCCATCCAACAATGGAATTTTTACACTGCCACTCATTTCTAGTAGAACAGATTAAATTAGCGCTACATCATATCATTAATTTGTATGGGTGACTGTATATGATGATCTGATGATCAAAAATTCCTTGTTGGAAATGACCGAATGAGTTATATCATAAAAAATGCCAAATGATACACTTTGTATCAAAACTTCATCAAAGTCCGACTTATAGAAGGCGGAAAAATTAGCGAACAGACCAATAAACAGACAGATAGATAAACAGGGCAGATCGACGGAAATGAGTGGCATGGTTTTTGTGATGGAAATGTGAATACATTATCCAAAAAACATGCTACCTTTCTCTCGATTTTTTGCGATTACAATACTTCCTCCTCAATTGGCGTAAAGATTTTCAGCATTTACGTTTTTATTGCAAAATATCAGCATTTAGTCGAAATAAGAATATTGGAAAATACATTATTATTCCAAAATAAAAACCTCATCAGATCATTTAACCAATGCATGTGGGAAAAGTTTTAAATTTAGATCTACATACTATAATATTATATCTTGTCTAATCCTAGTACTTTCCTAACACGTTTGTTATCATATGTATTTACGATCTATCTCATCTCATGTATGTTATTTAACAATATCACAAAATACCATAAATTTTCCTAGGATGAGAATGAGTAATTGTGGGTATCACAGCCACAACATTCGCACGTTGCATCAAAACAGAAAACACGAGTCAAGGTATCTCAGAACCGTAGTGAGAAATATTTTCCACTACTAACCAGAGAAAACACCATTATTGGCAAATACCGTATTATTTGAGAATACAATCAAACCTCTTCAGACCATTCAACCTACGCATGCAGATCAAATTTATATGTACAGGGTGTTTCAGTTTATTGTTGCATAACTTTAAGATTCGATAGAACTTTTAAAATTAATGCATAAAGTCTATATAAACATGGGTCGAAAAATGCGTGGCTTCCGAAATACAGGGTGTTTAAATTTACTTGCTAAAATAGTTTTTTTGGTATACAAGGGTTTTTTGGTAGGACAAAACGAACCATGGGCATAGTTTTACTGTAGCCGCTAGAGGGCGCTCTCTACTGTACCTGTAGTGTATTAAAATGACCGAAAAATTTTTCTTAGTGGAATTTTTTGCTTTTTGAATAAAAAAACTGATTCTTCGCACTTTTCAACATAAAAAAGCTCTCTTGTGAATTTTCGTTATAGTTAGCCGTTTTTGAGATATTTCGATTTTTAAGGTTCGATACATTTTTAATTATTTATGATAAAATAACGTTAAAAAGTCAGTATCTCGATAATTTTTAGAAGTAGGCTGTGCCTGCAAATAGTTTTGAAATTGAAAGCAGAATAAGGTTAATCGCCAATTAGTTGACAGTTAGTTTTGTTGTCTGTTGAAACCTGAAACGTTTTTTTGCAATTGTGAATGCACGAAATTTAGTTTCTTTTACCTGTTTTTTTTTTGTAAGTTTTATAAAAATGCCATTTTTATTCTCCAATGAAGAGTTAGCGGATATTCATTTTGTGTATGGCTTTGTAAATGGAAACGCAGCAGAAGCAGCCAGAGAATACGCACGAAGATTTCCAAACAGACGACATCCAACTCGCTCAGTATTTGTAAGAGTGCATCGCCAAATAATTGAAAATGGTTTTGGAAATCTCCAAAGGGATCAAAATATAAATGTTCGTCAGCGCAGATTTACCCGTATGATTCTGCGTGAGTTTGATATAGATCCGACCACAAGTGTTAGGAGAGTTTCTGGTGCCTTGGGAATTTCAGCAAGTCATGTTCACCGTGTTCTTAGAAATGACCATAGACGTCCTTACCATTTGCAACCTGTGCAAGGACTACAGCCAGGGGACGGAGAACGAAGAATCACATTTTGTCAGTGGATTATTGATAGAACTGATAATAATAGGGAGTTTTTAAGTAACGTTTTATGGACCGATGAGTCATGCTTCACTAGACGTGGAGTGGTAAATTTTCATAATCAACATATTTGGTCGCATGAAAATCCGCATGCAGTTCGGGAAAGAAATTTTCAGCATGAATTTAGTGTGAACGTGTGGATTGGTATCTACCGTAATCGACTATTTGGACCCTACCTTTTCCCTGCAAGGTTAAATGCTGCGACCTTCTTGGAATTTTTAAAGGCTGAACATGCAAATATGTTATGTTAGATTTAAGAAGATTGGCCTCGTTCCAGCTTGATGGTTGTCCAGCTCATTATTCGAGAATAGTTAGAAACTGGCTGGATGAAAATTATCCAGAAAGATGGATCGGCCGTGGAGGACCAGTCACCTGGCCTCCACGATCCCCTGACCTAAATCCATTAGATTTCTTTGTGTGGGGATTTCTGAAAGAAAAAGTGTACCAGACTCCCGTAACCACAAGAGATATGCTAATAGACAGAATCAGGAATGCATGTGGTGAAATAAGGCCTAATTTGAATAATGCTATACCACGTTCGATCATTCGTAGATGTGAATTGTGTATTGAACAATTGGGTTTACATTTCGAGCAACTACTTTAGATTTTGTATGTTTGTCCTAACTATCCAATAGCATTTCAGTTGTAAATAATTAAATTAATTTGTTAAAAATAATATTGGAAAATTAAACAAATTAATATTCTGTTTTTTGTGTTTATTTGGAGTTAGGAATTATTGCTGTGTTTAAGAACACAATCTAAACCATCATCTTAATTACTTGTAATGCCCAAATCGAAAATGTAAAAAAAATATTATTTTCCCATAAATAATTAAAAATGCATCGAACCTCAAAAATCGAAATATCTCAAAAACGGCTAACTATAACGAAAACTCACAGGAGAGCTTTTTTATGCAGAAAAGTGCGAAGAATCAGTTTTTTTTTATTCAAAAAGCAAAAAATTGCACTAAGAAAAAATTTTCGGTCATTTTAATACACTACAGGTACAGTATAGAGCGCCCTCTAGCGGCTACAGTAGAACTATGCCCATGGTTCGTTTTGTCGGACCAAAAAACCCTTGTATACCAATTTTCACTGTTATACATCAAATATTGTTCGAAATATTTATAAAAAACTATTTTAAAAAGTAAATTTAAACACCCTGTATTTCGGAAGCCACGCGTTTTTCGACCCATGTTTATATAGACTTTATGCATTAATTGAAAAGTTCTATCGAATCTTAAAGTTATGCAACAATAAACTGAAACACCCTGTATAATTTAGATATATGTACATACCATGTTCTATCTTGTCTAGTCCTAGTACTTTCCGAACATGTTTGTTATCATATGTATTTACAATGTATATACTATGTTACCTTTTTTTATTCGTAATTGTTTATCGGAGCGGTCCTTATAACCTTTACTCTTGATTAAAATATCGTTAGTCAGCAGGTCTGTCGAATCTGATTGCTCAGATACCATACAAAGTCAGGGAGAAAGAAAGGAAGAATAAAGAAGAGAAGGAAGAACCGAGCGCAAAGAGAAACAAGTGCGTCGATTTGAGGGGTGCCTGCCTTAGCATTGGCAGCTAGTATTCTGGAATCTTAAATTGATCCTAAAACTAATTTAGGGATTGGTTGTTGAAGAAAAAATATAATTTTGGTTGGACCTAAAGTGCAAGCCGCGGCTTTGTGTGGTTGCAAATTTGCTCGACTGTGTAGTCTACTGACTTGCGCAACAAAGAGTTGCTATCCGATTCCGCTTGAGTATAACGTAGCTGCGCTTGTTGTTTGATGTAGTCCCCTAGATAAAGGATGTCAAGGTCTCTCTGAAGGATCTGGGGCGTTAGTGATTCTATGGAAGGTTCTGTTCGGCGAGAAAACACCAAGCCGTACTTGTATAAGTTATCCCGGGCCTAATAACCATTTTGTATAGCCGAGCTTCATTGATCAAACTTAATTTTGAGGTTCTGAGTGACAGCAAGATATAGAATTTTCCCACGGTATGCGAGCTTCGTTTACTGAAACATCAGACGGTGCACCGCCTGTCGTGAATTATCAGCATAGGGATACTTCACAAATGCTGCGGCAAGGCACGTCATGAGTAAAAATTGAATAGAGGATTAGCTAAAGAATCGACCACCTTTGAGATATCTAGAAGCTCTTGCCAGTGCTTTCGTCAAGGGTGAAGCACCTAGTTACTCGCCCAACAAGCCTAACCGCCTGTAACTCCGTATTACGCTCAGACCAAATGTTCAATGGTACTAATGGTACGGTAATTCTGGTTGAATATCGAACACACCTTCTTTGGAATCATTATAACAACAGCGGTATTTATCTCATCTAGAGCAGTTTAGTTTTAGCGCCTCCAGGAGCTTCACGCACCTTGAGGTCTTTAATATCACCTTGAAGCTCTGTTGTTGTGCCATGCGGGATCTAGGAAGATTCCGCTGATATTTAGCTCTTCAGTTGAGGAATCTTCCGAAGAAGACTCGCTAAGGGAGGCGCCATTACCACTGACGCCGTTGGACCGTTGTGTTATTTCTCGTCGAGGTCATTATCAAGGTCATAGTTGAGAGAGAACTGTCTTTCCATAGCATCGGCGAAGACCTCGACCTTTTCCTCTGCCCTAAAGGCTATACCCTCAGGACCGTGGATGTATTCCATTTCTGACCGACTTCGCAACTTTCCAGAGAGGAACACTTGAGTCAAGCACCCCCGCCAGAAAGTCGCTCCATTGCTCATTACGGAATTCATGAAGATCATTTCTCACTTCATGAACAAGACCCTTATAACATGTATGATTCCATATCTCGCGGGGGTGAATTAACACCCGGTGAGCAACATAAAAGGGGGATGTCAGCCAATTGAGCATGCTTTGACTTGGACTTTATATAATTTTCCCTCCTAAAAACATATAAGCGACACGATCATGTTTCCGCGGAGTTCATATTGACCCACCCGCAGACCACTGGGAACTGCAACTCACTCACTGTAATCTTTCATTGATGCCCGAGCACCCAGCATACCTGGGAGTGGAATTTCTTTCAAGGAGAGCCAATCACTGCAAGATACAACCCTATGTGACTCCAAAAACTGTCTTGAAGAGCGGGGGTAGCAAATTTTCTCAGAGGAGGCTGGCAAGAAACAATTTTTTGTATAAGTGTACCTGCTCTCAAAACTTTTTGAAGAGCGGGGAAAATCACAAAAATTCTCACAAGCGTGCATAAAACCAAGCTAAATATGCACACTCTAAGGTCCAACCATTTTCAGGGGACCAAGGCCCTTCTGGCAGCCCCCTGCGGGTGTCCATTGTGAAACATTTTTTTCCTAACGGATACTCAAGGTTCTGGTGTTACCGGCTTCTAGATTATTATAACTTCTGCACTTGGCATCACCCTCGTAGTAATGTTCATTTATGGTGAATGTAACTAGCATTTGTGAAACCGTTTACTTTAAATCGTCCGTTAAAGTCACTAGGCTTTACTTTACTCTAAAGCCAAGAGTTAATTTAGACCATTGTCGTCACATATATTGTTCCACTAAAAAGAGTTGAAAATAATTTGAATCATTTGATATCCTTACATGCTTTGCTGAGCTTCCTCGGCGGAACCCCATGGCACTAAAATGATGAAAACAATTCGTCATCCAATTTCTTCATGACTTTCTATTAAATTATTACGCATTTTCAACTGTTTACTTTGACCTTTCAACAAAATCCACGGTTTGTTTCACGGTATCTTCATATGAAACTTGGATCGTATTCATAAGAATTTTACTAACTAGTATAAAATATCTGATACATGGCGCCTGCAAGAATTTTTTTCAAGGGAGTTGATCATCGGCAAGAGATAACCTTTTCGGAAAGTACCCTCGTGACTTTTTGAAGAGAAGCGGGAAAATCAACAAAATTCAATTTGCAAATTTAAAGGTCCATCCAGATTTTCAGGGAGGACACAGCCTCTTTTGGAACCCCCCCTGCAGTCGCCCATATCCCCACAGGTAGAGAAATGCTGGACTATAGGCGTTATACTAGCTAGCACTAGTTGCATGTATACGATTTAGAAATACTTAAGTTATCGCGCTGCAAAACTTTCCGCAATAATCATATTCCTAATTTGTGTAGTTCCTCATTTCTGAAACTTTATCTAGACAGATAATAAAAAACAAAACAAAGATTACATAATACCATTGTGTGATACATTCTGACAAATGATGGCTTTTTTGGTGGTATTAAGATAATTAAGATTGGATGTTTCACTCTTAAAATGTGTGATAAGTGCGTGCTGTCTGGAAGTGATGGGAACTTTTTGAGAGTTGTTCATAGCTTATCTTATGCATCCATCTAAATTTAGATCTCTTCACACTAGTTAAACATAATGAAATTAATATCATTGGAAATAATTCTGAGGTATAGAACACATAATAGTAATTAACAGAACTAACTAGGTATCGCTTTGGCGGGAATTCTCAATCCTCGAATCAGTATGTTTTTCGACATTTGACTATTGTAGGGGACGACAAAGACAAAAAATTTGTATAAGGCTGAAATTGAAAAAATCGAAAGTCATACAATCTTTTTTAGGGACTTGTATTGTAAATTTTGAAATCGCCTTAAGTCACTCCTGGATGTTTTTTGGGTTTTTGAGAATGTCGATTCTTTACAAATTCTCCAATTCTATCTCTTAGTATGTACCAATTTTATAAACAAAGACAAAAACAGAGTTATATTGGCTTGACTACATTTCTGTCGTTCTGACCTGATTTTTTATATTTCCATAATTTCTGGAAAAACTTCCTGAAAACTGTTTTTATTATACAAATATACCAACTGTTCGCATCCTACAACATCTCAAAAATTTTCAATTGCAGTTCAGCTTTGTCTCCTGTCAAAAATATTATAGCTTTCTGTGTGATGAATTCATGGATAGAAAATCGTTTCTCTTTCGCATAGAATATAGGCAAGAAGAAGGGAAAAGTTGAAGTTGCTGATGATGGAAACAGTGTAATAGAAAACGTGACACGTCTGTCCTTCCAATTTTGTATTACCTAGATTGTGACCCAATGTATTTTGAGTATGCTTTAAAGAGTCAACCGTTATTTCAGATCCATTATTAGTGCAAATGCCACTTTGTAATGTTTCACTTAAAAAATACAAGACTCTGGATAGAGAACACTGTCTCCTTCCTGAGACCAAACCTAGACCATGCTGATGAGATATCAAAAAAGCACAAAACTGCTGTCCATTGTTGGCCGTCTGTAGTCGGACGGAAGACAGCTAGCTATTACAAGTCTCGTCTTAGAAACAGGTATCAATCTTGATAATGCGTTTGTTTGAAGAATGCTTATGACTTTTTTAGTATTTGTGTTGTTGACTTTTCCTATGCTTCAGCAAAGTCTCTGAACAAAAAATTTCTTATTTATTTATTTATTCAATCAAAAAACCAGTTCATGCTAAAGTTATTGTTACATCACTGTCAACTTTTATGTTGAATAAATCTGCTACTGAGGTAGCCGACACGTTAGTAAAGTTGCCTTATGACCGATACGATTTTAATTATATTCGTAAAGTAAGCGCAATTTATTAATTTGTAGGATTTTTCTAGTAGTAGGGATATTCCATACACACGCGTAGAAAATGCGTGTGCGAAAATTTCATAAAAATCCTAGGAAACCTAATTATATGAATGGAGTTTATTGATTTCTGGCTTTGTAATCCAAAAAATCCTTGACCACAAAAAATAAAAACTATATCATAATTTATAATCTCAATCACCACATTGGCGATATTCCAAAACATACCGGGCTATCTCAATTAAAATCCTGGATTCAGCTTGAACTGCGGTTGGGCGACACCTCTGTATTTCATATAATGTATTAGAGAATGGGTAATCAGACAATATCACATCACTTAGGCTCCATTGGGCACCAAAGATTTCTCATGTCTAGATCATCAGCGACCCTAAGCTATTGCTGATACGACTCAGCGGAGCTTACTTCACATTAGCCATAAAATAATTGATAGGGCAGCTGAGTAGTCACAAAAACATATTATAGACGTGTTTCTCCTTAGCTGGCATTATATTCTCGCAACTTCATTTTTGAAAATCGTTTAGATGGCAGCGATGTTATGAGTAAAAATTAAAATAGCTTTTAGATTGTCCCATAGTTTAGTTTTGTATGATTTACAACTTTCTGAATATTTTATTCAAACATATTTGTGAAGAGGATACAATTTTTGAAATTTTTTAAAATTTGCTTCCATCGTCTGATTGATTCAGGTTAGAGTGTATTCAAAACATTATGGAGGTCAACCATTTTGTTTCTTTAGCAAGGTTTATCCTGATCCATGGAAAAAATATAGGCAGAGATGAATGCTTGGGAAGCACCGAGTAAATCAACTTGCCACTATTTTTTTCTTTTTTTTATTGAACCATCCATAGTGAAATACGATTTTAATGTTTCGAAATTGTCAGCCTCTAAAGGCAGCACCATGCTTGATAGTCAAAGTTGCTTCAGAGAAATTCTAAGGTATGTTAGTTACTTTTAATTTCAAAAACTTCTTTCAGCTGTTGCAGTTGTAATCTGGACGGCTAAAAATATGAAGTATTACCTAGCCGTACAACCTAAGGTGAGAATATTTAATTAAGCGAACGGCCTAAACATTTGCGTGAGATTGTGAATAATGCTTTACGCATTTTTTCCGTACGTGGGGACCCGTATAAGCTGGGAGGCCCGTATCAATGATACGGCTAATGCCCCGTAGAAAACCCTTATATTCTAAATTTTATTCAAACCCAACAACAGCTTGCATTTTGACCAAGAACCTAGCCAAAATTCCAAAACAATCATTTGATAACATTAGGTCCAGTTAGTTAGTTTGTCGAAGCAAACGTTAAAATGGCAAGAAGCTCGTGTCAGAAAAGTGTGTAATCGAATAGTGCTACCTTTCAAAACAACCAAATATATTGAGATGGCAAAATGGATTGCACAGGGAAGGTATGTATAATTATGATACGGCATAGCATTGATTACCAATCGGCGCATGTCGCGATACGACCCCAATTTGTAATTGGTGAATAATTCCTAGTAAATTCAAAAAGAGTTTATAAAAAACGTCCATTAGATTTCGCTCCATTTCGAATAATAGCATGTTTATCAGACGCCCAGTTAAAAAATACAGGTTTGCCATTTCGATTATTGGAGAACCGATACTAAATTCGTCATCAGAAATCCTTAAATCATATAAAACTTTAGTTTGAGCGCAAACAAAACATATTTTTGGCAAACATGCCACCCATATTAGATCTGGTATTTTGATTTTTGACAATATTTATTCGGTATCAACGACATAAAAAACATGTCTATTAAATTTTTCAGCGAATTTCAGTGAATCTTTCTAGTTTTGGACATCTTTTAAGACTGCGTTCTCAAAGTAATGCCGCGCTCCGCTTTGCGCGGATCAAATATACCTGTTTATGGAGCGGCAAAGTAGCACTTTGCGCTGTTAATACAGAAATAGTTATTAAAAACAACTTAAATGAGGAAATTTTAATTTTTTATAAGGTTTCGGTTTACATTTCAGTTGATCGCTCCCCGTACAATTATCGAAATTTTTCCCTTATCACTCGCCCGCGCTCATCACTTTCATACTGATCGCGATTTTTTTTATCAGCGGCAAACGTTTTGGCGCCCCTCCACTTTTTGAATCTATAAAAATGTTGGTTGTGCCTGGTCGCGATGTCACTTTGGTTTTGCGCTTTGGTAGAATATCAAAAACACGGGCTGATCACGAAAGTAGCAGCTGTCAGCTCCCAGGACCCCTACTAGCCGTAGACCAAGCGCCCTAAGTTCGCACCAATTTATCCTATATAACAGGTAAGAGACAAAAAAATTAAAAAAAAAAAACATTCTTTCAACTTATTTTTTTAATTTTAAAAACTGCTGATAAATTATTTTTCAAAATTTTCAAAAATACACTGAACAAGTCAATTTTGCAAAATATATACTGCTTTGAAGGAAATACTGAAAAATGATTTTTCGTGATACTCAAACAATTAAAAACGAAATATTTTTCCTTTTTATTTCTGCATTACTTCTATACTACTTTAAAGAAAATAATGAGAAATGCTTTCCATAATTCGCAACAAATACAAAAAAATATTTTCCTACTTTGCAAAATTTTAGTAATTCTTTGAAGTGAATACGGTAAAGTGATATTTGTAAGTGCTTTCAAAATAATAATAGAAACATTTTCCACAAATCTCATGTAACTCAATCTCCTTAGATTCTCTAAACTGATTATATTAAAATGTATATTTCACAAAAAATGTGAATCGAAATTAATAGAAAATATTCTCTCATTATCAGTAGTACCATAAAAATAACTGAAATGAAGTGGCTTTTCTTCTGATCATTATAAATGCTTAGTTCCTATTTTTTTAATAAGGTATCTCATATTGTGAATCTATTTTATATTTACTAGGTAAGCAGAAACACTCATAGAATATGATATGGATACATTTTAGAATTTTTCTATTTTACTCAAACTTCCCGTCAAATAACAATTTTCATTAACTATAAAGCTTTTTCGAATACTCAAAACAATAGTTTCTTTAAAGAGACAATTCATCTAGAATGTGTCTAGTTTGCGATTTTTGCATGATTTGACTATGTTGTAAACTACACACACAAAATTGTATGTCGTTACATTTATGTACTCCTGAGATATAATTTCGAAATTATAACCTCTCCGTAAAGAGGCTTTTTTTTAATTATGGACATACCTTTCATTCCTAGAATTATTGGGACTATTATTGATCTTTTTCTGTCTTTTTCCTACAATCGTAACTTGTTAATAAATAATCGTACAATTCTGAAATTGTAAGTGACACTTTTATAGCAGATTGAGAGGATAGTTACTTTTCTATTATGATTTTATTCTTCGAAATGCTCTCCTTTTTTTTGCAAACTGATTTTTGCGTTATTTGTTGACAAGTAACAATTGTAGAAAAAATGCATAAATAGGGACAAAAAATGAATTCTTTGACACACTATAAAACAATCAGATGAAAAACATTTGGAATACAAAACAAGCTTTTGAAAGCGATGTGCGACGTAAAATATATCTCCGGAAACGGATAAAATTTAATTTGAATATCGGTGGGTTTGTAGTGCGACAAGATGGAATTCCTTATTGGTGGACTAGCAGCGACAAGCGCCGGAGTGCTAACCAACCCATTGGAGGTGGTGAAACATCACATGGAGGTGAGCAAGAAGGCGAACTTTGAGCACCAAAAGGGCTTTCTCCACACAGGGTATCAGGTGGCTAAAAGGGACGGTCTCAAGAGTCTGCAGAAAGGACTTTCACCTGCCCTCGGTGCGCATCTCGTCTCATATGGAATGAAACTTGGTAAGTCTCTACTACAACCCATTCTACTCTCTGTTCCACCCTCTTCGTCAGCATCATCAAGTGAACATCCTCGTTATCTTCCTTTTGAATACCATGGTCTATCAAAATTACACGCCTTTTGATAATATAAAAACGAATCTACAAAACCGATAACGGACCATGATCCTCACTAGCACGCAGTTTGATTAGCTTTCCCTATACTATGTGCTTGTCCATTTCCCGCAGTTTTCTAGAAATACGCGGTCACAATTTTTGTTCATTTCGGGCTTGCGAACTGTTGTCATGAACATTTTAACACAGTAACGGCCAAAATTCTTTGTTTAGCCGAGCTTTTTGCACATTTTGGGGTTATCTGCTCTCAGCACATAATTAATGTTATTTATTCTGTTTCAACCACTCCAGAGCTCTCCTAGCATAATGGTACGAAGCGCACAAGACTAGGACTTTTAAACAAAGCGCACCTTTGCCTTGTATTTTAGCTCAGTTGGAGAATTTTCAATATCGGAAGTGCAAAATCTATCGTTGCCTTTCATTTTTGAATGCGACAGCGTAAACTACTGTTCATCATACATTATCATCACGCGGTTTCTCACAAAATGACTTTTCCTGAGAGCTCTACAACATCCAGGACACTTCCTTCTTTTTCGAAAATGCACGAGACCCTAAGGCCCTGTTTGGGAGTAAAACATGAGATGTTCTAGTTTTCCGCAAATGTATCTTCTTCACAGTCTCTTATTGCCTTATAAATGGTGGCATGTCTAACATATTTCACTGTAAATAAGGTCATAATTTCAGTTTTGGGTAACCGTCCAACTAATCTGTAGATATTCTTGCTGTTCATTAATGCTTCGTTCCAACCAGATAAGATATCAAAATTAGCGCAAACTTTTTTAAAAAGTTTTGTCCCAAAACTTACTATCTTCACATTGTATCAGTAGTCATGATAGCAAATTATGTTTATCATTGTCTTACCTTGCATTTACTAAAAGTCCATTATAAAAATGTGCAAAAACAAATCGTTTATCGAATTTCCCGCTGCTAGTTTATACAACAGTCTTAGATTCATTGAAAGCACATTTGAAAATCCTGACAATTGAGTAATCCGGATGGGTCCCGTTATTGATCTATACGCATTAGGTTTCCAATTTTTTTGTTACCACAAAAATAGCTTGAACTATAGAAAAAACAATTTTGAAAATGAAACTTCAACACCCTGTAACTTATTAAAAAGCAGCAGTTCACTAAGGCATATTTGGTCCCAATTAATCCAAGATTCCTCTTTGGCGCAATAATTTCGGACAACCCTGTATATGGAACTAGATGTGAAAAAAATAATATTTTTTGTCATTTTGCGCGAGTTGTACATCTCGTTCCAATGGTCAAACTGCTTTAAGGTATACGATGACCTGTTATTGTTTCTTCCAGGCACCTATGAGTTCTTGGCCAACAGAGGCCTGACCTATTACGAGTCAGGTGAGGTGTGTGTACCGAAAAGCATATTGGCCAGCACATGCGGAGGCCTAATGGGCCAATACTTCTCTAACCCGTTCTACCTCCTCAAAACCAAGCATGCCGAACACCAGCATCTCAATCCCAGGGATTACCTCAGCTATGCACAGATTGCTAAGAAGATCTATCAAGAACATGGAGTAAGTACCACACTATGCTCTTTTCAATAAATACCTTAATGGACAAAAAATAACGCAATAATTTTTATTTTAAACTGCATAATAAACCCTCCAATATAATTATGTACATAAAAAATGAGAACAGGATAAAAAAAGTAATCTATGATATTTTATTTAATTTTAACGATATTGGAAAAACAAATCAGTCAGTTATATATTAATCATCCTAAATTTGCATACGAACAATGTTGGTTAATGCGTTTTTTTGTATCTTTGTTCTCTGACCTCTGGTTATCTTTTGCATACGCCAGACAGTTTAATGCTTTTCTTATTCAGACAAACTGTCTGTTCTATCGCTATCTTGACTCACAATGAGCGGAATATTTTTTAATTGTTTGAGATTGTACGATTCCATAGTTCCTTGACTTCGAGTTATGTAAAGCTTTCGAAATCGGACTTCAGAAAATCGCAATTCTTGTTAGAATTATCTTATGAGGGCGAGAATAAAGATAAAATGTTTGATATAATTGCTGTATAAAATTGACCATTTTTCGAGTTACGTATTTTTTTTATATCTAACTGGAAAATCACCATTTTGTTAAGATTATCGTACTGTGGCGGATACGAAATTGCAATTTTCATTCTCTAACGAATCTAAGGCACTGTTCTCACCAGAAGCAACTCGACTTCAACCCGATTTTGACTTCGGTTGTGTTGCTTTCACATTCCAGTAACCTGGCAGCATTATTTTGAGATTGTGAATAAAGGTACTGACTGTATACTTACTTAAGAAGTAATTTTAGTTCTTAAAAGCCCCGACTAAAAGAAAATCATACTGAGTAACGTATCTAACAAGTAATATGAAGCTAAATCAATCAATGAGCATCTGCATTATTTTTCTATTTACCAAAAAACTCCCAACACATAACAAATGCATGTGCATTTAAGGGGTTGTGAAAACTGACATTTTGTGTATTTCTTGAGCCTGATTTAATATTATTACACAAGAAGTTACAAACCAGCTAAGCGGCTTCAAAGAAATTACATACCGTAGCGTCTTTTATGAGAATTTGCCACCGCTGTTTCTCGTTTCTGCACTAATTAGAAACCTATTTTGAAAATGTTATATGCTATATGCTAATACATTTGACAACAGGGCCATCCTTCTATGACATTAGTCTTTTCAAAGTAGATTTCTAATTAGTGCGGAGAGGAGGAACCTAGCAAATGCTCATATATGACGCTACCGTATTTCATCTCGGATAATTTTTTGGACTCGTTCGCATAGAATTACGTATCAGGTCTAGTCGTGGAGATAGATGAAATGGAATGCAAACAAGTGTGTACAATGCTATTCCCCACGATGCATGTAAGTGAGCTGTTCAGAGCTTCACGAGTCGTCTCCGACTAACGAATTCAAATAGATTAGGAGCCAAGCCTATATGTTTTCATAGCATTGTTTGTCGTCAAAATGTATCAGTTTTAGTACATACTTTTGACTCATTTGTCTTCTAATGCCTACCAAAGTGAGACCGTTCTAACAACATAATAATAATAGTAATACTTCCCGTTGGAAACATCTACCTTCGTTAGACATGTGCCGCTATTTGCAATTTATGTAAGAAGTACGATGTCTTGAAAGCGTCTAACACCACAATTATCTGCAAACACTCGCACCTAAAAAATAACACTAAATATACGAATTTAATGATAGTACTGTAAAAAAATTGAGTCATGTCAAGAACACTTTGATCATCACTTAAGTCTATTATGAGAATTAGGAGACAAACAAATCCTTGACTGGCTTCTTCTACCTAGTCTGAATTCGTTATCTCCAACAGTGTGCTGCTGCTAACTGCCAAGGTGAAGACATTAATTTCAAAACATGTTTTTCTATGGATGCATATGTCTTTTTTGTAAATCTTTGAAACAGCCAAGTTGATTCTGCCGCACCCTGTACCAACATTAGCCTTTTCACTCTGATGCTCTAATTGAGTCACTTCACGTTACACAAAAACGCGATGGATAAACATTTTTTCCGATGTATCAGTTATTTTTTGAAAATATAATCGGTACTTTAGGTAAAATGTCACACTGATAACTTCTTTCATCAGCTGGTGAGCAACTTCAACCAGAGTAGCAACGGCAGTACCAGAACCGTTGTTTTGGTGAAAACGCTTGTAATTGGATACATGTGCCGAGTCGGGTTGCGTTTACTAATTGCTCCCGGTGATCGATCTCTTAGCTAAGTCATTAGACTCCGACGTACATTTTTCTAACAATCTCTTCTTTTCAGATTCGCGGATTCTTCCGTGGAGCCACAACCTCTCTTCCCAGAGCACTGATTGGAACATCTCAACTGACCTCTTTCGCCGTTGCCAAAGAGACACTTAACAAGTTCGACATGTTCGCTCAACAGCCTTTCTTCACCACGGTACTCGCAGCAGCAGCCGCCGGAATGGTACTTAGCGTCGCTATGACTCCATTCGATTTGGTACTTACCAAGATGTACAAGCAAGGTAAGTTTCTTTATCCTTAGCAAAATAGTGTATAACTCGTAAGTTTTGACAAAAATTTAACAAACTTAATGGGTGAAATTACGTACTTTTATTAGAATCTTGATACTGGTTAATTATACATATTTTGATTAGATGAAAACGGATCTATAAAACTGGGAGATGATGATCCTCAATTTAATGCGGTTTGGTTAAGACTTGGCTCATTGTCCGTTGGACGATATTCATGTCCAATCCCCAAATTTGCGCATTTTGCACTTCCCATCAGTTGTCATGAGCTTTTCGATTGGCCAATGTTGTGGTACATCTGGGGGTTACCTTCTCTCGGTACATAACTATATAACGTTATCATATTCCAACCATCCCCGACCTCTCCTCACATAAAGACACGAAGCGTGTGTTAATAAAGATAAGCAGTTGTGATAAGTATCTTTAGATACAGTGCTTCTCCTCGAACTTAACCAACAAATGGTGCTGAAACTCCAGCCTCAGAAATCACGCTGCAGAACTTGGTCAGCAAATTTCACCTTTGTTTTAAAATTTACTTCATTGGACAATTCTCAACATCGGAAGTGAAAAATCTATCGTTGCATTTGATTTCTGTATGTGATAGCTTTCTATCATCCATTATAATCACGTTGCTTCTCACAAAAAGCCTACGCATTAGAGCCCTGCAACATCCAGGTGTTTCTTCGACCTGTACCTGAGTATATTTGAGACACACTCTTCTTCTTTGAAAATGCATGTTATTTCTAGACAACGTTCTCCTTAATGCAAGGTATATCTTCTTCACAGTCTCTTGTTGCCCTATAAATGGTTGCCTGGCTAATATTTTGATCTCTGAACAAGTTCACAATTTCAGTTCAGGCCAACCGTCCAACAGAGCTGCAGATATTATTGCGAATTTCTACATTTTCTTCGGTTGATACAGTGAGTGACTAGACTAGAGTAGAGCCTGTTTCACGGAACCTCTTAATCCACTTATTCAATAGGTTCTTACTCGGGGCATCTCTTGGTCGGCGAATGTTGTATCGTGTACAAAATTTCCGAAAGGCAGCTGCGTATGAATCACCACTCTTAAAGAAAGCCTCGATAGCAAAAGCACGTTGGGCTCCAGTCCAACGTTCGATTGTGACTATTTAACCTGCACGCCGAACGCGTCGATCAAGACCTCTCCCCACTTCCTCGCGTATACTTTCCCACTGGACACCCTGTAGTTTGATTTTTGAACTTACTCATCGAAACAATTTGACACACAATACTGACAACAACCCACTGTTTAATCCCTGCTTAATCCATGGAGCCGAATTTTGAAGCACTGCTATTTAATTACCGCATTATGAGCCACGCGCGCGGTCTAGCGGACGAAAAGTTACTATGACATTTATTGTTCAGATTTCTTTAATTTGTGTGAAATTGTTCAAAATAATATTCACCGGGTTACCCCCTGTAACCTCTTGATTAAGGGACTTCTCCTACAAATGTGATTTTAAAGAAAAGTCAGGAAAGTTCACCCACAAATTCAAGTGTTCCAACTCTTCAAACTTTTTCTACCACCGTCAATGTTTTCTGACAAGATTTAGTAATAAATAATAGTATTAGTCTGTAAAAGGATTTATCAATCCTGGCGGTCCTAATAAGAATAATAATCAAATTACTGCATTGTCATTGGTCCTTTATAAGTGTGCGAAGTTTCAAATTAATCAAACTTCTGTAAATTGGTGAACATTATGCTCAAAGATTCCGTTACAAAAATACATACAGCTAAAGCTAATAAAAGCGTGTTAAAAAGCGTAGATCTTATATATAACATTTTTCTATGGATTTTGGAATACTTGCATTGCCCAATATTTCTAGTTGCACTTTTAGTATAGTTCTTATTCTCTTAAGTAAAACGACACTGACAATTTATTTTCTTTTCAGCAATCTTCTCCGACAAGCAGAAATACAGCGGCTATCTCGACTGCATGTTCAAAATCTACCTGAAGAAAGGTCTGAAACCATTCTACAAGGGCATGGGCCCACTCTATCTGAAACTGGGACCCCACACAGTGCTATGCCTTGTCTTCTGGGAAGAACTTAAGGATGTTTACAGGAAAAACACGAAGACCGTAGATTATAACAGCAAGACATACAAACCCGTACCGTCAAATAGTTTTTACGAAAATATCGGATTTTTGAGCGGTACTCATGATGACTATTTCAATCAAAAAATGGAATCTGAGTCCAAGTTAGGAGTTTACTGGAACTGAGTAAAATCGCTAGGCTGTGATGTAGTTTAGGAATTGGTACAGAAACTCATAGCAAAAATAAAAAATTACCTAAAACTAACTATAAAATTTTAAAACATTTGTAATTCACCAGTTGAAGACGGGTTGAATATTTTTTATCATTGTTTTGACTGTGTTTTTTCATTTTTGGTCGAAACTACTTTTTGATTTAGGATTATTGACCACATCGAATCTTATTAGGATGAAGTATTGTGTGCTTTATTTAGATTGGCTTCAGTTTTGTTAGGTATTTGCTCGTGAGTCCTTTATGTGAGACTAGCTCCTTTTGCCAAGTGACATGAGTTTGTTTCTGGAAGTCACAGTAAGCGTAATATAAACTGAACAATTCTAGATAAAGTATACAAAATTTCATAGAAATATATCTGTCACCAATTCCATAGCATTATTCCAATAAGTAATACCAAAGATTCCATTATATAATGTATGTTGTATAAATAAAAGAATTTTGTATGTTTTTTTAAATAAAACAGTGGACCAATGTTTAGCAATAACACGTTTTTTTGTGTTACCTTCACTGCATACTAGAATTTGTAGTCATAATATGACAGTTTGAAAAAGGGTAGTGATATACATTTGTGATGTACAGATAACTTCTGTTTTGTATTTATTTTTGTACTAAAGAGCATAATTTATTGAAATAAACTGTTTAATTGAAACATGGCTGCTCATTTGTTATTGAAAACAATAGGGCGTATAGATAAATAGCTGAACTATAAGAAATTAATCATCTACGAGGGTGGTCTGAATAGTTTCCGACCTCAACGTGACGTTGGCAGCACTCGTAAATAAAAGCTAGTGAATTTCTTTGTTCATCTGCCATCTGTTGTCAGTTACTCACCAAAGTTTAAGCCATTTTGGACACGCAGTTGTTATGTAACAGCCGTTTATGTAAGTGGATGTGATTGTTTTTGTGAAAATGGACAAAATCGAGTAACGAGCTGTTATTAAATATTTGTCTTTGAAAGGCTAATATTAAAAAAGGTGATTCTTTAGACTTAAAAAACTACAGGCCAATAGCTCTTCTAAGTATTTTCTCAAAAATCATAAAGATTGAGTCTTACTTAAACACCAATAAAATCTTGACAAACCGTCAGTTTGGTTTTCGAGCTGTATTTTCAACAGAAGTAGCAACCACCGAATGTGTTCAGCATATGCTTGACAGTGTCGATAATGGTATGCTTGTAACAGCAATATTTTTCGATCTCACAAGAGCATTCGGTACTGTTTCCCACAAATTTGTTTCTGATAAGCTCAATAAGATTGGAATTCGAGGTTGTGTTAACTCATGACCTCCTTTTTGGAAAAGAGATATTTTTTTGTAAAAGTTGATGATAAAAAATCTACTGAATTTGACATCGATTGTGGAACATCTCAAGGCAGTACCTTAGGACCTTTCATCTTTTTATTGTTTGTCAATGACCTTCCTTTGTATATCAGTGAAGGTACACCACTTTTATACACTGATGTTACCTGTATAATTGTATCTGCTGTCTCAGCGGAAAGCCTTGAGCAAAAAACAAAAATTGTAATGAAGCAATTTGATGTTTGGTGCTGTAAAAACCACCTAATCGTCAACTGTAATAAGACTGTAACCATGGAGTTTCACACCAGGCATAAACCTCCAACTAATATTAATCACAAGGATCTCTAATAAAGCCATCCATGTCATTTAAATTCTTAGGTATCATTTTTCACATCTGTCATAGGAGGAAAATGCCAACTCAGTATGCGCAAAGCTTGGTAAATGTTATTTTGTGATAAATTCTTAAAAAAATACCTTAGATACAGAATGTTTGATGAATATTTATTATGCGTTAGGATGCTCTGCTATTTCATATTGATTGTCTTGTGACGGTAGGCTAAAGACATCTACCGTGTTTTTATTCTCCAAAAATCATCCGTTTAATTTTTAAAATTCTTCATCGTACAGGGAAGTATTTAAACGTTATCGAATTCTTGCTGTGGCATCTATTTATATGTTCAAGCTATTAGTGTATTTTTTTGAAAATAAAAACAAATTTAAAAGACATTCCGATTTACATAATTACAATACTCGTAACAAAGACAATTTCATTAACAATAAATTTCATCACATGTAGCTACTATAAAAAGTCTCCAGTTTATGCTGGATGTATGTTCTTTAACCTGCCTCCAGCCGACATGCGTGAGGCAACGACGTTGAATAGCTTCAAAGGAAAGGTAAAAAAACATTTTAATGGAAGGCTGCTTTCACAGTACTGACGAGTTTCTCGCTTATTTTAAAAACTAATATACGACCCCTTTCCCACTTCAGTTGGCCCAACTATTGAAATCTTAGTTTTTTCTTATCAAACACAAATGATAAAAATGTACCAGGGTGTTATAGGTTTAAAACATTAACAATGAATATTTTGATAATATATAGTATAAAACACCTTATCACTCCCTAATCAAATTTGCAGCACAAAAATAACACATGTTGCATTTACAGCATATCAACCTATTTTCATCTCAATGCAAAATAAGTCTATAACGCATAGGTGGCTGTGAAAAATAAAAGCCATGACAATTGTTTTTATTAATCACAGCTGTCAGAATACGTTTAAAATAGTTTTGGGTAGTTAAGGTTTTCAAAATGGGGAGAGGAAATGTTATTAGTGAGAAAATTCGGTTACTGGATTTTATTTTTTAATTATGGGAAATCAAACTCAGAAATTGCAACTTTGTTAGACTTACCGCGGTACAGTGTGAGGAATATTGTTAGAAGATATAACGTAACTGGTTCAGTTAATATTAAGCCACGATATGAGAAAAAAGTAATATCACAAATGCCGACCGAAGAGCATTAAGAAGAATAATCGTGAAAAACAGGCGTGCCAATTATTTACAATTAAGTGCTCTGTGGAGTGACGCTGTTGAAAGGAGAATTTCGAGGTCCACAACTCATAGAGATGCCCACAAACTGGGATTTAGCACTTGCAAGGTAAGTTTTCTTATACAAAAAAGTGAAGCAAAAACCCTGAAGTTGCACAACTTGTTTATAGGCCAAAGAAAAGCCACTATCAACTCCACTTCAAAAGAAAAATCGGCTTGGATGGGCTAAAGAACATAGACAATCGACACCTCAACAATGGTGTGAAATACAATGGAGTGATGAGGCCCGATTCGAAGTTTGTATTGGTAACAGTCGCAGTTGGGTTATTCGCAAAAAAGATGAAGCATTCCATGTTGACTGTCTGAAGAGAAAAGTGAAATTTCCAGCATCCATTATGGTCTGGGGTAGTATGTCATCAAAAGGAGTAGGAAAACTTCATTTTATTGATGGAAATGTGGATACAAACAAATATTTGGCAATTTTAGAAGAATCGGTTTTACCAGTGATGGAAGAATGTTTGACATCCGGCCAAGATTTTGTGTTTCAGCAAGATGGTGCAGCGTGCCATACCTCAAAAAAGGCTATAAAATGGAAGGAAGAAAATAATGTACGACTTTTGAAATGGGTTTCTAGCAGTCCAGATCTGTCACCTATTGAAACTTTGTGGCACGAGATGAAAAAGGTTCTACGACAACATCCTGCTCGTACAATCACCGAACTGAGACAAAAGCTTCAAGAAATATGGGATTGTTTTACACCAAATTTTTGCCAAAACTTGGTTCACACTATGCCCCAAAGAATTTCAGCCGTAACAAAAAATAAAGGTGATGTTACCCAATGGTAATCTTTCAATTGTTGCTTTGTTAACTTCGCGCATTTATTCGCACATTGTTTATTTGTTCAGATGTTCTATTAGTTATAGGTCTAAGTGATTTCAAATATGTATTTTTTACGACTAGAGTGTATCTAAAATGTTTTTGCGAAAATAAATTGTTTTAGGAGTAAATAGTTCCATCATGTTTAGTTTATAAAGGCATATTTTGTTACAAATCTTGAAGTGGGCCAACTGAAGTGGGAAGGGGCTCGTACACTTGTTTGTATCTTTTTATCCTAGTGTCGTCCCTTAAGTGTTTTTTTGATGTTTGTTCATTGCACCAGTTTCTATTTTTTTATGGCGCATTCCATGTCATCGTTTGATGATTCTTTGAATAAAGAATTATTATTGTTATTATTGTTATTATTATTATTATTATTATTATTATTATTATGATTATTATTATTATTATTATTATTATTATTATTATTATTATTATTATTATTACTAATACGCCTACGCAAATCAAAGGTGAGGTGAGAGACTGCCGAATTAAAGTGAGAGAGATAGCAGAGGTTGTGAACACGTCAAAAGAACATGTTTGTCACATATTAAATCAACAATTAGGCACGAGAAAGCTGTCCGCGCGTTGGGTGCCTCGTTTGATCAGGTTAGACCAAAAACGCGTTCGAATAAACATTTCTGATGGCGCAGTTTAGGCGTAATAAATCCGAGTTTTGGCGCCGATTAATTACTGAAGATGAAACTTAGATACACCATTATACGCCCGAAACAAAAATACAGTCCAAACACTGGACTGCAAAGGAGGAACCGGCTCCAAAAGAACAAAAACTGTTTTTTCGGCTGGAATAGTGTTGTCGACTGTTTTTTGGGATAGTATGAAGTTATTTTAATCGATTATCTTCAAAAAGGCAAAACTATTGCAGGAGTATACTACGCATCATCATTTGACAAGCTGAAGTCGGATTTTGCGGCAAAACGGCCTCATTTACAGAAAAAGAGAAGCCTGTTTCACCAAGACAATGCACCGTCTCACACCTCAGCGGTTTCAAATCTAGGAATTACGGTTTGAACTACTTGACTATCCGCCTTACTCACCAGATCTAGCCCCAAGCGATTTCTTTTAGCTCCCTCATCTGAAAATTTCGCTCGGAGGACTGAGATTTTCGTCAAATGAAGAGGCAGTCACCTTCGTGAACAATTATTTTGCAAAGAAAAACGCTGAGTACTATTTGGACGGGTTACAGAGATGGGAGCATCGCTGGGAGGAGTGTGTAGAATTACAAAGAGGCTATCTTGAAAAATGGAAAAAAATCGGAGAAAATATCTTGTATCTTTGTTAGGTCGGAAACTTTTATGCCCACCCTCGTATATGCCCATATATTCAAGCTACTTCTACTAGATCTTGTGGAATGGAGGGAATCTAAATGTACATTCCAATAAGGTCGATAATAAACATGAATAGGGAAGAATAAAGACATACCTTACCACCTTATCAGAAATGATTAAGTATGAAGGCCATTGGCCAGACTTCGCCATTTGTAACTGGACTCTATGAATTTGTTACAATAAAGTCGCTTGGGTTGAATTGAAATATAAAGGGTGCATAGAAAAAAGAGACATGATTTCCGGCGATACCGCTAATCATCCGAAACCGATATTTTCGATATACGGGTGTTATCGGCATATCGTCTATTCATTTTTTCTGTACGTAATTAGGAAGCCGAGTGAGAACACGTTGGCCACAGCACGCCTATATAAATCACAAAGTGATGCATACTGGAGAAACCCACCTCATGGAACCGTTCTAAGAAAAAGGTATTCTAAGGAACCAGTTGTATCTGAACATCCGCATATATATATATATATATATATATATATATGCCAGCTGCCACCAAGAAGAGAGGTCCTAGAGCAACCAGGACCACCGAGGCCCCCATGGCAGGAACAGGAGTTCCGCCAATCAATATCGAGGGCACCGCTGATTGGTCATCCTTAAGCAGGATGATGAACAGCAAGGGGATTCAATTCTCCAAGGCGAGGACGGCGGGTAACAGTGTGAAGGTCTTCACAAATACACCAGCTGACTACCGTCAGCTAGTCGCACTGCTGGAATCCATCAAGCGGCCCTTCTTCACCTATCAACTGAAGGAGGACAGGATGGACCAGAGGGTCATTCGTGGCCTACCCAGGGAGATGTCAGTCAATGACATCAAAGAGGATCTAGTGAGCCAAGGCATCGCAGACGCCGAGGTTCAGCAGATGACCTCAAGGACCACCAAGAAGCCACTTCCGCTCTTCCTCGTCAAGACGAAGATGCCGGAAAAGCTTGCAGAGATCCAGAGGCTGGCCATGCTCACGGTCAGCTTCGAGAGGAAGAAAAAGTCTTCCGAGCCCAGCCAATGTTACCGCTGCCAGCGGTACGGGCACACACAGCGGAACTGCCGTCTCGCTGAACGGTGCGTTAAGTGTGGAGAGGACCACAACAGCACCAGCTGCAGTCTGCCAGCGCCGCCAACAGGGCAACGAAACGCCAAGTGTTGCTTCTGTGGAGAAGGCCACCCCGCCAACTACAAGGGATGTAGTAAGGCCCCGAAGAAAGCTGCTTCTGTCCCCAAAGCAGTCCCCACCACAAATAGGACTTCCTACGCTCAAAAAGCGAAGAAACCTATGTCCACTTCTGCCCCAGCAGCCGCCACTGCTACTGGAACTACTGCGCAGAAGCAACACGGCGATGACAGACTGCTAGCAATGATGCAAGCCATCATAACCCGCCTGGATGCACTCGAGGCCAAGATGCAAGAAAAGCATTAGACCCGAAATGACTACAGGGCAAAACGTAGAATCTCTACGCATTATCTCCTGGAACATCAACGGATTCAGGGCACGGAAACCAGAAATCCAGGAGATACTAGACCAGTACCAACCAGAGGTGATGGCCATCCAAGAAACGAAATTGGATGCTGCCCATAGTCTGACGTTCCCGCGGTACGAGACGTACCGCTACGACAGAAGAGGCAGAGGTGGAGGAGTCGCATTACTCGTCAAACGTACCTTGACGAGTCATGTCCTCGACGATGCCGCAGACATCAATGGGGACGGAATCACGGTCCAGGTCCATCACAACCACCGTCCCTACAGAATCACCTCCCTATATGTGCCACCAGGGGGGGCCCTAGACGAAGATGACATCGCTGACCTCCTGAGAGGCCCAGGAGCACGCATAGTCATCGGAGATCTAAACTGCAAATCTCCGGCATGGAACAACAACGTCGAAGACAGGAATGCAAGGCAGCTCCAAGAACACGTCGATGCCCTGGCGGGGGTCATCGTCGGTCCGGAGCAACCAACCTACATTCCATTCGGCCTCGGGCGACCTGCGGTACTGGACATAGCCATCCTCCGCAACATCAGAGAGGAGTTCGAGATAGAGACCCTGGTGGAAGGATCGTCGGACCACAATCCGATTCTACTAACACTTGGCACAGGGTCTAGAACTCGAGATAGCTTGAGCACCAAACGGACGAACTGGAACCTGTACAAATCCAACGTCCAAAGGAACATCACTCAAATTCCAACCATCTGATCAGCGGAGGAACTGGACAACGCGGTAGTGGAGCTGGAGAATGCTGTCCTGCGAGCGCACGAGGACAGCACCCGCTCCGAGACTACGGCAGTTCCTAGACACCTAAATGGTCCAGCACCGCACCATATTAGGCACCTGATCAGGGAGAACAGAAGACTCAAGCGAGAACATCTCCAGCTGTTGACAGAGGAGTCGAGAGTTGCGCGAAACAGAGCATCGCTAGCTCTGAAGAACGCACTCGCGGAACTCCAAAACAGCAGATGGAATGCAGCCTGTGCAGAACTAGAGACCCAGGATGAAACGGCCTGGAATATGCAGCGAAAATTCCGTCGTCAACGCACCACGATCCCCACTCTTCACGGCCAACGCGGCTTGGCCTACTCCAGTGAAGAAAAAGCCGAAGCATTCGCCGATTCGCTAGAATCCGAATGCAGACTCAATTACCATGAAGACGAGGACGACAACCACGAGGAGGCTGTGGAAGTCGCAGCCGAAAGCATGAGGAGTCGACCACCTGGCCAGGAGACAGATCACCCCTCCAGTCCAGAGGAAATCCGTCTGATCATCCGCAGGTTGAAGGTCAGAAAGGCGCCGGGAAGGGACGGCATCAACAATAGGATGCTGTAGAACCTGCCCACCAAAGGCATTGCTGCGCTCACCAACATCGCCAATGCCACTCTGAGACTTAACCACTTCCCGCGGCGGTGGCGGGAAGCCCAGGTTATAATGCTCACCAAGCCAGGCAAGGACCGGAAGTTGCCCCAGAACTACCGGCCCATCAGCCTGGTTTCCTCGATGGGCAAAGTAGTCGAAAAGGCTATCGCCGTTCGACTAGAGAAGCAGGCAGAAGAACTGCAACTTCTCCCCCCAGAGCAATTCGGCTTCAGATCCTCCCACAACACGGAACTCCAAGCGCTACGACTGACGGAAAATATCACCAGCGGCTTCAATCTCCAGGAGGCAACCGGTCTCGTCCTGCTGGACGTGGAACGAGCCTTCGACCGAGTTTGGCACGATGGACTCATCGCCAAAATGGAAGCCGCCGGAATCGATGCGAACATGTGCCAACTGATCCAGAGCTATCTAACACAAAGATGGTTCACGGTGAAGATTGGTACATGCCATTCAACAAGACGACAGCTGGAAGCAGGCGTGCCCCAGGGGTCAGCCTTAGCCCCCCTGCTCTACAACATCTATACTCACGATGTGCCGAAGACAGCTGACACAATGCTGGCCCTATATTCAGACGACACTGCTATAGCCGCCAAGCATAGACGACCCGAGATCATCCGTAGGAGACTACAGGATGAACTGGACCACATCCAGGACTGGTGCGTTAAATGGAAAATCCGCATCAACGTCCAGAAGACGCAGGCAATCTTCATTCAACGAAGAAGGATTGCAAGACCTCGCGAAGCATCCATCTTCGACGAAGATATCCAGTGGAGCGACAAAGTCAAATATCTGGGGATCGTATTTGACAAGTCCCTCACCTGGAAAGCCCACATAGAAGCTGTCATCGCAAAGACCAGAGCAGCCATGGCTCAACTATACCCATTACTGGGTAGACACAGCCGGATGCCGCTAGCGACCAAGCTACGGCTGATCAAGGCCATCGCCAGACCTCAGCTCGCTTACGCCTCCGCGGTCTGGGGGTACGCTGCCCCCAGCTACCGCAAGCGATTTGCTGCTCTAGAGATGAAGCTACTCCGGATCGCCACCAGTGCACCATCCTACGTAAGAAACTGAACCTTGCGTAGAGACCTGCATTGGGACACCATCAACGAGTACATGAGGAAAAAAGCGGAGAAGACCTTCGAGAAAGCTCAGGACCACCCGAACGAGCAGCTACGATTCCTCATGGACTACGATCCGGACGAGAGGCCTCGCAACCGCAGAACCAGGTACCCCAGACCAAGGTCCCAGTTGGCACCCGCTAACTGGAACCTTGACTAGGAGACTAGGAGAACTCGCGGTTGCTCCCCCCCCCCCACGGCGTGGATGCAGGACCAGGAACCACCGGGACCAGGACCAACCAGGACCAGGACCCGCCACGACCAGGACCCACCAGGACCAGGACCCTTCAGGACCAGGACCAGGAACAACATATTGGTAAGAGGACTTGAAACTCTTGATTTTTCGAAAACAAGAGTTTCAAGAGAAACTAGCAGACCCTCTATCGATGATCGCTTAACGACATCTATAGAATGTGCGAGGTAAAGGG
This sequence comes from Acanthoscelides obtectus, assembly GCA_963669975.1. Taxonomy (NCBI): domain Eukaryota; kingdom Metazoa; phylum Arthropoda; class Insecta; order Coleoptera; family Chrysomelidae; genus Acanthoscelides; species Acanthoscelides obtectus. The sequence continues at coordinate 44,065,677 of CAVLJG010000001.1, forward strand.
AACCAACCCGGCGTTCCCAGAGACTGAAACACATGAGGAGACGTTGTAGCAGACCGCAGGTCACGCACAACACATGGCCTAACGAGACGCTGATGAGTCGGGCCACGCGGAGGTTTAGGGTTTAGTGGGTATTAGGTGATCTCCTAAAGACCCTGGAGTCCCACACACGCCGTAGCTCGGGCTATGGTATGGTGCGTAAATGCATTCCCCCCTCACCAAAACAAGATACAACTGGTTCCTTAGAATACCTTTTTTTAGAACGGTTCCATGAGGTGGGTTTCTCCAGTATGCATCACTTTGTGATTTATATAGGCGTGCTGTGGCCAACGTGTTCTCACCCGGCTTCCTAATTACGTACAGAAAAAATGAATAGACGATAGGCCGATAACACCCGTATATCGAAAATATCGGTTTCGGATGATTAGCGGTATCGCCGGAAATCATGTCTCTTTTTCCATGCACCCTTTATATTTCAATTCAACCCAAGCGACTTTATTGTAACAAATTCATAGAGTCCAGTTACAAATGGCGAAGTCTGGCCAATGGCCTTCATACTTAATCATTTCTGATAAGGCGGTAAGGTATGTCTTTATTCTTACCTATTCATGTTTATTATCGACCTTATTGGAATGTACATTTAGATTCCCTCCATTCCACAAGATCTAGTAGAAGTAGCTTGAATATATGGGCATATACGAGGGTGGGCATAAAAGTTTCCGACCTAACAAAGATACAAGATATTTTCTCCGATTTTTTTCCATTTTTCAAGATAGCCTCTTTGTAATTCTACACACTCCTCCCAGCGATGCTCCCATCTCTGTAACCCGTCCAAATAGTACTCAGCGTTTTTCTTTGCAAAATAATTGTTCACGAAGGTGACTGCCTCTTCATTTGACGAAAATCTCAGTCCTCCGAGCGAAATTTTCAGATGAGGGAGCTAAAAGAAATCGCTTGGGGCTAGATCTGGTGAGTAAGGCGGATAGTCAAGTAGTTCAAACCGGAATTCCTAGATTTGAAACCGCTGAGGTGTGAGACGGTGCATTGTCTTGGTTGCCGCAAAATCCGACTTCAGCTTGTCAAATGATGATGCGTAGTATACTCCTGCAATAGTTTTGCCTTTTTGAAGATAATCGATTAAAATAACTTCATACTATCCCAAAAAACAGTCGACAACACTATTCCAGCCGAAAAACAGTTTTTGTTCTTTTGGAGCCGGTTCCTCCTTTGCAGTCCACTGTTTGGACTGTATTTTTGTTTCGGGCGTATAATGGTGTATCTAAGTTTCATCTTCAGTAATTAATCGGCGCCAAAACTCGGATTTATTACCCCTAAACTGCGCCATCAGAAATGTTTATTCGAACGCGTTTTTGGTCTAACCTGATCAAACGAGGCACCCAACGCGCGGACAGCTTTCTCGTGCCTAATTATTGATTTAATATGTGACAAACATGTTCTTTTGACGTGTTCACAACCTCTGCTATCTCTCTCACTTTAATTCGGCAGTCGTCTAGAACCATTTGGTGAACTTTGTCGATATTTTCGTTGGCAGTTGCAGTTTTTGGACGTCCCGAACGTTCATCGTCTCCCAAGCTCTTGCGGCGACGTTTAAATTCAACTACCCATAATTTTATTGTGGTAAATGATGGTGCAGAGTCCTCATACACAGAATCCAACTCACCTTTGATTTGCGTATATATATATATATATATATAACAAAAAGTAGGAAAATAATGGATAAAATCCGCAAAAAAGAGGAAAGTGTATTCGAGTATGAATGCACATATGAAACTACAAAAGTAGATACACATGCCCACACATCCGGATACGGGTGTAACCTGAGGAAACAAAGATGGAGAGGGAAAATAACGACACACGAAGTCCACAACAAGAGCCTTAGCAAAAAATGGCTACATCTTACAAAAAGAAAAGACAAAGTGAATGTAAAAAGCGCTAGGGTTTGCTCGAAGCATTTTTGTGAAAGTGCCTATAAGGTCAATTTAAAACATACCTTTTTGGTTTGCACCCCTAAAAGTTACCGTGCTCTAAAAGATGATGCCATTCCTATAGACAATTTACCCAAGTCTCTATCATCACCTGGACCATCTACATCTGTTGATGGGGAACAGCGGAAAAGTGCTTACGAAAAAAGGCAAAGGGCTTAACTTATCCGCTAGAGTTTAAGTATAGAATAAGGTCATATATTTTGGGGCGAAACGAAGGCGCATACTCAGAGTATTGCAGCGAGGATACTCCGAACATTCCACTAACCGCATCATTAACGAATAAACTGAATGCACCTGAAGTATCAGCTGACTATAATGGGGAAGAAGTTGATGAGGTCGAGTATGATGGGCTGAAAAATTTGGCCGGCTTTGTTTGCCATAAATTGCAGGATGAGAGGTGTAAAAGTTCCTCAAATGAAACTTACTCCTGGATAGACCATCTTAGTGAGAGTGGATTATCAAGATCTTCCATAGCTTTCATGAATCAAATTGAGAAGCTTAATAAGGTGTTTACTACATTCAATGGGGACGGAATAGTGACAGAAAAGCAAAATTTTATAGGCAAACTTCTGTTGAAGAGCAGCAACATTGACTGCCCTGAAAAAGCTTTATATTTTTTTTTTCAGGTCAAGGATGTTCTTCCGGATCAAAGAACTGAATAAAAGTTTGAAAGACCAGAAAAATCGTGAAAGGAATAGGAGAAAAATTGTGGCTTAGTCATTTCCATTTATTGTTTTACCGCCAGCTTACTGCAAAAAGATGTTCTGTGAAATAAGGATGAATAAATGTAGTGCAGTATTAACGTCATGAGCATGTTAATGCTGCTACACAGAACATACTAAAATATAGGTAATGTAGAAAAATCTTATTTTTACAGTAAAGTGACGATACACGCTCTATTGTGGAGCTAGAAAGCCGTTTAAGCTATAGCCTGTGAGATAGGAATTACAAGGTTGAAATCTTTTATTAAAATCCGCCATTCTGTTTTGCATAAAATTTTAATGTATCTAGTGTCACTCGCACCGCTAAGACGAATCCAACGACACTTCATATGTGAAAATCTATCAAGCCGTTTGAGCTGTAGCCTATGAAATATTCAAATTCAAATTCAAATTCAAAATATTTATTTCGTCATGAATAAGCATCATAAACAAAAGAAATTCTATATATAGAGTAATGACGAAAAAGGACAGTCTCTCGATTATAAAACCGATACATTGGACCCTTTAATACAAAGAGTCCATGCGAGAAAGCCCTGAAGCCCTGAATAGCCTAAAAGTTCTTAAACAAAATAAAAAATACAATAAAGAGGCAAATGAAGAGGCGGTGAAGCACAAAAAAGGCAAAAACGAAGAGAGAACCCCCGGGAGCTGGCAACGGACGCGAAAAACAAATCTATACAACCTGTCAACGAGTAGGAATGTAAAAACGATATTTTTGCTCACACAAACGCTGCTAAAGTAGCTGGTGATTCTGTAACAACGTTTTTGTCAGTTTTGAGAATGTTTTTGACGATGAGCTTTTAACTGAAGTTGGTAAATTATTCCATAAGTGAACCGCCACATAGGCAAACGATTGTCGGAAGGAACGCGTTCCATGCCTAGGTACGATAAAATTGAGATTATTTCTACTTCTCTGGGCACTAGGCAAAGGCACAAATCTTTCTCTTAAATAGGGCGGTTGACCTGTTTTTATAACCCTATAGATAAAAGAATACATGTGATATTTTCTGCGATTCGTCATGTTTAATATGTTGTAGTTATTCAGATAAGGAGTGATATGGTTTCGATATGGAATTCCAAATGCAAATCTCATGCAACTATTTTGAACTTTTTGTATGCATTTTTTGGTTCGCGACGATAGCGAATCACCATAGACGACATCTCCATAGTCAAAAAGTGATAAAATTAAGGTATTACACAAATAATATTTTTGTTTGGCTGATAAATGTTTTTTTAATTTGTTTATAATTTTTAGTCGCATGTAAGCTAAATTTGTTCTGTTTTTTATATGACTGCCGAAGCCAAGCGAGCTATCAAATATAATGCCTAGATTTTTTGTCTCCTGAACTATGGGGATTCTGTCATTGTTAATAGCAATTACTAAATTTTGTTCAAAATGTTCTCTTTCAGTACTGTTTTTATTCATAACCATTACTTGCGATTTTGAGGGGTTTAGTTTAAGATTGTGATGCTTTGCATATCTGTCAATTCTTTGGAGATCTGAATTTAGTTGTTGTTGTGCAATATGGATTGTGGTTTTATTGACAGGGAGATATATTTGTGAGTCATCTGCATATTGTTTTATCTTTGCGAATTTTACCGATTTGACCATGTCAGATATGTAGATTGAAAATAGCAAAGGAGATAAAATTGAACCTTGAGGAACTCCTCTTTTTATAGGTTTAAAATCGGTTTTGTAAATAGCAGAATCATTTGCTAACATAACACAGTTTGAACGGTTGCTTAAGTATGTTTTTATTAGATTTACGGAGTTCTGCGAAAACCCCTGGTAATGTAACTTAGCTAGTAACATTTCATGATTCAGAGTGTCGAACGCTTTACTAAAGTCGAGAAGAACCATGCACGTACTATTTTTTTGTTCTTGATGATGTCTGATATCATCCAAGATATTAACTAATGATGTACTTGTGCTAAAGTTTTTTCTAAAACCGGATTGACTATCTGGTATGATATCGTTTGTGTCACAAAAAAATCTAATTTGATTATAAATATGCCTTTCTAAAATTTTGGATGTAGCGGGTAATATGCTAATAGGCCTCAAGTCTGTAAATTCTTTAGGTTCTGCTATTTTTGGTAAGGGTTTAACAATAGCTTTCTTCCATATTTCTGGAAATAAACCCCCCAAAATACATGTGTTGATTATATTCAGCAAGGCATTCGTACAAAATGGGATACATAGTGAATTACAGGGTTGAAATCTTTTATTAAAATCCGCCATTCTGTTTTGTATAAAATTTTAATGTATCTAGTGTCACTCGCACCGCTAAGTCGAATCCAACGACACTTCATATGTGAAAATCCGTCCAGCCGTTTGGCCTGCAGGTGAAAATATGCACGTTATCCATATCAACACAAATGATAATCACTCTCCGCGTGACGTCATGCGCGCCGGCGGACGAAAATCGAACAGCGGAGCATCCGGCACCTACCACTTTACCGCCTGCTGCAAGCCCCACCCCATTTCAATGCCGTACCCTCTAGAAAAAATGTTTTCCGGAGCTGGTTTCTTCAGAATTTTCTTATTACATCAAGTGTTAAAATTTTACCTTTTATGAAAGATTCGCACTATTTATTTTCGCTAACTACACAGAATTAATAAGACGCTTGGGAACCTCTTGATGCAACTTTTTTCTCGAAAACTATTCGAGATATCCGGTTTTTATAAAAGACGAAAAACGAGGTAAATAAGGCCCGTATCGTCAGTCGTCCCTACAATTGTAGGGCGCCTTTATGGCCTCCTTGATTGTCATAGTTTTCTATTTTTCCATGTCAGTGCTCTATTTTGAGGTTATGTCACAAACATCTATTTGCATCAAATTGTGCTTGCTTTTGAGTTATATCATGTTTTATCGGCCTGAAATTTCCTACAATTTAAAAGGAAAACATATCTTCACAATAAGAGAGCGCTGACGCTGACACGGGACAAGTGTAATCTATAAATTTTTAAAGGAGAGAAAAGAGTATGACAATCAAGGAGGCCATAAACGCGCCCTACAATTGTAGGGACGACTGACGATACGGACCTTAAAAATCCGCTAAAAGAAGGAAATTCAAAGTCTTCGAGAAAGTTTCCAAAAATGTGTGCTATAGTTTATGTAGGGGTGGGGGTAGTTTTCACCCTTCTCGAATCCTTTGGAGTTTTTCGTACAAGTCAAATATTAGAACGTCTAGCAATACCTAGGTGTTCCAAACTTCATTCAAATATGACTCTCGGTACTTAAAATAACTTAGAAAGAAAACTTTGACGTCTTATAACGGACAAACGTAGCACTTTTACATGGAGGTAAGTCATATCCAATCGACTTAGGTATTTTGAGTCTAAAAATACCTACGTGGTGCTTCTATGTCTACCAAATATTGGAACACCCTGTATGTCATTTCGGTCGGACCAGCGACTCATGTCAGCCTGTATAAACCGTTTGAGTTGTATGCCGTGAAGTATAGTCAACGCCAAACAAAGTGGCGTGCACGTCATCACGATAAAAATTGTTATTAAAATATCACATAAGTTGCTTTCTGATAAATTTAGACGCATTATGCGAAATAAAATGTTTTGCAAACGCTCCAATCACTTATCGACATGTAAACGCACTAAACCGATTTCGCAGCGTTGACACATTGTCACCTTGAAACTTATTTAAACTGGGAACTGACATTTGTATTAATTTTGACACTGAATCAATTTGTGGCATTTCAAATCTTTATAAATCCTTTGGCCCCGCATACTGTAAATCAACAACTGTTTGTTTCAAAACAAAATTATTCATTTTACGAGTAGATAAAGGCAATTTTGGTATATAAAGATGCCCAAACAGTTAAATAGTCGGTGTAAGGAACTCGTGGTCTCGTTAATGCACTACTTTGAGCAAGAAAGGGACAACAACGGGCCTTTGTTGCCTTTAAATGCTGTTCAAGAGGTAGGTTACTAATAATTATATGTAATGTATATTAATAATAGTGAAATTTTATTTCATTTTTTGTAGCGTGTTGCTGCTGCTTTAAAAATTAGTTTAAGGACAGTTAGTCGTATTTCCGAGGGTGTGAAAAGTGATGCAAATTTAGAATCGCCCAAGAAAAAGCGGAGTTATATTAAACGTGTAACCAACACAGCGACATTGGATACAAGTGCCATTCGAGAAGTGATCTATAATATGTATCACAAAAGTAAGATCTTATTATAATAACTTATCAGAAATTTGCATTAATTTGTTAACTAAATTATAATGTCATATTACACATGGTTTCAGAAGAACAAGTTACGATACAAACTTTATGATCTCGATTAAGACATAGGGCATTATTTGATGGTAGTGCCACGTCTTTAAGGCGGTTGCTTAGAGATCTTGGATTTAAGTGGCTTAAGGACAATCCGCGACGAAAGCTCATGGAACTACCAAGTATAGCTTTGAAAAGGGTGGAATTTCTAAGGCAATACAATCAAGCCAAGGTTGAGGCCTTATACCAGTTTGTCTTCCTCGATGAAACTTGGATATTTCAAAATGGGACCATAGGTCGCTCTTGGCAAAATGGAAACCAAAAAAGCGTGAAAGCTATTAAAACCGATGGTAAAAGGTATGTACTTTTACACAATTTGCACTATAAAATTTAAAACTAATATATTTTAGATACATTATATTACATGCTGGAAATGAAAATGGGTTTATTGAGGGTAGTGAAGCGATATTTTCTTCGAAAACAAAATTGAGCGATTACCATGGAGAGATGATCCAGGACAATTTTTTGAAATGGTTTCAACATCAGTTATTAGAAAAATTGGAGAGTCCATCTATGATTATACTGGATAACGCCCCTTATCACAGCATGATATTGAACAAAGTGCCCAACAATGCATGGACAAAAAAAAATATCCAAGACTGGTTGACAAATCAAAACATACCATTTTTAAACACAATGTTTAAAACAGAGCTATTGAGTATTGTTGCTCGGTACATAATGCTTCTTAATTATATATATTTTGGTCGACAGTTTATATTTCTTTTGTTTATTCCTATTCTTAAAATAACTGCTTTTTTAGAAACAAACCACCTAAAATATACGTGATTGATGAATTGGCGGAACAACATGGGCACAAAGTTCTTCGTCTGCCTCCTTACCATTGTATATTTAACCCTATTGAGTTAATTTGGGGCATAGCAAAAGGTTACTATAACAGACATATTGGTAGAGATGGTAACAGTGAAAAAGACTGTTTGGATATGTGGAACGAGGCTCTACAAACGGTTACCCCAGACATGTGGAAAAATAGTGTTCGACATACTGAGCAAGAAATTTTTAAATGGTATGAAAGAGAATGAATTTTTGATCGACCAGACATCGAACCTTTAATAATCAACTTTGAGAGTGATGAAGATTCAGATTCAGACAGCGCTGAAGAAAGAAACTCCGACTAACTTTATTGTACAGGAAAAGCTTACACCAGTAGCTTACCTAATTTTAGAATGCATTTTTCTGTATGAATTCTGTAAAATAAATACCATGCATAAAATTTGGAGGACCCCATTTGGATTTTTATTCAGTACCTTTAAGCTATCAATTAAATATGGTAGTTTCATAGTGTCATCTGATCAATAATTGTCATACTTAATGATTATGCAAGTACAGATCTATAATTTTATTATACTATTATTTTTGTTCTCATTTGAGGTTAATATTGCTTATAAACCTAGATATGTAAATAATAAATTTTATTATTTTACAAAAAGTTTGGCAACAATGTAAATTTTTCAACACACCCACCTTGATGACGTGCACGCCACTTTGTTTGGCGTTGACTATAGATATTTCAAAGTCATTTCCCGGGATAAAAAATAGCCTTGTGCTATTAAAGACTATTATAGATATATTATAGATATGTTCTGGCATCACATTTCCAACGGTTTGACACCTGGTTGTGGACTCCCTCAACACGCATGCGTGGTCAGAAGACTGGTTTCAAACCGTTACAAATTGAATTCTGCCAGAACACTTCTTCCTGTCAAAATATGGTTGACTTGCTAGTGACAGCATCGTAGATGACATTTAGATGACATTCTTGTTATGTGCGTTTCCCGTTTCATTTTTCATGGGGTTTGAATTGCATTTGCGTCTCAACATGTTTTTTTTTGTATTGCATCTGTGATTTAGGATTCAGTGATTTGTATTTGAAAGTTGATTTTGTGGTTGTTTTGCATCATGTACGAGCAAAATCAAATATTCTTGGACGTTAGTGGTGGCATTGGTAAGTGTAATAGATATGAGGGTTTATCAAAGTTATTCTTGACATTTTTGTAGAATTTCTGGTACTTCCCGCAAACAGAGATGTAATTGGTGGGACACCGTCTTGGACAAGACATCACACACTGATGTTAATTGAATGTTACAAAATATTCAGAAGTAAAGTAGGTGGGATGGAAATGAAAAGCCTAAAAAAATGTGGCATACAACATCAGAACATATGAAGAGAAAGTATAACGTAAAATACACACCCCAAAACTTCGAAAATTGTTGGCGGGTGCTGGAGAGAAATTATAAGCGCTATGTGGAAAATAATTCCAGTACAGGACGTGGCAGAAAATACTTTGAATTTGAATTAAATCCAGAAATTCTACTGACCACATCAGGTAAGCTGCATATACATATAAATCTACACTGTCTCCATATATGGTCCAAAGAATGTAATGGATTCAAGGGGCATGAAAAACGAAAACAGGTTGTTCAAAAATTATGTACTTAATCTAACAAACTGTTCCATTATTAAGTATTTGTAGAAATCTTACATCAATTACTCAAACTTTTCCTTCACTTTCACAGGCTAAGGACTTTTAGAGCTTTCTTGGGGGATATTTAAATGGCACCAACATTAACACTAACACTATTATTCGAATATATTCAATATTGATGTAGATTGATTTCTTTTTTACCACATCTGGCCCTTCATTGTAGGTGAGATTCGACCAAATAATGAAAATGAGGCACATGACATGGAATTGATTGAAAATCAGGAAACACCAACAAAAGCGCTTGGAATTTCTGCAGCTAAAGTTAAGCAGCAAAAAGTAATAAAATATAAAAAAGAAAACATTCTGAAACAAATACAATTAGACCGAAAACAATACCAAGAGGAGAGACTGAAATTGGAAAAATACTAAATAGACTCCTTAGTAGAATTGCAAAAACAGAAATTACAAATAAAAAATAAACAAGTTGAGGTTTTTGAAAAAAGAAACGAAATATTGAAAAACAAAAAATAGATCCCCTGACAAAATGGATACTTAATTATAGTTATGTTGTGTGTTATCTTGTGTTTATGTGCAATATTGTTTGTGTTTGTAGTTATTATAATGAAAGATATATGTTAAGTTTTATTTCTGTGATGAATGAATGTGAAATTGGGATTAGTATTTTAGTTCATTCTGCATTATTAAAAATTAAAATACTGATACCCTATTTAAAATACTTTTTATTTAATCTAAAAGATGAATGTATGTACATTTACAGTATTAATTTACACTATAAACTAGAAGTAAAAGATCTTCAAAAAGAACACTGGACCAACCTACATGGTACAAAAGATTTCAACATGAGATTTTAGATGTAGTTGTTGACAGTAAAATGTCATGGAAAGACCATCATGAGGTATCAAGCTTCGAAAGTGTATATTTTTGGTCAGGGAATCAACTTAAGATGCATAAACCTTATGGCAGTTTTTTGTTTTCCTGTGTTAGAGATGTACACCTTTGAGGCTTGGTAATTTTTGAAAATGAGTATCTCAGCATTTGTGCCCATTGCCACTTCAGATTGGCATGAAAAAAGAAATAAATGACAGAGTCCAGTGCTTTCAAAGAAAATTTATTCAAACCCATTCCCCTTTAGGAATGTGCTTTTACCTGACTGTAATAATGAAGTCTTATTATTTAGTTTCAAGTAAAAAAAGCTGATTATACGACATCAAAATATGCCTAGCCACAAAATTCCTGTGATCTGCAGCAGCATTATTCAAAATTTCGGCTTCATCATCTATTTCTGGAACAAGTGGAAAAACTGGATCAGGTATTAGATGTACTTCACCAGAAAATCCAAATTATGCAAAACACAACATGCACGTATAAAGTGTGCAATATCAACAATCGTTCTCAATTTTATATGGTAAAGCTGTCTCCATTTGTGCTTCATTAGGCCAAAGCACTGCTCTATCATATATCGATTTTTAGCTATCTTCAATTTGAAGTTGTTTTCAATCCCCATCAGGTTTCCACGATCTTTAAGTTGTGTTAGGAGATGTCTTGTACATGGGTAGCCACTATCACCCAGTATATCATACTGTTGGCAGTTTTTACGCAGAACTGGAAATAATGGTGAATTCCTGAATACTCGGCTATCACGGACTGATCCAAGGTATCCAATAAAGATGTCTCGGATTTGTGCTCGATTATCACAAACAGCTTGTACCTAAAAAAAACTATCATAATCATAAAAACTATAGATGGGTTTTTTGAATTACTTGGATTGAATAAAAGTGCTTGCGGTTCAGATATGAATTAGGATCATCCTTTGGCCTATCAATCCTTATATAAGTTCCGTCTATTGCTCCTATTACACCTGGAAACCCTTTATATCTGAAATGTTGCTCAATTGTGATTTTTTCCTCATTGTTAGGCCATTGAATTACAGTTCCAGATATACTGCTTATAAACTTGACTAAACGTCTTATTATGTGGAATAAACAACTAATCGTGATATCAAATCTGTCAGCTCCATCACGAAACGATGATGTTTCATGTCCCGCGAACCAGAAAAATATGAGTGTGTGTTCATAAGCAGAAAGCTTCCCATTATCGCCAGTCTGCTTTTTGTAGGACGGGCTGTGTTCATATTTAGTTGAGATATCTTCGGCCAGTCTGCGACTAACCCTAAAATGTTCTCTAAACTCGCTTTGAGTATATAGATGCACGGTTACGTTTAAGTAATCCTGATTTTTGTTTTTTTTGTGATTATGAAGCATCATGTCTAGAATATCCTATGTTCTGTTTTGACTGTCCGTAACCAGTTTTCAAACCAAAGATTGGTTTGCAGAAACAGTGGACCGATAAGCCCCAACTGGTTCTAACATGTTTCTAACCTTGCTAGAACACGTTTTCTTTACTGCGCATGCTCAGACGGTTTCAAACCGTTGAAAATGTGATGCCAGAACATATCTTATATCTCTGTTCCAAGCCACCTACGTGTTTTTTGTTCTCATTATTTACTTAGGAAGAGAAATGCCACTTCTCAATGAGGCATTGATCATGATTTCTCGGATTAATAGGAAAAAAATGTGTCTGTTGCTTTTATATGATTATTAGAGTACGCCACTGGTTGATTCACTCAACTCGCGAGCTTTGCTGCGAGTCCTCTATTCCATATTACGTAACTTTGCGGCATCGGCATCGCGGACGCGGACGACAGTCAGATGTTTTTCGTATATCGACCAACGTGAAATAACCTAAAAATGTCATATATCATTTGCGACTTACTTTTCCAAGAAGACAACATTGAGAATAACGGTAAGAAAGTTTGGCGATTAGCTTTGAAGGGAGTCACTTTCATCTTTTTGAGAATAAAGATAATTCATATTTAGATTGAATAAATTCAGAGTATATGTTTTCCTAATCTATTGCCGTCTCCTTTTAAAACTGACCGTATACCCTATTTCACGAGTATCCGTCATGCTTTGACGTACAGCTGATCGGCAAGTGACGTTTTTGTGTTGGTCTGCAAGTTGGCAATAATGCATCGTGTGTAAATCTAGTAAAACTTATTTGTAACGTTTTGTTTTTTGTATGCAAATGAAATTTTCTAACTGAAAGAGCTGTTAGCAACTACAACATTAATCTGTAGCGTACAAAAAACGAAAACAAAATACAGCTCTGACTACCTGCCTTTGGCGGATCCGTCAGATTTATGTGTCCTGTACCGATATGGGGAATTTTGGGATATTACTAGATAAAGCTGTCATTCTACCGTGATGCATACTCATGAAATATGGTATATGTATGAACATCGCCGTTTTATCCTTGTTTGGACTCATGAGTGTCAGTGTTGCTAAAAAGAAATAGATAATGGGTGACACCTGGCAAAACTATACCGCTTCATTTCCTTGGTACCTTATATAAGTCTTATTTATATTTATAAATTACATTCAAACTAACCTACACCTATTGTTGTCAAACAGGCCTAACCATAATAGATACCCACTCGTTTGAAACAATAAAAAAATTTCAGAATCGTGGTATTCTCAAGCTTTAAGCCAGAACTATAATGCCGGAAGTTTCAAATATGTTTGAACATTTGAGTTTAAAAAATATAGTAGTGAGCTTTCGCATACTATGACAAATTTTCGATAGAAATTACAAGAAAGATGTTTCTAAACATTTTACCTCCCACGCCTACTGGCAGGAGAGTATTGTAATCGCGAAAATGAGATATTATGTTTTTTGGATGTTATGTGACATGTACATCACGAAAAACGATGCCACTCATTTCCGTCGATCTGTCTGTCTGTCCGTCGGTCTGTCCGCCGCTAATCGGATAAGCCTATAACTTGAGTGCCGCTCGGATTTCGATGAAATTTTTACACAATGTTACTACAATGCCAAGGACGCAAAAACTTTGTAATTGGTCCAGTGCCAGCAGGGCACAAAAAGCGTAGGGTGCTTGATGTTAAATGTTATAATTATTTTTTTAGTTGGTATCTACAAAATTAGAGTTTGGCCTTTTTACTGTAATTGATTTTTTTGTTAATATCTTAATCCTTATATTGATCTTATTCCAAATTAATTAGTCATACTTGATTGTTGGACTTTCTATTGCAGTAATGCTTGAAAATTATTTTCTACTTTTAAGTTCGATTTGCTGTTAAAGCGTGTTTTTTTTTGTTTTTTCAACTATAAGACTCAAAACAACAACAAAACAATAAAAATCAAGATTCACAAAACAACAAATTATTTTCGAAATTTCCGAATTTATCAATTATTTTCAATCTTCAATTTTCAAATCCAATTTTTTTCCAAATTTTAAAAATGTTTAAGTTCGAATGTTTTTCCAAGATTATTGTATTGACCCATTTCAAATTTTCAAGTTAATCAGACTACTTAAAGTCGGTGAAATTCAGGTTGAAAGATTCCGGTACACATATGTAAAGGTCAAGTAGATAAAAGCGTGTAAATCACGAGACAAACTATGCATACGCTCGAGTTGGTTGACGTTTAATTGATAAGAGGCACGGTTTTATCACAGTATTCACAATTTTACTAGTTTTATGTTTTTCCTAGGATAATCAATTATCTGTTGATTGATCTTATTAGTAGTTCGATCATGTTTCACACTTCCTTGTCGTAATAATAACGTACATACTACATGTGAATATTGTCGCATTACTGCAAGAAAACTGTACTTTGTGTGTGAAAAGCATTGTGATCTTTGAAACACTTGAAGTGCATTTAACTAAAGGTAAGTGTGATGAGCACGTGTTTTGGGCAGTGGTGTATCAGAACGGGAAAATGAAGGTACTGAGCAATAAAAATAGATCCCAATTTTGCGTTTTGAGTTGGGAAACACAGTTTACTTGTTATGCGAGGAAGTAGGTATTGTGATCGCGAAAAATTTCTAATTTGAGATGTTTGGTTTCTTTGGATGTTACATTATACGTACATCACGAAAAACCATGTCATTCATTTCCGTCGGTCTGTCTGACTGTCTGTCGGTCTGGCCGCTAATTTTAGTACCGCTCGGACTTTGATGAAATTTTCACACAAGTCCTTGACATAGTAGTATGTCAAGGATGAAAAAGCTTTGTAGTTTTTGAAAATCCATATAGTGGTGGCGAAACTCTAGGCGTCTAGGCAAAAGCACGAAATATAAAAATCGCTTAAACTTCGTGTTTTGATGTTTCAGAGGCTCCTGATCATTTTTGGAATTTTTGTTCTAGTTATTGAAACTTAGAGGTTGGGGGTCGTAGTTGGTAGGGGCTTTTAAATGTAACGTCTTTAGTATTAGGCATAGACGTTCGATCATGAAGAAGCTTCTGGTCCCGGTAATGGGAAAATTAAATGATAAATGTCCGATGTATAAAGTGCTCATAATATCGAAATGACTGCAATCGACTGTGCAGTAACAAACTCCAAGTGGGTTGCGCTGGTGTCGTCACTGACAAATGCTACAGGAGAAATATTTATATAATTTAGCAGTATTTGGATATTAGGAGTACGTATACATACCACTTTACCGTTCTGCGATGCTTTTGTAAATGATGAATTTTATGATCCGTAAATGTGCCACCCATTTCGTCTAACCCTAACCTTTGATTTGTGTTACTCCGTCTATTATGGTTCTCTGAATATTTCGTCAAGTAGATTGTCTGCTTATGACGCACTGATTGACAAACCGACATAAATGAGAAACACGGACATATGAACTGCGTGCGCTATAGGTACAGATGGATATTTATTACCGTTGTGTACCAATACCGCTTTTAAACTAAGCTTAGAGGAATCAATGAACAGGCGCCAATCATTTGGATCATGTTCTGTCCTAACGCGTCAAACAAATTGTTGACATCGGAGCAATATATCAACTCCCTTTCTTGACAGAAACAGTATGTGAGGTCTTGTTGCCGTTTTCGATAAAAAGTAATGTTAACATCACCGTGGAGAAGATTCCATGCTTTTAATCTTGACGCTAAAAGTTCTGACAGATTTTGACAGATTTAATTCTCAAACTAAGTCATTAACTTCGCCTTGTGTGATGAAATGCAGCGTTGTTGAACATCCAGGCAGGTCAAACGAAGGATCTGAAATTTTTACGCTTTCTGTACCATCACTTTCAGAATCGCTGGATTCGACTTTTTCATCCAAAGACCAAGATTCTGGTGGAACTGGGACAGAAAGTTCATCACTATGCTTAGCGGGCCGCAAAGCTGACGGTAAATTAAAATACTTAACAGTATGTTTCGATTTTGGTCCAATACCATTAATATTTGTGAGGCAAAAATAGCAATCAGTAGTATGGTCTCTCGGTTCTCTCCAAACCATTGGTACCACAAAGGGCATATTACGATTGTCGCCTCTTAACCAACCTGACAGGTTGAACCTGTTAACAACGATACACAAGTCTGACAACATATATGAAGGGCCCATAGTTTATCTTGGTCGCCAACTTTAATTACAAAATAAAGTGCGTATGCTTTTAACACAAGGATAGTAAAAGTACGTTTTTGGGATTTAAACGTTAGCTCTCCGCACACATAACAAAAACTGTTCGCACTATTTACACAATTTCTAGGCATTGTTCATAAAGCTAGTTCGATCACAATAAACTAAAAGCAACACACCGTTTTAACAAAAATTAACAGTACTCAGAACATCTCAGTACTCTTCAACACGGAAAACGTGACTGACTCGCTGCTATTAGTCTACTAATAAACGCAATATGCTCTCTAAGCATAGAGCTCACATATAATAAACAAGAATAGACAGGTCTTAACATTATATATGTGCGTCATCGCATAAACGCCGAGAAATGCAGCGATATGAGATGTTACGTATTGTAATTCATAAAAGTAGATGTTACCGAATATCTGTGGGTGATAGAAAAATTCTGTTTTTAGATTTGATTTAAGGGTCTCAAAATACATAAAATACACCCAAAAATTTCATGTCGCATATCCTGTATTTAACAGTGTTATCACTGTGCCAGTTAGTCGAAAAAGCTGATTGGTTATTGGCAAAATAGTATTATTGTTAGTTACACTGAGCTATTTTCAATTGCAGTTATAATGAAGGAGAGCCAGTTTTCTCAAATATCAAAAATATGACATTTTATGGTTTGGAGCGTTATTGGAGATAACAAAAAGAGGATTGCTGTTAAAGGATAAATAAAATTACATTTCTTAATGTAACGACCATGTTTTACATGACCTCCATTTTCCATATAACATTTGCTTAACCTTCCAGAATAACCACCAGTTCTGGAAGCTATAAAGTGCTCTTGATATTGGCTAATACTGACCCTCCTTCATTATAATATACTAAGTGACATATAAACCCAGTTTAAATGGTTTTATTTTAATAAAAGATGGTGAATGTATTTATCTTACTGTAAGTAACAAGTGAAAAAATTTTCAGCCTTATCAGTTGGACATTCCGGTTTTTATACTGCTTTTTTTTAATTCACTAACGCTCTAAAAATGAATATTTCAGCCGCAGTACAGAATCAACGTTGGCGGATTTTGGTTCTTGACATCCTTTACAATCGGTTACGATGCCTAGAGTACGGAGGCCTGTATGATTTTGTCACTTAGTGAGTTTGGACTTTCTTTTCGAGCAATTGCAGTTAGAGTGCAAAGAAGTGTAGACACTGTCGTTAGGTGTTGTCAGGCATGGCTTCGAGAAGGCCGTACGCAAAGAGCAAGGGGCACTGGACGCCGCCGTAGAACAACAGACCGTGAAGATCGCCGCCTAAGATTATTGGCCTTAAGGGACCGTTTCTCCACTACCAGGTCCATTGCAAATGAATGGTTTGCAGAACACGGAAGACCTATTGGCATGCGAAGTGTTTACCGATGAATGAGAAGTTTTGGCTTGTTTTCATACCGGCCACACTGGGTCCTCTCTTTAACTCGAGAACACCGACGTAATCGCCTTGAGTGGTGCAGACAACGGTCACTCTGGGATCAGGAATGGAACAGTATTGTCTTTAGTGACGAGTCTCGATTTTGTTTAGGCATGCACGATGGAGGAATCCACAGTTTTTTGTTCAAAGACATGTTCATCACACTGTTGGAGTTATGGTTTGGGGTGCTATAGCTTATGGTTCCAGGTTACCTTTAATCTTCATCAGAGGTAACATGAACGCGCAGCGTTATATCCACGAGGAGATTGCTCAATTTCCTCAGACTCTAGAAGCACTTCGAGAGGAGTTGGTGGTTGCCTGGAATGAGATACCACAGGAGGACATTGACCACCTGATCAGAAGCATGCCTAGGCGCGTTGGAGAATGCGTAGCACATCCGGGTGCATCCACACATTATTAAAGGTCAAAGGGCTTTAAAACAGTGCAATCATTTTAAAATTTTTATCATTTACTTATTATGCTTCATTAAGTACTTATACAAAATTTTATTAAAATAAAACCATTTAAACTGGGTGTTCGGATTTATATGTCACTTAGTATACTAATACCATTAGAAAAATCACACTACAGGTTGTCGAAGATACATGTGAGAACGGGGTTTCCTTATAGACTCTGGTATGATCTTTATGTGGATTTCTCTAATCTTAAAAAAATGATACTAGGTGGGTTGAAATGTTTAACTGTGAGTATTCTAAAGCAAACCTGTTCCAAAAAAGGTTGATATTTGTAGACAAACACGGTAATCTCAAAATTTGAAGACGATTCAACGTTTTTGAAATATGCTAGTGATTTGATGAAACCGTAGTTTCAGTCTTTTTGATGATTATTCATATTTTTGATTTTACAAAGAAAGATGTAAACTGAGCGTAGTCCAAGTACATTCGGTACAGTCCGATTTCCGTTGTTACTGGGCGTACTACGTGTGGTTATTCGGCCGACGGTTGGGGAGAATTATCACCCCCGACTGATGTCGCGCTGACAATGCCTTAAACCTCAAAATTTGAAAGCTAAGATCCCTTTCAAAAGCCCCGCAATCAACGCTGATGTCTCGACTCGTACGATTTGGATACGTGCAAAAATACAGCGACTGTCAAATTTTTGGATATCTGCCAACTTTAAAGCCGGTGAATCTTGTATTGTTCATTGAACTGTTGCGATTTTTTTCGAGAAATTCGTTACTCTTCATTTTCAGTGTAAACCTTATCTGTGAATAATGAGCGATGTTATAAGTAAGAGATAAGTCGTCTTTCTGCACAGATGGTGTGAATTAGCAGCAAAGATTGTATGTAAGTTTTCAGTGTTGTTACTTAACCTTGCCATGATGTTACATGCGTTCTTTCAAACAATCTACAATACACTATTTTATAAATGGTTCAATCTCTGAATTGCAAAAATTCTTCGGTGCATAGTCTTATCAGTTACATTTTGGGTTAATGTATCTATCTGTTCTGGAAGTGTTACGATGATTCTTGTTCGAAAATTTATTTGCGTATATACATTTATATGTACATGTACTTTTATTGGAATTTGTTTACGATGGTTTATAAATTGCAATGATTCATTTGCGGGGGTAAAACCAACTTTAGCCTTGCCAAGCTGTTCTGACCACGTAAATATCCAACTTTTGCGAAACTCGAAGTGCATCAAGAAACAATTAATGTGACTGTGATTTGTTTTCTAAATAAGAGCATGAAAATAAACTATACGATGTAAAGGAGTTTAACAGAATGCTTTTGTTTAAAACCGGATAATTGAAAATATTTTTATTTGTTCGCAAAATTAATTCGGACTTTAACCCACTTAGAAGTTGTTGACCTTATCTGTGATTATTATTAGGATGTGAAAAATAACAAAGCTTATACGTTCCTTTGTGATAAAAGAAACACAAAAGCATTATTTTTTCTACTTTTTCTACGTACTTTGATTATGCGTTAATGTAAAAAAAATGTTTTTGTGATATACGCTTGTTACAACAAAAGGTACCAATGGAAATTTTGTTATTCAAGGTCCTATAATATTTTGGAGGTGTCCAGCGACCAAGCGTTTGTGAAACTGTTCGAATCCTTGACAAATCGGGTACGGTACGTAAATTTCGAATCTGGCGTCATTTTGATCTTAAGACTTGCCACAGGAGGTTCCAAGCAATGTGTTTTATACGTCACAAGCGGAGTTGTCAACCCTCAAAATAACTTAAGCAAGTTATTCATATTTATCTATAAATTTTTTGTATTGAAATATATACCTACTAAGTGACATATAAATCCGAACCCCCAGTTTAAATGGTTTTATTTTAATAAAAGTTGGTGAATGTATTTATCTTACTGTAAATAACAAGTGAAAAAAATTTCAGCCTTATCAGTTGGACATTCCGGTTTTTATACTGCTTTTTTTTAATTCACTAACGCTCTAAAAATGAATATTTCAGCCGCAGTAAAGAATCATCGTTGGCGGATTTTGGTTCTTGACATCCTTTACGATCGGTTACGATGCCTAGAGTACGGAGACCTGTACGATTTCGTCAACTTAGTGAGTTTGATAGGGGCCGTATAGTGGGACTTCGGGAAGCTGGATTTTCTTTTCGGGCAATTGCAGTTAGAGTCCAAAGAAGTGTAGACACTGTGGTTAGGTGTTGTCAGGCATGGCTTCGAGAAGGCCGTACGCAAAGAGCAAGGGGCACTGGACGCCGCCGTAGAACAACAGACCGTGAAGATCGCCGCCTAAGATTATTGGCCTTAAGGGACCGTTTCTCCACTACCAGATCCATTGCAAATGAATGGTTTGCAGAACACGGAAGACCTATTGGCATGCGAAGTGTTTACCTACGAATGAGAAGTTTTGGCTTGTTTTCATACCGGCCACACTAGGTCCTCCCTTTAACTCGAGAACACCGACGTAATCGCCTTGAGTGGTGCAGACAACGGTCACTCTGGGATCAGGAATGGAACAGTATTGTCTTTAGTGACGAGTCTCGATTTTGTTTAGGCATGCACGATGGAGGAATCCACAGTTTTTTGTTCAAAGACATGTTCATCACACTGTTGGAGTTATGGTTTGGGGTGCTATAGCTTATGGTTCCAGGTTACCTTTAATCTTCATCAGAGGTAACATGAACGCGCAGCGTTATATCCACGAAGTTCTAGAACCCCATCTTTTACCCTATCTTGACACCCTGGCAGATCCAACTTTCCAACAAGATAATGCCCGACCACATGTTGCAAGAGTCACAATAGACTTCTTTCAACATAATGATGTCACATTGTTACCATGGCCACCAAGATCTCCCGACTTATCCCCAATTGAGCACGTGTGGGATATGATGGGTAGGAGATTGCTCAATTTCCTCAGACTCTAGAGCACTTCGAGAGGAGTTGGTGGTTGCCTGGAATGAGATACCACAGGAGGACATTGACCACCTGATCAGAAGCATGCCTAGGCGCGTTGGAGAATGCGTAGCACATCAGGATGCATCCACACATTATTAAAGGTCAAAGGGCTTTAAAGCAGTGCAATCATTTTGAAATTTTTATCATTTACTTACTATGCTTCATTAAGTACTTATACAAAATTTTATTAAAATAAAACCATTTAAACTGGGTGTTCGGATTTATATGTCACTTAGTATATTTGAACATATGTATTTTAAACTTTTATAAACAGTTTCCTCTTTATTTTAGTACTTGATTGTTCTTTAAAGATGACAATACTTCAAACATAGTAGGTACTGCTACCACAGCCGGTCAAATGACCGTACTTTATATTACCGTATTGAACGTATCTAATTTGGATGTTAGGAAGGAAGTAAACAAATTAACTTTATTTCAATTAACTGCAGTGGCGTATATAGAACCCGAGCTCGGGAGGTCAAAGTAAAAAATGTTAAACATTCAATTAGGGTACGTTTCGAGGGATGTACACGAACATTACGTTTTAGTTTTATTTTCAAAATTTGTTTTTCAAAATTTTTAAGTAGCGCGACGATATTGAAAGGAATGTCATTTTTCCCCTAAAAAACTGGCAACTATCTGTTTTGTGCTTTTTTGAGAAAATTTACATAGTTTCATATTATCAACGTGTAAGTGAAAACAATACTTACAAGTTTTATGGATATTTTTAGACATCTTGGAACGATGAATGTTAAAAATAGTGCAGTAAACGTTGTTTATCCATTTATTAAAGAGCTTGAAAATAGCATAAGCGTGCTTTTCTGAAGAAAGAACGTAATATTTAACTTTTGCAGCGGGAAAATACTCGTGTATTTTTCAATATTGGAGAAAAGTTGATAAAAACAAAATATCGCGAAAGAGTTATTTTCCTCCTTTGAAGTAAAGTAACGTATCTTTCCATATATTTCATGACCCATCACAAAATAAACATACACAATGCATTTCAGGAAGGTCACCCTTCCTTATATTTTGAACAGTTAGCAACCTAAAATGCAGAGTGATGAAACTGACGCTCAATTACTCGTACTAATAAATAATAATTTTTATATAATTCCAAGATGGCTGCTGGGTACCATCTAGTAACATTTTTTTAATAGAATACGGGTATTTTGAAGTTCTTTATGAGTAATTTATAGCACTAGAATATAAAATCATTACCATACAAAATGGCGGGCTACCAGGCTGCCAAAGTTGAATGCTTTTGTATATTTAATCGCTTATAATTCAACAATCGATCATCAAAACGTTATATGTTATATCTCTTTTTATTTTGAAATAAGTAATCCAATAAACCATAAGATATTCAGATAAAAAATGACGGATTTTGACAATTTTCTTTTAATAGATATGATCAAGAAACGTGCTACTACTCTGTCGCTGACATTAATCAAATTCAAGCGAATAACCAAGTGAAAATGGTATTTACCATTTTGGATTGGTATTTACCAATCCGTTCAAGCGAGTGTGGTTATCAGTTTGGTTATAGGATCCGTGACGTCATGAATCAGCTGTTATATGTCATAGTTATCACCGCAAAATTGTGGTATTTACCCAACTCACGAGTAGTTTTATATTTCTGGTTATTATTTGAAATGTGACAAGTTACAATTTTGCCGGGTATTGTATATTTTTATTGTACTTCAGCTTCATTTTTGGGAACCTTGATACAGGCTGACCTCAGTTTTAGCACAAAGTAGACCACCTTATTAGTTATAATCATTACTGTTGTTGGGGACACTTCTATGTTCCTATGCTTAACAAAGTATCCTGTGTAGCCATATACCACAAGAATTTTAAAATATGCCCTTATAAAAGTTTAGAGAATTGAAAGTTATCATGGCTACAAAGCCATGGTTTCATTAAAAAAAAAAATCTGAAAAAAAAAACATTTCTCCCATTAATATTATGAAAGGTTTCTTTTTTAAACTTTCCATACACCGAAAAAGCACCGATTATTAAGTGATAATAAAAATAATCTGAAACTATATACGAGCTTCTCTAAAATAAACAACTTGCAACAAAACCGCGGTTAAAACCAACGCGTTCAAGCGACTCGAGTAACTGATGTCATCAACCCGTGTGTCATCTTGAACAATATTATAACCGCGGTACATAACACAGAAATTTTGGTTATTCGCTTGGATTTCATTATTGTGTGTTGATTTATTTTTTAATGAAGTCCAATACATGTACTTTGTGTCTTCTGGAGGATAAATGTTATTATTATGTTACTACATATTCGGGTAGACCTTCTACATATAGTCAACGCCAAACAAAGTGGCGTGCACGTCATCAAGGTGGGTGTGTTGAAAAATTTACATTGTTGCCAAACTTTTTGTAAAATAATAAAATTTATTATTTACATATCTAGGTTTATAAGCAATATTAACCTCAAATGAGAACAAAAATAATAGTATCTATAATAAAATTATAGATCTGCACTTGCATAATCATTAAGTATGACAATTATTGATCAGATGACACTATGAAACTACCATATTTAATTGATAGCTTAAAGGTACTGAATAAAAATCCAAATGGGGTCCTCCAAATTTTATGCATGGTATTTATTTTACAGAATTCATACAGAAAAATGCATTCTAAAATTAGGTAAGCTACTGGTGTAAGCTTTTTCTGTAAAATAAAGTTAGTCGGAGTTTCTTTCTTCAGCGCTGTCTGAATCTGAATCTTCATCACTCTCAAAGTTGATTATTAAAGGTTCGATGTCTGGTCGATCAAAAATTCGTTCTCTTTCATACCATTTAAAAATTTCTTGCTCAGTATGTCGAACACTATTTTTCCACATGTCTGGGGTAACCGTTTGTAGAGCCTCGTTCCACATATCCAAACAGTCTTTTTCACTGTCACCATCTCTACCAATATGTCTGTTATAGTAACCTTTTGCTATGCCCCAAATTAACTCAATAGGGTTAAATATACAATGGTAAGGAGGCAGACGAAGAACTTTGTGCCCATGTTGTTCCGCCAATTCATCAATCACGTATATTTTAGGTGGTTTGTTTCTAAAAAAGCAGTTATTTTAAGAATAGGAATAAACAAAAGAAATATAAACTGTCGACCAAAATATATATAATTAAGAAGCATTATGTACCGAGCAACAATACTCAATAGCTCTGTTTTAAACATTGTGTTTAAAAATGGTATGTTTTCATTTGTCAACCAGTCTTGGATATTTTTTTTTGTCCATGCATTGTTGGGCACTTTGTTCAATATCATGCTGTGATAAGGGGCGTTATCCAGTATAATCATAGATGGACTCTCCAATTTTTCTAATAACTGATGTTGAAACCATTTCAAAAAATTGTCCTGGTTCATCTCTCCATGGTAATCGCTCAATTTTGTTTTCGAAGAAAATATCGCTTCACTACCCTCAATAAACCCATTTTCATTTCCAGCATGTAATATAATGTATCTAAAATATATTAGTTTTAAATTTTATAGTGCAAATTGTGTAAAAGTACATACCTTTTACCATCTGTTTTAATAGCTTTCACGCTTTTTTGGTTTCCATTTTGCCAAGAGCGACCTATGGTCCCATTTTGAAATATCCAAGTTTCATCGAGGAAGACAAACTGGTATAAGGCCTCAACCTTGGCTTGATTGTATTGCCTTAGAAATTCCACCCTTTTCAAAGCTATACTTGGTAGTTCCATGAGCCCTCGTCGCGGATTGTCCTTAAGCCACTTAAATCCAAGATCTCTAAGCAACCGCCTTAAAGACGTGGCACTACCATCAAATAATGCCCTATCTCTTAATCGAGACCATAAAGTTTGTATCGTAACTTGTTCTTCTGAAACCATGTGTAATATGACATTATAATTTAGTTAACAAATTAATGCAAATTTCTGATAAGTTATTATAATAAGATCTTACTTTTGTGATACATATTATAGATCACTTCTCGAATGGCACTTGTATCCAATGTCGCTGTGTTGGTTACACGTTTAATATAACTCCGCTTTTTCTTGGGCGATTCTAAATTTGCATCACTTTTCACACCCTCGGAAATACGACTAACTGTCCTTAAACTAATTTTTAAAGCAGCAGCAACACGCTACAAAAAATGAAATAAAATTTCACTATTATTAATATACATTACATATAATTATTAGTAACCTACCTCTTGAACAGCATTTAAAGGCAACAAAGGCCCGTTGTTGTCCCTTTCTTGCTCAAAGTAGTGCATTAACGAGGCCACGAGTTCCTTACACCGACTATTTAACTGTTTGGGCATCTTTATATACCAAAATTGCCTTTATCTACTCGTAAAATGAATAATTTTGTTTTGAAACAAACAGTTGTTGATTTACAGTATGCAGGGCCAAAGGATTTATAAAGATTTGAAATGCCACAAATTGATTCAGTGTCAAAATTAATACAAATGTCAGTTCCCAGTTTAAATAAGTTTCAAGGTGACAATGTTTGTGTCAACGCTGCGAAATCGGTTTAGTGCGTTTACATGTCGATAAATGATTGGAGCGTTTGCAAAACATTTTATTTCGCATAATGCGTCTAAATTTATCAGAAAGCAACTTATGTGATATTTTAATAACAATGTTTATATGACTATTAACCATAATAAGAGAGTAATGACCATTTTACAATTTATATATCACATTAATATGAAACTGCAATAGAGCAATTGTTTGTGATAGAAACCTAGGCATTAGGTCGGGGAATTTTTATCGTGATGACGTGCACGCCACTTTGTTTGGCGTTGACTATAGAAGAAAATTGATATATACGCTTGTATGCGTTTGATGTTTGATTAAGTAGTTAAAGCGACTCAATGTACAAAAACGCACCACTTCGATTGTCTGCCAGTTCGCCATTTTTAAAACATGGTGATTTTATATTATAGGGTTATAAAATATACTCATAAGGAGCTTCATATACCTCCTCCACGCTAAAATATAGTTTCCATGCATCAATTTCGTTACCCAGAATTTCAGCTTAGTGACTTGACCCGTTCGGAACATAAGTAAGAGGAAGGGGGCTTTTTGAAAAGCACTGTAAACGTCTCCATGCAATAATGTTTTCTACCTAGAACCATACGTTTCTGGACCCTGGTAGGAAACCATCCGTCACGACGACGTAATAGTTCGTGTGAATATTATTGGCAAATTTGCCCAGAACATGATCGGTATTTTCTACCATTCAGGGGGAGCCCTGATCCCCCCACACCACTCCCCCCCCAATTATGCACTTTTTAACTGTAAATAATTCATAAAAAAATCATGAATTCAAATGTGCAGAAGCCATAAGATGATATGTTCAATTTCAATGCAAAAGTCCAAAATCTGTTTTTCAAACGGCTTTTAGTGTTAAAAGCTCAAATTTCGCAATTTAGCATTGTTTATCCAAGTTTCACCAATTTACGAATATCAGTATTTCTATATGAGCAGATGATCGCAAGACGTTCTAATTCTAACTCATAATACGACATATAAATACATACATACATTTTAAAAATACTTTAAAATGAAGCGTCCACTTCGCTCATATTAAAAAAAGTTAAAGTCTCATTATAATTGGGTAATGTTTTGTTTCAACTTTTGTTTTTATCCGTCCGCTGAGGAGCAACACTATTATCTTTATATGTATTCAGTGCTTTTCAGAAAGCCCCTCCCCCACTTCTTTGTAAAAAAAACATAAAAATCGTTAGAAAACCCGACGAAATAAATGTCGTCTTGGAGACAATTGTGCAAATAGTTCATTCCACGTTTGCTGGCTATGATCGCTGTTCGGTGACGTTTAAGCAACCCGTACAGCTTCAAAACAAGTACACAACAAGTGTACAACAGCTTGTACTAAGTTAACATCTTGTAGAAAAACCTACGTTATGTCACAAAAAACCTACGAAATGTCAATAAAAATCTACAGAATGTCACTTTTCAAGATATGTAATACCCGTGCTGGTTAACAAGCTGATATTCGGGGGATAAAATTAGCATATCAATACTGTATTGATGTTTTTACAGTTGAAAATTTCAAGATGGCGCCCAGACATTTTTTAAACAGAATGGGGAGCTAGATTTCTGAGAGCTATACAACCCTTGGTGACAGGATTGGACTCATGTAACATATATCTTACGCAGTTTAACCTCCTATCTCTAGTCTTCGTATTCTCTCCCTTGGGAATTGATATCAAATTCTGACAGCTGTTGATATTTTTGTCAAACAAGTTTGTGAATGTATTCATTTTCGGTTAAATACGTTTCTTGGTTCATTATATGATTAATCGTTATATCATAAAGTCAACTTAAACGTGATAGTGATGCACGACGGCGAGACTTTTTCTCCAGAGGATGATTCGGAAACCTGTTATTGTATTACCTTCAGGAATAGTTTCCCCCCGTTCACGCCCACTTTTTCTTAGCAATTCCTTTCCCCTATTCCAAGAATTGGCCTCCTGACCTGGCGACCGGAGTATATCATTTAAATGTCAAATAAAAAAACGGTAAAATGTCTAGTCTAAAGGTGACCTTAGGGAAAAACTACACAATGTCATAAAAAATCCATATAATGTCACTTTTTAAGTTACGTAATATTCTGAGATTTCAGCAACATTGTTAATGAAGCACATTGCTGGATAATGTCTTTTGAAATTAGTGAGTCATGTCATTAAGACATTTTTAAAATGTGTCATGGATGTCATCACGTCATTTGAAAACTTGGTAATATTCGTCTGCATTTTACTTTCTTTAAAAAAATCCGCTTCGGTCTCTATCAGATAGGAAGGGTTGTGCCCAAATATTCTTCTGTTTGTTTCTCTTCATTCTTTTTCGCTGTAGATAAATTATCGCGAACTCTTTTAATTCCATTTTGCAAGGACGAAAATGGGGTTATCGCACGGACACTGTTTCCCAACGAATTCGAAAATATTAGAAGGAGCTAAGCTTATATACCTATGTTGTATCAACACAATAATAATACTTACCGATCGAAATATCTACCTTCATTACACTTGTTCTGCTTGTTGCAAATTACGTAAGAAGTACCATGTCTTGAAATGGTCTATCAGCTCAATCATCAACAAAAACTCGTACTTGGGAAAATAACACCAAAAATATGAATTTAATGCCAAAAAATTAACTTTTATCAAGTGCACTTGTAGTATGTACTTTGACCTCACCCCCTCACTACAGCCTATGGGAATTAGGAGACAAGAAAATCTTCGACTAGTCTAAATTCGTTACTATCACCTCACAAGCTCTATCTGACGACCAGGCTGTATCATTTGCGGCGGCGCCGTGGCCTTCCAGTCAGGGAGGGCTATAAATGTACCAAATTCCATTTGCTTGTAACAATGGGAGGCTAAAATGGGAATGTTAGCCTCAAAGTTTACAATATGATATCAAAATCATTTTCGTTGTCTGTAATTTTGCAAACAGCATTCCAAAAATTGTCTGAAGATCCTTTTTGTTGCAGATAACAATCATGTATCAGGGCATATCAACTAGTTGACATCAACCTTAAATAAGAAGAACTACCATCACAAAAATGGATTTTGCTGTAGGAGGTGCCGCGGCAATGGGTGCGTCGATTTTTAGCAACCCATTTGACGTACTCAAGACCAGAATGCAACTACAAGGAGAACTTAAGGCTAGAGGACATCATCCAGTGCATTATAGGTATTTATCAGGCAAAAGCAAAATAAATATCTGCTTCACAGTAGAGATGAAAACATGTATGCAAATATGATAATCACAAAGCAGCTTACCTTTTTACTTCCCACACCTACTTGCGATTTTTGGATGTTATTTGACATGTACATCACGAAAAACCATGTCTCTCATTTCCGTTGGTCTGTCTGTCTGTCCGATAATCTTTGGCCCGTCTATAATTTGGATTGCTTTTGAAAATCAGCCCAGTGGCGGCGGAGCTGGGTGCCAGACAAGGGAAAAATAAATATCGCTCAAACTTCGTTTTATGACCTTTCAGAAGATCTGATCATTTTTGAAAAAAAAGTTAGGGGTAAAAGAATTGGGGGAGAGCGAGTAGTTTAGGGGGTGGTTAAGGGTTTATTGCAATTTTTCGATGTTAATATATTGATACACTTCCAACCCCGGTAATTCTACGCACCTATTAGACATATTTCACACATCAGATTTCCCCGTACATTTGCCCTTAAAACGCTAGAGCAATGTTTTTTGCACTCGTCCCTATGTCGGCTAGCTTTACTGGCCGGTGTACCGTTCTTCACAAGTGTCCTCGCATGGCTGGCGCTATGTCGCGGTGCCGTATCTGACGTATCGTTCGGGTATTGGGGACAGGCGATGTTGCCAGATATACGGTACTATGGGTAGGGCAGAGTAATAATATCTTACTCCGATAGGGTCTAAGTTGTGCTGAACATGATCCTTGATGAATTAACGGTGACCTTGCAGAATCAACCTAATTGGCGTATTTTTTTTGCTTAACATTGATGAGGCAAAATTACTATGTAGTGTACTACTTCATGTCTTTATGTGAACTGGCACGTACATATTTTCTTGCTATTTGCAATACCCATTGATATATATGTACTTCCTGAGTGATACGTACTAACGTGATTTATAAAGTGATTCAAAAGAGCATGCGCCCATACTGAGTTATATGGCTTATAATTTCGGAATTGATAAAAAGTAGTAAATGACGTTCTTCGTGGCTCAACCTCCAGCGCAGAAACAGGAACATAATTACCCTCGAGGTGAATAAAGAAAGATAATTGCAATTCCAATGACTTATTTGAAACATCCGCTGCATTTTTTGTATACAAAATAGATCCAGTTTACTCTGAAAATATTCTGGAGTTGGTGAAGTTTGTCACTGAAAATTGTATATTTAGTTGTAGTATGGGGAGCTATGCAAAATTCTCAAATTGTATTCCACACACTGTCATCTGAGTCAATGTCGACTCTGTTTATAGCTAGCGATATATATTTTGTTTCTGCTCTTTGAATATTGTCATAGTCCTTTGAATCACTCTGTATAACATCAAGGCAGCTTATGTTTTTTGTTTAACATGGATACGCTACCTTTTCTGATTTTAATACAAATTGATATCCAACTTTATTTTCTTAAAATTTGATGACATACATCTTATAGGATAACCTTTGTGTCTGCTGCCTTATATCCAATAAAGTCCTAGTAGGTACTTCATATTACACTGATAAATAAAACGTGTTGTCGCTGATACTATACAGGCTTTCAATTTAAACTCCCTATCATGCTAATCTTGTATGGTAGTAGTAGGAACAGAATATGTAACCAGCATAACTTATTTTCTAGGAATGTGGTACATGCAGCTTGGGTTATAGCAAGGGAAGAAGGTTTGGGTGGTCTTCAAAAAGGACTGGGACCTGCTATGATCATGCATGGAGTTAGAAATAGTGCTAGATTAGGTGAGCTACTCGTAATTACCTTGCGGATAAAATTATGAAGTGAATTATTGTCGCCATATATATATTATCATTCTTATAGTATATTCACTGAATCACAGGAGTTACGCCACAATGTCAAATAATGACAGTGACGCACATGGTTGCCACATTAATTAAAACTGCTAGATCGTAGGAAATAAACCACAAACAACAGCCGTTTGCGTAATTACCTAACAAGCTTTGCGACAATGTCACAACACAGGAAACTGTCACCAACATAAATGTACCCGGGAAATTCAAACTATACGTACCAATTTAGAATCCATTTTGGATTAAGGTTGGCATTCAAATCTACTAAATATGAAGTAACTGTTTTGTTTCAGGGAAAGGACTATAGATGAGTTCTCTAACTTCGGTTTTGAAAGTGATTCTTTTCCAATGAATAGGCAATCCTTATACTGGCTTATTCAGAGGGAAGAACGTTATAATATAGCTTGCTATACCATTTGTGGAATGTAAGTCCCCCCCTGGGCGGACCGAGATTGACCACTAATATGTCGCTCTCAGAAGCGCTTGAAGCCCCCTCCCTCCTAGAACTTCTCTTCTAAATTCGCCAGAGGCTCTCTTTCAGAGTGACGTATATAGGGTGTTTCCTAATTGAACGTCAATATTTGAGGGGGCGATTTTTGATTCCATTTTAAAAATAGAACTTCCTATGAACGTACGTCCTGAACGTCTCAACTTTTGAGATACAGGGTGGTAAGGTTTTCAATATAGAAAGTCAGCGGAAGGCCAATATTATAAAGAAATTAAATCTGAATTCTTTTATAAGTAGATTTTATATCTTGAATTTTTTTCGTTCGACGCATGGTATTCACCTAATAAAATAAAAGTTATTACTCTGCATGGTGATGTTTTCATATTGACATATTGTTAGCATCATATAGAGAAACGCTTTTTGTTTTTTCCTTTTAAGCGAAAATTTTCAATCGGATTGAAAATATTTGTTAATGATTAGATTTCAACAATAATTTTTATTTTAAGGAAAATTAGTGGCGTACCATCAATGTTCGCCAAACGTAGTACATAAAAAATGCCTCTTGAAACATGTATGCCAAATTTCAGTTAAATAAAATATCTTATGTGGTTAAGTGAACAAGAACTTGAGAGAAATGGAAAATGGGCGCTGACGCTGTTGCGGATGCGCTCATCCGAAAAATTGTATAAAACTCTAGTGTGGTATTTAGAGATAATAATAAGTGATTTATTTTTGAAACCTCTACCACACTGTATCTCAAAAGTTTAGACGGTTAGGACATACCTTCTTATTATGTTTAGTTTTAAAAATGGACCCAGAAATTGCCCCCTTAAGTATTGACATTCTTTTAGGAAACACACTGTATAAAAATTTGCCTTTACAATTTGATTAATTTTGCCACATGGGCGCTCGCAGGAATTTTTCTCAGGGAACCATATTATATATCGGCAGGGAGGACCACATCCTAAATATTGTCTCAAAAGTATGCTAAATATGCAAATTTCGGAAGGAAGCTAGGTTCTCAACAGGAGCTCGGCCTCCCTGGCCTTCCCTTGTGGGCGCCCATATTATTTGCTACATTACTTTTTGTTTATTTTAATGAATGGTGAATGTGCTGCGTACTATATAGGTAATGCGAACATTCACCAACAAATAACATTACAATTCCAAGAATGAATCCATAAAACATGTATTTACTTATCATTTACTATTCCACCTACAGCAAAACAAGAACAAATCCAAAATTCACAAATCCTTCGAAAGCTTCATACGCACCTTTTACTCACACTTCTGTTTGAAATCAACACAACTAACTACTTACACCGGCACTGCCTTTGTCCGATTTTATCCGCATATAGTCTTAATCATAATTTTTCTCTCTTTTAACTTCACTACAATTACTATTCTAGTAGTAATAATAGTAGTAGTAGGATGAATTTATTTAGCTCTCGTGGCTATATAGAAACAAATTTCATACAAATATAGCATTTCGTTTGTTAAAGATTTATTTAGCATGATTGCTACAATTACATTCTTTTTAAAAAACTACACCAATTACATAAAATACAAATATTCAGAAAAATAAAACTTGCATCTCTAAGAATTTTCACTGTCAGTGAAATGTTCCTTTAATTTTCATTAAATTACAAGTAGACTTTATATCATTATTTAGTTTATTAAATTCAAGTAATCCCTTGATTTGCTAGTAACATTACTATTGCAATTTTATAAGTGGAAATATATATTTCCTCTTGTATAATAAATGTGGTAATAATCATTCAGTTCTATGTAATGTTCTAAATGTTGTGGCAAAAGATGATTTTTTTATTTTAAATATGAAAATAAGGATCAAATATGATATTATATTCAACCGCTGCAATTTTTGTAACAAAGATTTTATTTTGGTGTACTTATTTTCATTCAATATTACTCTCAAAGCTTTATTTTGTAGGGCCTGTAATTTTGAGAATAGAGCTTCATTGGCAGTGAACAAGATGGTTGAATAATACATAGTGATCCTCAAGCTTTAGTTTACTATATATATATATATATATAGATATATATATATATATATATATATAGGGGATATATAGGGGAAAGGGGGGTAAGATGACGATAGTAAGCTTATTATACATTTTTCTCAATGCAATTTTAATTTGGTAACTTGTGTTCAATTTTAACATTAACTTGAAACATTAAGAAATAAAGAGAATTATCAAATACTTAAATATTTCAAGATTTTCTATTTAATTTTTTACCTTAAAAATTGGATGTCAAGTTCGTCATCTTGCTCTCGTAGGCGGGTAAGATGACAATATTAGGTGGGTAAGATGAAAAAAAACCTATATTTAAAAATTAATTATATTTTTATTAAACTTTACAAAAGTCACAAACATATGCCCTTACGATTTGCCTCTGATGCTGTAAGACCAGTACAGGCGGCATGCACCCATTTACTACAAGAGGAGCAGGCATACCAAAGTTCATCTTTGCCTGATTCACTGCAAATTAAACAAACTTCTTCTGTATCTCCTACGTAATCGATGTCATCATCACTTTCCATGTAATCTATTGATATGGAGGAATCTGAAGACACACTGTCATTATCAAACTTTATTTGTCTAACATGTTTCTGCTGTTTTTTCTTTTGTGTGGCCATCTTTTTCGGTTTATTAGCATTTTTTCTAGCATTTTCAGCTTTTCTTCTCTGACTTTCTTTTTTCTTCTCCTCTTTAATTTTTTTCTCAGCTTCTTTAATTTCCAATGCATCCTTAACAGGAGTACTAGTTATATACAATGATGGCAATTTCTTTCTTGTTTTTTTTTTTGTCGTGGGAATAGCAACAGGGAATTGAGGCAAGCCAAATAATGTTTTAGAAGGTCCAGCTGTAGGTTTGAGGGTAGCAAGTGAACTTTTTTTAGATGGTCCTGCTATAACTTCAGAGTTGACAAGAACTAAAGAAGCATCAGTATCACTTGGGTTTAATTCAGTAGTAGCTGTAGTTTGTATTGACATATCATTGTCAGAAGAGGGGTTTTCTCTATTAAGATCCTTTGACACTTCGAATGGTTTATCTGTCGTCATTGAAGGCTCATAGTCAGAATCATCAAAAATTTGAGAATTTAGTGGAACTAAACCAGTTGCTTTAAAACCTTGAACAGCATTTTTTATTGTGGCAACCTTATTGTAAGCCACACTAAAAGTCCCTGCCCCATCTTTAATTGTAATGACTTGACCTGGATGTTACATTAAATAATCATTGCATGGCCGGCTATAAGCGGTTTTAAAGGGTCCGTAAAAAGACACATCCAACAGTTGCATTCTCGTACGATGACTTGTATGAGGAGGAAAACCCAAAACATCAATAAAGTTTTTTCGCCATAAACTTCCTGCCGGTAAAGTTACGTGCGACGAATGGTTGTCCATTAAAAGTAAAATAGGATTGTCCTTGGAAGGCCTTACATTTTTTATAAAATGTTGTAACCACAAAAGATAGGTGTCCGCGTTCATCCACCCTGATTCATTACATACCCCTGAAGATCCCGTAGGTGCCCCATTTAAGAAATGCTGTTGCATTCTTACTGTCGGGAAAGTAATGAATGGAGGAATATATTGGCCCACAGCACTAAAACAACAGGCCACACTGACATGTGTGCCTTTTTCGGCAGAAGACACTTTTATGACTCTACGGGTTTAAATTGGACTTAGCACGCTTGGAGTTTTAGTAGGCACAGTAGGACAGCCGGTCTCATCTATATTAAAGATTTGATGAGGAGCGTAATTTGTTTTGGCCAACACTTGATATAAAGTAAAAAATGCTTCGACACTTGTTCTATTAGAAGCTTGCAATTTCGCTGCGGAAGTAGCTTCGGGTTTTCTTAAAAAGTCTTGAATAAAGTCTTTACCTACCTTCTTAGTAATATTAACAATATTACTAAGCGGTGGGAAATCCTAAGCGTTTCGGGATAATCATAGACAATTCTTGCAAACTGTTCTCGAGTTATGCCAAATGCTCTTTTATTTACATCTTCTACATATTGCCTTAGATTTTCCATTTGCTCATTTGTAAATGTGCATCTAAATCTTCCGGCACTAACTGGCATATTCTAAAAATGATTTTTAACTTTTTTAAGCATACAAAAAGTTATCTAATATTGCATAAAAACAATAACAATAATTTCTTAATTCACAACCACAAAATCTTATTTAGTCGACCACGATTTTTACAACGACATATACACAATACATAAATGTCATTAGAGTACCGCACACATAAGACTGAATGCAGGTTTCATAGACTACAGAGTAAAAAGTGATGCTAATGCGTCATATATTTCACGTACGTGGCGCTATGTATAGTCAACGCCAAACAAAGTGGCGTGCACGTCATCACGATAAAAATTCCCCGACCTAATGCCTAGGTTTCTATCACAAACAATTGCTCTATTGCAGTTTCATATTAATGTGATATATAAATTGTAAAATGGTCATTACTCTCTTATTATGGTTAATAGTCATATAAACATTGTTATTAAAATATCACATAAGTTGCTTTCTGATAAATTTAGACGCATTATGCGAAATAAAATGTTTTGCAAACGCTCCAATCACTTATCGACATGTTAACGCACTAAACCGATTTCGCAGCGTTGACACATTGTCACCTTGAAACTTATTTAAACTGGGAACTGACATTTGTATTAATTTTGACACTGAATCAATTTGTGGCATTTCAAATCTTTATAAATCCTTTGGCCCCGCATACTGTAAATCAACAACTGTTTGTTTCAAAACAAAATTATTCATTTTACGAGTAGATAAAGGCAATTTTGGTATATAAAGATGCCCAAACAGTTAAATAGTCGGTGTAAGGAACTCGTGGCCTCGTTAATGCACTACTTTGAGCAAGAAAGGGACAACAACGGGCCTTTGTTGCCTTTAAATGCTGTTCAAGAGGTAGGTTACTAATAATTATATGTAATGTATATTAATAATAGTGAAATTTTATTTCATTTTTTGTAGCGTGTTGCTGCTGCTTTAAAAATTAGTTTAAGGACAGTTAGTCGTATTTCCGAGGGTGTGAAAAGTGATGCAAATTTAGAATCGCCCAAGAAAAAGCGGAGTTATATTAAACGTGTAACCAACACAGCGACATTGGATACAAGTGCCATTCGAGAAGTGATCTATAATATGTATCACAAAAGTAAGATCTTATTATAATAACTTATCAGAAATTTGCATTAATTTGTTAACTAAATTATAATGTCATATTACACATGGTTTCAGAAGAACAAGTTACGATACAAACTTTATGGTCTCGATTAAGAGATAGGGCATTATTTGATGGTAGTGCCACGTCTTTAAGGCGGTTGCTTAGAGATCTTGGATTTAAGTGGCTTAAGGACAATCCGCGACGAGGGCTCATGGAACTACCAAGTATAGCTTTGAAAAGGGTGGAATTTCTAAGGCAATACAATCAAGCCAAGGTTGAGGCCTTATACCAGTTTGTCTTCCTCGATGAAACTTGGATATTTCAAAATGGGACCATAGGTCGCTCTTGGCAAAATGGAAACCAAAAAAGCGTGAAAGCTATTAAAACAGATGGTAAAAGGTATGTACTTTTACACAATTTGCACTATAAAATTTAAAACTAATATATTTTAGATACATTATATTACATGCTGGAAATGAAAATGGGTTTATTGAGGGTAGTGAAGCGATATTTTCTTCGAAAACAAAATTGAGCGATTACCATGGAGAGATGAACCAGGACAATTTTTTGAAATGGTTTCAACATCAGTTATTAGAAATATTGGAGAGTCCATCTATGATTATACTGGATAACGCCCCTTATCACAGCATGATATTGAACAAAGTGCCCAACAATGCATGGACAAAAAAAAATATCCAAGACTGGTTGACAAATCAAAACATACCATTTTTAAACACAATGTTTAAAACAGAGCTATTGAGTATTGTTGCTCGGTACATAATGCTTCTTAATTATATATATTTTGGTCGACAGTTTATATTTCTTTTGTTTATTCCTATTCTTAAAATAACTGCTTCTTTAGAAACAAACCACCTAAAATATACGTGATTGATGAATTGGCGGAACAACATGGGCACAAAGTTCTTCGTCTGCCTCCTTACCATTGTATATTTAACCATATTGAGTTAATTTGGGGCATAGCAAAAGGTTACTATAACAGACATATTGGTAGAGATGGTAACAGTGAAAAAGACTGTTTGGATATGTGGAACGAGGCTCTACAAACGGTTACCCCAGACATGTGGAAAAATAGTGTTCGACATACTGAGCAAGAAATTTTTAAATGGTATGAAAGAGAACGAATTTTTGATCGACCAGACATCGAACCTTTAATAATCAACTTTGAGAGTGATGAAGATTCAGATTCAGACAGCGCTGAAGAAAGAAACTCCGACTAACTTTATTGTACAGAAAAAGCTTACACCAGTAGCTTACCTAATTTTAGAATGCATTTTTCTGTATGAATTCTGTAAAATAAATACCATGCATAAAATTTGGAGGACCCCATTTGGATTTTTATTCAGTACCTTTAAGCTATCAATTAAATATGGTAGTTTCATAGTGTCATCTGATCAATAATTGTCATACTTAATGATTATGCAAGTACAGATCTATAATTTTATTATACTATTATTTTTGTTCTCATTTGAGGTTAATATTGCTTATAAACCTAGATATGTAAATAATAAATTTTATTATTTTACAAAAAGTTTGGCAACAATGTAAATTTTTCAACACACCCACCTTGATGACGTACACGCCACTTTGTTTGGCGTTGACTATATATAAACATGGGTCGAAAAATGCGTGGCTTCCGAAATACAGGGTGTTTAAATTTACTTTCTAAAATAGTTTTTTTTTAAATATTTCGAACAATATTTGATGTATAACAGTGAAAATTGGTATACAAGGGTTTTTTGCTACGACAAAATGAACCATGGTTTTACTGTAGCCGCTAGAGGGCACTCTCTACTGTACCTGTAGTGTATTAAAATGACTTAAAATGTTTTCTTAGTACAATTTTTTGCTTTTTGAATAAAAAAACTGATTCTTCGCACTTTTCAACATAAAAAAGCTCTCTTGTGAATTCTCGTTATAGTTAGCCGTTTTTGAGATATTTCGATTTTTAAGATTAGATGCATTTTTAATTATTTATAATAAAATAACGTTAAAAAGTCAGTATCTCGATAATTTTTAGAATTAGGCTGTGCCTGCAAATATTTTTGAAATTGAAAGCAGAATAAGGTTAAACGTCAATTAGTTGACAGTTAGTTTTGTTGTCTGTTGAAACCTGAAACGTTTTTTTGCAATTGTGAATGCACGAAATTTAGTTTCTTTTACCTGTTTTTTTTTTTTGTAAGTTTTATAAAAATCAACATATTTGGTCGAATGAAAATCCGCATGCAGTTCGGGAAAGAAATTTTCAGCATGAATTTAGTGTGAACGTGTGGATTGGTATCTACCGTAATCGACTATTTGGACCCTACCTTTGCCTGCAAGGTTAAATGCTGCGACCTTCTTGGAATTTTTAAAGGCTGAACATGCAAATATGTGGGATGATGTTATGTTAAATTTAAGAAGATTGGCCTGATTCCAGCTTGATGGTTGTCCAGCTCATTATTCGAGAATAGTTAGAAACTGGCTGGACGAAAATTTCCAGAAAGA
The DNA here is from genome assembly GCA_963669975.1 of Acanthoscelides obtectus. NCBI lineage: Eukaryota > Metazoa > Arthropoda > Insecta > Coleoptera > Chrysomelidae > Acanthoscelides > Acanthoscelides obtectus. The sequence continues at coordinate 44,104,175 of CAVLJG010000001.1, forward strand.
TGGATCGGCCCTGTAGGACCAGTCGCCTGGCCTCCACGATCCCCTGACCTAAATCCATTAGATTTCTTAGTGTGGATATTTCTAAAAGAAAAAGTGTACCAGACTCCCGTAACCACAAGAGATATGCTAATAGACAGAATCAGGAATGCATGTGATGAAATAAGGCCTTATTTGAATAATACTATACCACGTTCGATCATTCGTAGATGTGAATTGTGAATTGAACAATTGGGTTTACACTTCGAGCAACTACTTTAGATTTTGTATGTTTGTCCTAACTATATATAGCATTTTAGTTGTAAATAATTAATTTAATTTGTTAAAAATAATATTGGAAAATTAAACAAATTAATATTCTGTTGTTTTGTGTTTATTTGTAGCTAGTAATTATTGCTGTGTTTAAAACACAATCTAAACGATCATCTTAATTACTAAATAATGCCCAAATCGAAAATGTAAAAAAAATATTATTTTCCCATGAATAATTAAAAATGCATCGAACCTTAAAAATCGAAATATCTTAAAAACGGCTAACTATAACGAAAATTCACAAGAGAGCTTTTTTATGCTGAAAAGTGCGACGAATCAGTTTTTTTATTCAAAAAGCAAAAAATTGCACTAAGAAAAATTTTTCGGTCATTTTAATACACTACAGGTACAGTAGAGAGCGCCCTCTAGCGGCTACAGTAAAACTATGCCCATGGCTCGTTTAGTCGTACCCAAAAACCCTTGTATACCAATTTTCAGTGTTATACATGAAATATTGTTCGAAATATTTAAAAAAAACTATTTTAGAAAGTAAATTTAAACACCCTGTATTTCGGAAGCCACGCATTTTTCGACCCATGTTTATATAGACTTATTTTATAAGTTCTATCGAATCTTAAAGTTATGCAACAATAAACTGAAACACCCTGTATATACGAGTATATATATATATAGGGTGACTTCGAAATTGAGTCATTTATTTTAACAGTGAGTAGATCTGATCAAAAGAAATGTTTTTTTCCTTTACCATTTTTCTGGTAAAATTAAAGTAACAAAGTTATAGCCCTTTGGAAGTTTGAGTACCGCCCTGTCTCAATAATAATACCATGTGCTCGTGTTTGGCAACAACGGATATAATAATATAACACTATTCACTCACGCGTTACCGACTGACTTATTGACTGAATACAACTGAATAAAATTGTAGTAAAAACATCGTGATAAGCGTTTCAAATTATTTCGCTTCTTTGTTTCCGATGCGATGAACCGATAAGGCGGATTATATCCGTTGTTGCCAAACACAAGCACATAATATTATTATTGAGACAGGGCGGTACTCAAACTTCTAAAGGGCTATAACTTTGTTACTTTAATTTTACCACAAAAATGTTAAAGCAAAAAACATTTTTTTGATCAGATCTACTCACTGTTAAAATAAATGACTCAACTTCGAATACCCAAATATTTAATTGATTCAACTTTTTCAATTATTTCACCGTTTATCCTAACTGTGATAGTATTTTCATTTAAGTATTTCCCAATTAGCATACATTTTGTTTTAGAAGCATTCAATTTTAGTTTATTCACATTTTAACGTCTTTAAAGCAGTGTCTATATTTTCATCTGATGTGTATGTTGTATATGACTTTAATGTATAAAATAAATAGTAGTGGACCCAATTTACTACCTTGCGGTACACGAACTAAAATATTTTTTGGGCTGGATAATGTAGATCCAATTTTGTTTTTTTTTCAACTTCTGTCAGTTAAGTAGTTTTGCAGAATTTTGAATACAGATCCTTTAAATCCATAGTGATGCAATTTTGTAAGTAATTTATCCCTGTCAAAGGCCCTTTTGACATCCAATAATACTGTTATTGTATGTTTCCTATTGTCCATACATTTCCTCCAGTCCTCTAAATCCATTTGTATTGCCGTTTCAGTTAAGTGTTTCTTCGTAAATCCATCTTGAATGTTGGTTAAAATTCTATTTCACTCGATGAATTTCTTCAAATACTTTTCAACATCTTACAATGTCGTTGATACTTTCTATGAAAAAGGTATTCATTCGTTATGCTGTTATTTTTTCATTTGTCAGTACTCCATGCAAAAGAATGTTCTCTGTCTATAAATACATATCTATATATCTAATGCATAACGGTTTCAATGTCATACACCAATTTCGTACATTTTTATAGCCATCATAGGCTCAAGTATTCATGGATGAGAAAAAATACCGTAATGCAACACAACACGTCTTCCCGATGACGAATTCTAAGCAAAACTGTATTGTACCCTACATGTTGCAAGGGCACCACTGCACAAAAAAACAATTAAAAGTATCGAATGGGGGAACCAGAAACGAAACTGGAATAGAGACAGCGAGACACCGTTTTCGGCAATACTCTGAGGAAAATAAATATGAAAGAGGCATTTTATTCAACTTCATAGATTGGTTTGCCAGCTGAGATTTTCAACTTACTTTTTTGGAGCTACTGGAAAAATATCAATCTGAAAAATGATGTTTATAAGCATGTTAGAAATTTGAAAAACACGAGATTTGATAATTCCATTTTTTCACGTATAACATGGGGAAATCGCGGAAATCTTAGAAAGCATGGTCATAAATATATGTCACTCATTTGCATCTGTCTGTCTTTGTGTGGATCAGCCAACCTATCAGTTAGTGTAATATCAGAAACGATCGAAGCAATCCTGAGCAATATGCAGACTATATGTTTTTTTTTAAAAACAGTGCTTTTCGAAAAAGCCACGTTCAACCCCGCACTTTTTTTTACTGGCTAACTGAAATTCGGTTGAATGAGGTATCGCAAGGACCCTCATGTCACTAAAAAAAATGTTCCAAGATGGTACCCAACCGCCATTCGACAGTCATTTTTACGCTAAAATATACAATTTATGTTTGTATAAATTTCATCCCAAATTTCACCATTAAAAAAATAAGATGATATGCACTGTATATATTAATCCCGTATTTTTATATATTTTTTGCAGGTCTGTACCAGTGGTTGCACAAATCAGGGTACTTAACAGACGAAGAAGGTAAAACAGTATTGCATCGTAGCGCAGTCGCGTCCGCCGTTTCAGGGGCAGCCGGAGCCTTTCTGGGTAGCCCCTTGTTTCTGGTCAAGACGCAATTGCAGTCCCAGGCGGCTGAAAGCGTTGCTGTAGGGACACAGCACGGACACAAGGGGGCTATAGATGCTCTTATGAGCATATACAGGAAGTTTGGGGTAAGATATGTTTTAATTTTGAAAATATCACAAATATCTAATTGATTGCATCTATCCAATTCCCATGGTCACTTAGATGGGACCGATTTTCAATATTTTCCCAAACATTCTGTCATACATTGACGTCAATCGTTGTTATCACTGAGATGAAAAAAACATCGATTTGCAGAGAAAAAAATGTTATAAACTCCTCAGACTAGTAGAAACGTAAATTACTTGGTTGGGAGTGGTTCTGATGACCGCATGTCATGCCTTTTAGGACTGCATTCTGTTTTTGCTTACGAGGATGATATGTGAGATCGCTTCCGGAGGATGTTGTCCTCGAAACGTGACTTTTTTTGTAAATTTACTTATTCCTCAAAAATTTGAAATAAAAATAAATGTTGTAAATTTTATCATAAACTTGAAAGCAATAATCTGAAACCAAGTGCAAAAAGTGTTATTTTTTGTATTTATAATAAAATGTAAAATTGTACCCCACTTGCGGTCTCCCATGCCCAAGGTCTCCTATAGCCATATGTTATTTCATATATATCGTCGGTCTCCGCACGTACAGGCAAATAATCTAAAATCGAGTTACACCGTAATTTCACAGATTTTTTTGGAGTCTCTTACTTCACGAAGTGACCTAGCTAAGCTAAGTTCGCTGCTAAGAATTAAAATTTTCAGAAAACTGTCTAAGCTATAAAATTCCGAAAACAAGTTTCATTTACCGGCTTAAATAGGTTTACGCCTCTGCGTTAAAACTGGTTCTACACCATTTTAGTCTAACAAAAAAAAACCGCAACGTTCAGACTAAAAAATCAGTATGTCATTTCCAATCTCATTTATTGCTGATTTTCGTTTTCTAGCTCTCCTGTAAAATTTGTAAAATGTTAGTTACGCCGGTACCTGCGGAGGCCAACGATATGTGTGAAAATAAAAAACTTTCACTATTTTGTCTAATTACCCTCAATAGGATCAATAATAACCAATAAAATGGTTTAACCAAATATATACAAAAATTTTATGAATGCGACGATCAGCTTGAAATTTGAGTTATTTTTAGGGCCGTTAAATCTACCAAGCCCCTCACGGCAGATTTTAACTTCAGTTCTAACGTACTTTCACCTCTCGCGCCAGTCGGCGAGAACGTATTGTACATAAACACAAAAACATCGAAATTGATATTGTTTTTTGGTTGTAAAATGGCTATAAATTTTATTATTTTTAAAAAATTATAGAGTCCAATATAAAGTTTTTCACGCAATATCTTTTTATATACCTACTCAGAAAAGCGCTGTCGAATAAAGTTGTATTTTTTCAAATGTATACTTTTTGTAAAAATGATAGTAATTTTTTTTCTGTTTCCAAGTTTTTGGTTAGCTGGGTGTTTTGTGTGTTGTTTATTCATGTGTAATACATGTGGAATACATGTGAAATCTATGTGTAATGTACACGTTGTATTAGGACCTCCAACGTTTGTATATAACTTTTTTTAAAAAGGTCATGTTAAAAAGTTAAGAGGGCGGGTCCAATTCCATCAGGCCATCCCTTACATCACTACCCGTTCGTTTGACCTCAAACGGCCAACTATGGATAGCTGTTTCGTACTATTTGGGAACTCCTCAGCATGGTGTAGACTTTGTCCCGGGTAGGACAACGAGCGCAAGCTGAGTAAATGTTTTCTATCCAGAGTATGATCTCTACCGAAATGAGACAGCACAAGATGACGTCTCTTAGCAGAATTGACCGCTATGAAAGTGAAAACAGCAAGCTGTCTGATGAACCTGTATCCCAGTTCGCATTGTGTGTGCGAAAAATGGTTTATGGATTATGAGCTTTTTTCGAAATAACAAAATTGTTTGGTCTTAATACCAAGGTGAATGTATATGGCTTAAATTGTTCCAAATAGGATCCTCTATCAGCCCTTAAGAGATTTGTATTGAAGTTCGAACACCCTGTATAATATATTAGAAATCTGTTTCAAGTAGGTTGACTTTATATCTCGCACCCAATTGTTTTGCTTGACTTGTGTGCTTTAGGTTTGGAAATAAATCGTACATAAACTGATCGATGACAAAAAATTGCGTGGTAAGTACCGAGTCAACCTACTTGACACCATTTTTACTTCCCACGTCAACTGGCGGGGAAGTATTGTAATCGCAAAACCTTATATAAAATAGATAGAGATATTATGTTTTTTGGGTGATACCATGTATGTACATCATCAAAAACCATGTCACTAATTTCCGTCGGTCCGTCTGTCTATCGGTTTGTCCGCTGATCTTATAACCGCCTATAACTTGAGAAGTATCGCTAAGATTTTACAGAATGGTACAACTATGTCAAAGATCCATTGGCGAGAAAATGGGGAAAATCGAAGAGGAATACAAAACGCTCATAATTCGTGTTTTGACGTTTCAGAGGATCCTGATCATTTTTGAAAAAAAAATGGAATAAAAAAAACTCGGGGGCGGGGTTTATCTCAATTGTTTGATGTTGGTACATTTATACTCGTACGTTCCCAACTCTATAATTCTACGTACATTTCTTCGTGCATTAGTCCCTAAAAATATTCTCAGCAGATGGATCGCGCACGTACCGGCCGCGGCTGCTGCTGCTGCGGCCTTTGTGAGTATGCTAGTGTTGTAGTGTTTACTACGCTATGACAGCGCTGTCACGTCTGATTAGCTTGTGTATTGGGGAGAGGCGACCTTTCCAGATGCACCATCGGTAGGACACGGAACGAATGTCTATGGACTGATTGTTTTGACCAGTTCGAGTGTTTTTTTTTTTAGAAGGTCTAGTTTGTGCTGAACATAATCCTTTATGCACTGACAATGGTATTGCGTGGGAAGTGAAGTCAACCTACTTGACCACATTTTCTTATTTCAGGTTGTTGGACTCTGGAGAGGAGTGGACGCAACGATGTTACGAGCAGTAGTTGGTTCTTCGGCTCAACTCTCGTCTTTCGCCAAGATGAAAGATTCGTTGAATGAATATGAGTTTTTCCGAAAAAACCAAGTGGTATCTTCGCTTGTTGCCAGTATTATTGGAGGAGTCTTCCAAACGCTATTCATGCAACCTTTCGATTTGGTTTCCACCAGGTTATACAATCAACGTAAGTATACACGGTACTCTTATGCTTTTGTTACTGTTTACGTTAAATTCATTGGAACACTACGATTTTTTTACAATAGACATACATAAGTCCCGGTATTATCTTAACTTTAGATGCAAAAATATTATTCAAACAGGATTCCTTTAACGAATCTGCATGTTGCCAGTCCCAAGTTGACGCCAACAAACAATTAAACAATTTGTTAAACAAATTCTGAAAATTGTTTTTTTTTCGCTCTATTCAAAACGTGTATAGGTTTTCAGGGCATTCTGAACAAAAAATTGGCTGTAGAACTTTTCTCTCAACTTGATAGTTTTCGAATTTTAAGCGATATAGTATTTGAAAAAGTGCAAAGTATGCCATTTTCGACCCCCGAAAGCAAACGAAAATGTGAATGTTGTCGAACTTCCTAAATATTTCTTAAGCATTTATTAACATAATCCCAAAGCATATTAAAGGGTATTACTATGATCTTTTAATTGTTAAGCAAGCGCGCGCTCATTGTGGTAGGGAGGCGAAGACTCTTTTTTGACGTAGTACTGAAACATTCTTGTTTTTTCAGCGGTGGATAAGTACGGCAAAGGAGTCCTTTACAACGGAATAATAGACTGCTTCATCAAGATAGGCAGTTCAGAAGGATTTACAGGGTTTTACAAAGGTGTCACAGCCAACTATATGAGACTTGCTCCACACGGGGCGTTGTGTCTCGTCTTCTGGGACATTCTGAAGAATCTACAGGTCAAATATTACGACAGAGCATACTGATAACGATAAAAGTGCATTTCTTACTAGTTAGTTTTTAGTGTATATATGTATATAATTATATTTTGTACAAAGGAATAAAAGTCGAACATTTGCGTACTTTTAATCCGTATAATGTATCAATAGTCAGACTTGAAAACCTACTTGCTACTTTTACGTTTCTGGGCAGGGCCGTCTTAACACAGGGGCTCGCGGAGCCCGGGCTCTGGGCCCCGTCATGATGGGAAGGCCCCCAAAAGCCAAATGCTTATATGTAATTTGTTGGATTCAAATTCTGTGAATGATAATCAAAATTTTACTAAAGCTACGGGTTGCGCCATCTAGCCATCACATAGACTACTACAACTTTTATGCATAAAAGTAGTCGATAACAGTGCCATCTAGTCGTTATAAAATATTCCGGCATTGCATAGCCCTTTTGAGAAAGGACAAACTGGAGGGAACATTCCCAAATGTGGAAATTGCAACACGAATTTGACACTGCTCCTGATACAATCTGGACGCCCATTGAAATGAGAAAGAATAACTGAAAGTGGGCGTGATTCTCTTACTTTAGTCAATTCCTGAACACCAACACAACTATCGTGCACCCAGCCATTCCCGGAAACAAAGTGCGAAAGTCTCGCCGTCGTCCGTAAGTCGCATCTCTAAAGACGAAATTAGAGTGAGTGATTCTGTACCCTTTCAAAAATAGGGATCATGGCGGGGAATACAATTCATTGAGCGAATACCTCTCGACGTTTCTGCGAACCCAGTAAAAAATTTGTGATTTCTTAAATTCGTCGGGGACATTTCTCAAGATCACTAAGCTGAAGTTAAAGATTTCCAATCAGGATCACAGAAAAGCGAAGAGGTATAGAAATATTTTTCTGATCCTGATACAATTTATCGGGAAATTTAAATTACTGAGACGAATACCTCGGGATGTTTTGCAATCTTGATGCAAATCTTTAAGTTCTTGAAATTATATCAGACTTCCTTGGCAGGATAACTACGTTACTTGGTTAAGATTTGATATTGGGATCACAGAAAGGTGAAGAGGTAAGAGATACAATGATAAGAAAGGTAAAAATAAAGCACATATCCAGGAAAATTTTAATATTTTATTCAATAAAATTAAACTATAAGTATTGTACAAATAAATTAATAAATTGGCAACAATCATCCACAGCGCAGTCGTCTCGAATCAATATCACAATTCGCTTGCACTCGTACTGTCTTTAACAACCATATTTAACCTTTTAGGCACGCTCAAGCAAAAAAGGTCGATAGATACATCAGACTATATTCGTCAACCTTCTCGATCCGAAGTGCAAGACTCCGAAAATTCGGCATACTCCCTTTTGCCCCGGTTCATTCTCTGAAGGGTTTAGTGAATCTTGACTATCACCTATATTCGCACTGGTGGCCGCATCCAGTAGGACACACCCCCCTTTCCTTGATCCACTTTTTCACGTGGTTGGGGTGGCCCCCGTGTGAACAGCCTTGGCACCAGGCATACAACCCTCTGACTGGACGTTCGCAGACACTACAAGCGGAGTACTTGGCACAGTGGCAGCGGTCGCAGAGCCAGCCCACGCGTAACAAAGGACGTCGACAGGCTGGAAAGAAAAAGATGAAATGAGTTATAGGTGGTGATCGGAAGTTCATGCACAAAACTAACGGAATAATTAGCGATACAAATCCTTGAGACAGCATTAGTCGGGCACATGGCATTTATTTAGTCCAAATTATATGTACAACAATAGAGACAACTCGTCCACATTAATCGAGCATTTAACGCACTGTAAAGGCTGACATTCATTTCAGATGCTCTGTTTAGCTTCGGCATAAAAAATTATTATAAACAGAAAATAATGAAATGTATAAATTAAACCCCTTACTTCCACTAACATAGCCTCTATAAAGGCCGACGTACTAAATGATTACACTGATCAACAGCCAAAAAATATCCTAAATAAAATCAACAAAATATTACTATTTTAATGTGCTAAAACCGGAATGAAATTTATTTTTTCAATATTAGTTCAAGTTTTAGAGATACGGTAATTATATGTGTTCCTGCTGTGACAGTGTTAATAAAATGTAATTCACAAGAATGCACGTGCTACATTTTTATATTCGGCAAGGAAAGATGATGTAATCGGCATGATTGTGTTACGTTATACATACGTGTACATTATATTGTTTTATATTAGCCATTTTTTCCTCAGTTGGCTGACAGCGTTCATGCAAGATGTCTCTAAAGTGTGTAAACAATCCAGATCAGTTTTGTTACGTGTGTGGTGATGTGACTTTTGCGTCTCAGAAACGGTCTATTACTCCACTAATAACAAAGGCATATCAGCTTTATTTCGGTTGTAAACTAGGTGATCAAGACAAACAGTGGGCACCCCACATTTGCTGTAATACATGTGCTTCAAGTCTGAGGAGCTGGTTAAATGGCAAAAAACGGTCTATGCGCTTTGCTGTCCCAATGGTTTGGAGAGAGCCTACAAATCATATTAATGATTGTTACTTTTGCATGGTACCTTGTGTTGGACAAGCCACAGGTATGTCCAAAAAAAAAAATCGGTTATTAACTACCCAAACATACCATCTGCGATGAGACCTGTGCCTCACAGTGACGAAAATTCCAAAACCCCCAGAATCCTACACTTGCGAATCAGAAAACGAATCAGTCATGGCGATCGAGTGATTCGTCAGGAAGAAGATATGCCATCAACGTCAAGAGATCCTGATTTTATACCGAGCACGTCATGCCACCAACCGCACAAAATAACAGTCAGAATTAAATGATCTTGTAAGAGATTTAGAACTTCCAAAATGTAAGGCAGAATTACTTGGATCAAGACTGCAGCAGTGGAACTTGTTAGAAGACGATGTTTCGATATGTGTTTTTCGTAAACGCCACAAAGATTTAGAACCATTTTTCAATATGGAGAATAACTTTGTTTTCTGCAGTAACATCAACGGCTTACTGGCGGCTTTAAATATAAACTATAACCCAGAAGAATGGAGATTGTTTATAGACAGTTCAACATTGAGTTTAAAGGCAGTGTTATTGCATATTGGAAATATTTTACCATCTCTTCCTGTAGGGTATGCAGTTCACATGAAAGAATCATATGACAATATGAAGTACCTATTGACATGCATAAAATACGATGAGCACCAATGGCATATTTGTGGCGATTTGAAAGTTGTTGCACTTTTACTTGGGCTGCAGCTAGGCTACACAAAGTTTTGCTGTTTTTTGTGTGAATGGGTCAGTCGAGCAAAGGCACTTCATTACACCAGACAAAACTGGCATGTTCGTCAATTCCTAGAACCAGGTCAAAAAATGTACAGCATATGCCATTAGTAGATTCGAAAAAAATTTTATTACCACCACTGCATATCAAGTTGGGCCTAATGAAAAACTTTGTTAGGCATTAGATAGAGATGGGTCAGCTTCTCAATACCTGCGTCAGAAATTTCCAAGACTAAGTGAGGCAAAGGTTAAAGAAGGTATTTTTGTTGGGCCACAGATTCGAAATATTTTGAAAGATACACAGTTTGAAAACACTTTAACAGGTATTGAAAAAACTGCTTGGAATGATTTCCGTCTGGTGGTCACTAATTTCTTGGGAAATAGAAAAGCTGACAACTATAAAACCCTTGTCAAAAATATGCTGTCATCGTATCAAAAGATGGGCTGTAATATGTCTCTTAAGATACATTTCCTACACTCACACCTGGACTTTTTTCCTGACAATTGCGGAGCCGTAAGTGATGAGCACGGCGAACGTTTTCATCAGGATATTTCAACAATGGAAAAAAGGTACCAGGGAACGTGGAATCCTTCCATGCTTGCAGACTACTGTTGGACTCTTGGTAGAGATGCTCCAGAAACGATCCATAAAAGAACAGCAAAAAGACAGCGCATATAGTGATTCTTATAAGTATACGAATCTTGTTACTTTTTTAATCCTTAAAAATAAAAAGTTTCTTTTCTAAACCGCAACTATTTTTTTTATTTCATTGTCATTTTTGGATTCAGCGCCCCAAAATTAACAAAGAAGTGCACTTTTCCCACAAGATACAATTAAAAAACTAAAATTTGTTGTCCAGTGTTATCACTGCACAATAGCAGAAAAACTAAAAAATACTATACAAAATATTGATGACACATTAACAAATCTAAATTATACAGTACAATTGCGTCTTTAGGTAATTAACAAAATGCCGCTAGGAAGTTTCGAAATTCAAAGTACATACTTCCGAAGAAAGACAGAAAAAAACAATTTTTCCAAAATTGTTCTAATCTTTCCCTGAAATGATTTGTAGTGCTCAAATTAAGTTGCACATTAACATTATCACTTTCCCTCCTCTACAAAAAGGAATACTTAGAATTTCAATATCACGTTTCGTCTCTTGTCCTCCAGCATAAACTTTTCAATTTTTGGAGTTTTTCATTCTGATTCCAAAAATGTATAATATGTCACACATTGACATTACCAAATCTAAGTTATTTGAAAAACATAAAAATTTAATAGATATGCCTTGAAATTATCAGATAGTCATTTCATTTCGCATATACGTATAGTTCTTGGCAGTTCCGTCATCAACGCCAAAGATGATGTATTGAAGATTGCTAATTAGTTCCTGGACCTGCTAAACATGTTCGCAATAAAACCTTTTACTTTTTTTATTCTAATTTCTGTAGTATCTAAATCTAAATTTTATTTCTCATATTCTCACTGAATGAAACAACTTTCAGTGGCGTTTTTGAATGTAAGATCTCTTGTGCCTCATTTCTCAGATCTCAAAAATCTTATACAACAACATCAATTTGACATCGTTGGGATTTCGGAAACTTGGCTTCATTCAGGTATAGAAAACAATTTAGTATCCATAGAAAATTACTGTTTTATTCGTCAAGATAGAAATGGTAGAGCAGGACGGATGACAATTTGTGGCGGTGACTCCAATGTTAATGTTCTTGACTCTTCAACTCGGTATGTACTATGCTTTATGATTGTATTGAAGGTTTTGATCTGGTACAGGTAATCAAAGAACCTACTAGAGTTACAAAAAACAGCCTCACTTTGCTGGACGTAATTTGTATACCTGCTGATGAGACTTATTTTACTGTTGGTAGAAAAAAATACGTCACATATTTCCGAGCATTCGTTAAATTTTTGTGTACTGAATAAATCTGTTGCAAATTGTTCTGAAAAATGCCGCTTCAGAAACTTAGGAAATTTAGATAAAGACCTGCTCAATGAGTTTTTGGAAATTTCTCCTTTCGAACAATTGTTCTATTTACCAAAAGTTGAGGAAAAGGTCTTATTTTTCAATGAAGTACTGTTCAATATCTTCGTTGTACTAGCTCCTGTAAAGGAAATTCAATTAAAAGTTCGAAAACCCCATGTTAACGTTTTCTATTAAACGCATGATTAAACTAATAAACGAAAAATTCCGGGAATTTAAGAAAACCAAAATTGCTGCCAATTGGGAAAATTACAAACAAATGAAAAATCAAACGATTATTGCCATATATAATGAAAAGAAAATTTATTTGAAATACTGTATTGATAAAAATATGAATCAAACTAAAAAGCTTTGGAAAAAATTATTAAATTTGAATATTAGCAAAAAAAACAGGTTGTATTCCCGATCAGCCGAATAATCCGGACGACATAAATATCCATTTTCTTCAGATCTCTCGAGCAAGGTCATCAATAGACTATGACACTTTGGATTACTATTATAGCAATAGGCGTACTAACGTCAACACTCTTTTTTAACTTCACACAGTTTCTCAGGATGTCGTTAAAAATGCACTTCTCAGAATTAAATGGCTTGCCATAGGTGCTGATGGTCTAAATCTTGAAATGATCTTATTGTGTTCCCATAAAATCATCCCCTACATGACAAATATAATAAACTCCTGTATTTTAGATAGAGAATTTCCAGACTCATGGAAAATTGCCAAAATTATACCGATATCAAAGAAGTCTGAAATTAACGCCCCATAAGTATTTTACCAGTGCTATAAAAACGAATGGAGATTATTTTGGACCAACAAATAAGAGATTATTTAACTGAGAACAATTTGTTACCAGACCATCAATCGGGATGTAGGAAACGATTCAGCTGCGAAACTGCACTGTTAAATACTGACGACATCTTCAAAGCAACAGATTCCGGGAAAACCACCGCTCTTGTGCTCTTGGGCTACTCCAAGGCATTTGATAAACTAAATCACGAAATGCTCTTTGGTATTTTACACTATATATGGTTTTCCGAATCTGCTAGCACGCTTATGTGCCACTATTTAACTAACAGAACACAATATGTAGAATAATTTTTGTAACAGCGTTTATGGGTTTTGTTTAGACAAGATTGACATGGATAGAATTGAACGTGTACAGAAGTCCTGCCTACGATTTATTTATGGTATACGTAAGTTTGAAAGAGTTTTTCACATAAGTTGCTTGATGCAAACTGGTTGAATATGCGATGTCGATGTGAGTTGCATGATATAAATTAAGTTAAGACAAAATTGACAGTGATTTGCAATAAAAAAAATCCACCATAAATTTTTAGGATTGTTCATTGAACTTAAAATTTTTTACTAATCATGTAAGACCAATTTCTTACTCAACTAGCAAAGATTTCCTTCAGACAATAAAGCATATTTATCTATAGAAACATCAGACTCCCACGACCGATTGTTGACTCACTGAGTCGGACATTCTACAATGAGTCGAACGACTCGGGGGGTTCTACGTCTACTGTTAGTTTGTGGTTGATGGAGAAATCGCTAAGTTTAATCGGCCACATTGTTAAGTTGCGAGGTATAAAATCTATCGAAATAAGACTGCGCAAAGCGCCATCTATTACCGGAATCGACCACTGAGAGAGTATCTATCAGCTATCGATTGTAGCTGTGACGATCTCAGTTCGCGTTCGATAGCATAGTTACCACTGTGACCGCTAGAGGCTGACTTTTCTGGCGGTAAATTAGATGTGGTCTACTCGCCGTTGAGCAAACTAAACATGCTGCTTTGGTCCGTTCGACCACATACAGCCAATCTTGGATAGCTGTTTCCTGTTTTTTAGCAACTCATCAGCATGGTCTAGGCATGGTCTCCTACAAACAAAAGCATAGCAACTGTCCTCTATCGGAGGCATGAGATCTATCTAAATAAGACACGGTAGACCATATCTACTATAGTGCCAGAATCGTCAGCCTCTAGTAGCCTATCACACGCAAACTGAAATATTTACAGCTTCAAATGATAGCTGAGCTTTGCGCTGTCTTATTTTGATGTGGCTTCCGTGGCGGATTCGGCGGTGGTGGTGGTGGTGGTCTACCAGGAGGCGGTAGAGGTGGTCGTGGAGGACCAAGAGTCTGTTTACGTAGACGCAAGAATGCGCCCTGAATAACTTGTTGCTATCTGTAGAACGAGAGACTAACGTACATTTAAACAACAGTTTATATTTGAAGTACTCACCTGCACAATTTGTGGATATTCTGGTACTTTGCTGATTCAGCTGATGTATTGAAGATAGCCAAGAAAGGTTGATTACTTGCGTTGCCGATGTCCATAGTTGGTGCCGAGTTAATAACTCAATATAACCTACACAAACCAAAAGTTAAAATAGTAGAGATCAAGAGATGATAGAGGTTATCGAAATTGATCTTGGTAAAGTGCGACGGAAAAAAATTAGATGTTTTTGAAATGAACGTACCAAGCAACCAATGTTCTTGGAGGCTCTCATCAAGCAACTCGTTTGGCAAACACTTCCTACAGTCACCAAGTACTATAAGGATACATGTCGCTGTCTGAATGTCACCCAAAATAGCATGATGCTTCAATGCTTCTACTAATATCCTTCCTGGCTGCCATGGCTGTCTTTCCAGAGGTTTTACTATGGTCAATTTAGCTGAACCCTGCTCTTCCACCTAAAATAATCGACAAAAAACTTGTAAGGCAACAGGGTAATCAGGCGTCCTAGAATAGTCTTATTCGGATTCAACAGCAACTATCTCAGAACCATTGTGATTTCGCGTAATTTGTTTCCGTGATTTCAAACCACATTTTGATTGGCTACTGGTAGAATATAACGATACTGGGATAGGTTCCTGTGAAAAACACGTCTGAAGGCTCAACGGAATACCAAAGGGGATCGTGAAAGCGCTGGTTAAAGAATTATCCGAAATCGTGCATTTTGTGGCGAATGAATGCTTGAGAACGGGAGTGTTTCCGAAGAGGTAGAAGAAGGCTAGAGCTATACTGATAGAAGGTAGGCTAAGAAAATACGCACAAAATGGATTTAGAAAGGCAATGTCTACCATAGACGCACTTACTGCAGTGGTACAGCTATCAGAAGCTTTGAGTTATGGCTGCCTTTGACATTAGCCTTCAACACGGCATAATGGTGGAAAATCGTTGGATCTCCAGAGAAGATAGACTCTCCTAGATATCTGTTGAACATGATAAATGCCTATTTTGATGAAATGACTCTTATGGTAGGACAAACGAGGAAGAAGGTAACCATGGGAGTGTAGCAGGGCTCCGCCCTAGGACCGTTATTGCTTTGGAACGTGTTCTACGATGGGTTCCTTTCGTTGCAGATGCTTCCAGGTATTCGCCTCATGATAATTACCGTATGAATGGAAGAAAATGTCTTGAAATTAGCTCCTGAGAAGATTGGAAGTGGTTCTAATTCCATACAGAGAGAAGCTAACTTCACAAGCCATTAAGGTTGAGAACGCCTAAATTCGAAGTCAAAGTATGACAAAGTACCTGGGGATGTGGCTCGACAAAGATGTGAAAATGGCTGAACGCATACGGCATACCACTGATAAGGTAAACAAAGTCGTTGTATCCATGTCATGACTAATTTATATCTTATGGAGATCCCAGTAGTAGGGCGTAGGATTTTTACAGGAGCAGCTTACTTTACGAAGCGCCTATCTATAACAAGGCTTCCAGGAGAAATAAATATAGGCAGCTAGTGCTCAGCAGCCGGCAAAAAGCAGTGCTGCGTGTGGTCTACGCTTACAAAACGGTATCGGCGGCACTTGCTGATGGTGGCTGGTGACCCGCCAAATGATTTGCTGGCTGAGGAGAGATGCGTACTCTATAAAAAGGGCGCCGAAGCTAGACGCGACAAGACAGAGACGCTTCTTGTTGGATGGCAGCAGAGATGGGATGATATTGGCTATGGCACATGGACTGGGTCGCAGATATTAAAACTTGATTGATAAGGTAGCGGTGCGGATAGAATACTATACTGAGCAGTTCCTCACAGGACATGGTTGATGAAAAGGGTAGGAAGGAGACAGTACACGAAATGTGTATACTGCAACGAAAAAGAGGATACTCCCAATCATCTACTTTAATGTGGAAGACTGACTAGCAGAAACAGCTCAGCGAGAGGCTGACTGCTGACAATTTTGGCAGGCATATAAGCTAGGGCAAATGGTTTAACATTCGACAGTGAGGCGGGTGATGCTGAGCAAGGTATAGGATGACAAAAACAGACCAAGGAACCGACAGTACGTTCCTACTTGCTCGGTTGTACATGTACATGGGTGTGAACAGATGTATATGTAAGTCGTTTGGCATTAAAGCTTAGCGCAACGCTTCCCATCCACACTTCAGGCAGGAAATACCTGCAGGCAATATTGTCGAGCTTTTCTGCCTATGAGTCGCTATAGAAGCTTTCCCTGTCCAAAAAAAAAACGAGACGGGCAAATTATTAAATAGGTCAGGAAATCATGCACAGTATCAGGCACGTTGCCTTTGGTAAGATTTCCGTCACCTCCACCGACACACATTCAAACGATAATTTTTGAAAAGGTACTTAATGCAATAACAAATGCGTGTGGTGTATTTTGGGGCTGATTTTTGAAAAATCATCGAAGGTTACTTTAACCAGTATTAAATGTATCATATAATATGGGAAGGTAGATATCTTCGGGAGCACAACCATACATTTTAACGACTCCATTGTCTAGTCAAATCAAAGGACATATATGTTTTAATTTCTGTTTATTGTACGTTTCTGCCATCGTGGTGACCAGAGAATGGAGTCATATAAACATTCTATGGTTTTCAAACCACATGATAAATTCAAGGAGTTACATCATCCATTTTTTATTTTTGCCCTTTGGAAAAAAATTCCTGCTGACGCCCATGGTCATCGGTAGGATAGTTATTGGGTAGGTGGTGAGACCAAGATCAAAAGGATCGACAGCAGCTGTCGCATCTGTATGGAATCTGTGCTTTAAGCGAAACATTTTACGAATCAGCATCAAGTATAGTGGACAAAGATCTTTCTACACAGTCGGTAAATAAAAAGAGCAACAAATTTGTATAACCATTCATTAAACAAAAGCATTAATTAACTTATTCTATAGAAGACAGCCAACCTAATACTGCATTCGCGCGTCTAAAAAATTAGCCGAGATGAAATGAGATACCGTAGCGTCATCTATAAGAATTTGCCACAGCTTTGTGTGCCCTTCTCAGCAATAATTAGAAATCTACTTTGAAAAGGTTAGTGTCTCATAGAAGGTGCTACAGTCTAATTATATATGAGCATTTAGCTACAACGCCAGAATACGTTAACAAATGACAAACGCAACAACAATGCGAAAAAAATAGAATCTGTTAAGAATAAATAGCCTTACTTGGAAAGAGTGTGGTTCTTCACTAATATCCGGCGAGTGGTGATTGGTGAACTGCTCAGGCTGTGGTGAACGATCGGTGATGTCAGTACGAATGGGGAATGCCTCACTTGGCAATATCCAATCAGGACAATCGGTGGAATTGAAGCCACCACGATGGTATGATGAGGGATAGTCTGAAATGACACTTGTATTTAGCATTGGAGAAAAGTGATCAACCAAGACAGCACGGCGGCGTTACATTCCTTGACGTCTTCACCTCAAGCTTTACTCAGAGCTATTGAAGAATGCTCGTATTGATAACACAGACAAATAGTCGCAAAGCAAGTGTTTAAGGGTCACATTTATAAACGTTCCTTGCGGATTGATTGCCATTTGAGAAATGATCTATCCTTGGATTTTAGACAAACATTTCACAGTAGGATGTAAAAGTTGTCAACACAGGCTGTAACTGAAGTTAGACAGATTTTTCTTTGCTGGCTGTATCTAGTTAACATTTTGATGATAAATTGTCGAGTTTGTTTTTTTGTGCTAAATTTTAGTGAGTAACGTAAAATATAATGAAAATGTATATAGGTATGTATACTTTTTCGATTTTATGCCGAATAATAAACCCACATGGTGGAGCTGAATGAATATAGACAACCAAGATTCCAATTATAAAGTAAGTTTGACAGTTTGGGCGTATTTATACAGCTTCAAACAAAATTATTTTCTCTAAGAAAAGAAAACATCCTGTGAACCCAACTGTTTTATCTTGTTGTTCACATGTCCTACATTAGAATATCTAGTCTCATTTTTTAAATGTTTCCTCAGTCAACAGTATCCAGTCAAAATGCTCATAGCAAACCGAATCTATTGACTGGATATAGGTAACATTTCTTCTCTAATTCACTAGGATAGCCGAGGAATTCCCTAGCTAATAAATATCCAAACGAATTATTTCACATGTTTTTGAAGACTTTGTAGGTTTATTCCTTCAGCATAGTTGTCACGGCAGAATGCAGAAGGGCCCTGGGGAGAATTTTAATTTCTAATTTCAGCAAACCTTGCACGCTAGCGGATCAGTAGTGATATTTCCATCGGATTGTGAGTGATATATGATATCTGAAGGCATATTTCTAAAATATTGGGATGCCCCAATTCTGACCCACATAATTATCAAAGTTGATTTTTCTTAAACGGAATGCCCTAGTTTTTATTACACATCCAGGTAGGTTCTTTTAAAAGAACTTGATTGATATAAGATGCACGGGTTTTGGTTATTAGTTGTTGATTTAATGGGTATTTTAGTTATAAAAACATCAACAACTGACAGCCTGCACATCTGCTATATTAACAGGTGGAATCGTGAATTTTGTGACAGTTTTATTTTTCTCAATTTTAACCTAAAGACCGTCTGCTACGAGACGAAATTTTGTGCTAAATTCAGTATTTCGTACAAAACTAAGGATAGTGTCATTCAACATGTAGTGCATAATTTTGTATGAACAAATTGAGTTCCAAATTTTTTAGAACTTGTTCTAAATAATATCATGCTAAAAGTGAGCAGACGCCTACTGCGCATTTTGAGCAGTACAATGGCTGATAGAAGCGCTATGTGACAAGGAATTATGTACATGTTTTGTGTTAACTCCTCGATATTCTGTTGATGTTTTGTCATGATTAGATCAGATGATAATTGGATGATAAAAACCAGCCTAACTTCAAGCACTGTTACCAGTTGTAATCAGTTTATACTGTATGCTGTTCTACTTGTAGATTGAAAAACTTAAAAGACGTTATGGTCAAAAGTGCAGTATGACACAACGGTATGACATACTACTAAACGAGTAAGAGAAATATGATTGTTTATATGGTTTAAAAAGTAAAGAATATAAAAACAGAAACGCCAAATAAGCAGCGCTGGATAAAATCAGACTGCCTTTAGAACCAATTAGGCCTATCAGAGAGTGGATCCTCCACTAGAGGTCCTTTATTCAGCATCTGGAGCACGCCCATTCCCCGGTCCCTCTTCCTGATCCGCTTTCGACACCAAATTCTTTTACGGTTTCATTTATTTCGTTTTTTCATGAGGTGGGCAGCTACAACGCAGATTGCTGGTCCCGCAGTCGCATGTAATATATGCGAATTACGGGATCGCTCCATTTTCTACAATTTTCTATTCGTTTAAAGAAACAAAGTATACCCTATTTCACGAGTATCCATCACGCTTTAACGTCTACTGAGGTGAACAGCTGATCAGCAAGTGACAATTTTGTGTTAGTCTGCAACATTGGCAATAATGAATCGGGTATAAATCTAGTAAAACTTGCTTGTGGCGTTCTGTTTTTTGTATGCAAATTAACTTTTCTAAATAAAAGAGCTATTATCGAGTACAAAATGAATCTGTAGCGTACAAAAAAACAAAACAAAATACGGCTGTCTACGTGGCGTTGACGGACCCGTCAGAATTATGTGTCCTGTGCCGATATGGGGAAGTAATACTAGATATCCAGCTGTCATTTTACTGTAATGGATACTCGTGAAATAGGGTATACTTTGTTACTTTAAACGAAAACTGTGGTTAGTAGGACGTTGACGTGATAAATGGGAGTTCGAGGTTGACAGATATAGTTTTTTTTCTGCCGACTGTGCATGATTTCGGACGAAATTTATTACTCATCCATTTTTCGAATTGTCTGAATGATCAATACAGGGTAGTCAAAAACCCAAAAGGTACCTTTTTGCAAAAAAAAATAAATGGGACACCCTGTATATGTTTGCACTATCGGTTCTACATTATCAGCTTTTTAATATAAGATTATTACCAGTTAATTCAAACGGTTCCTGCGTTATCGCTATTAGTTTAAAAAAAATTGAGTTGTAATTAATTATTACAGGTTGATATAAAATTATTTATTTTAGATGTATGTAAAATGACGCCTTTAAGTAAACATAACTAAAATTTAAACTATTTGAATTACTATAGAAAAAGTAAAAAAATGCCCGTCTGATGGTGATCATAAAATCGAAGACTTCGGGTATGAAGTAGAAGAATACAAGAAGAGTATCTAAATATGAATGAACACACGCTAGAAAGCGTAAAGGGATGAAGGGGACATTTTTTAATACTTCTTCTTATTCATGGATGATGTGCCTTGTTTGAATAGAGAAATATCCATTTTTTTAAGCAAATAGCTATAATGCAGAAACCCTTTGAACAAACTGGTAATAACCCTATATTAAAAAAAAGCTTATGGAAATGAAGATTCGATAGTTTAAAAATATACAGGGTGTTCAATTTCGTTTATTTTTTGTGAAAAAGTACATTTTGGGTTTTTGTAATGACCATTTAAAAAATTCTAAATTAGGTTAGATAAAATTTTGTAAAACAGAAAAATCTTCACACAAAATTCACCAGTCCACTTATCAACATATCAGATATCTGGGCTGTCAAAAATTGTTGTTTTTCTATATAAAATAGCTATTAATTCAACAATATCCAAAACCCATATGTATGTTATATAATGCTTGTTCTCTTAAAAGAACATATGCGAACGTGTGAAAAAAATAGGGCATTTCATTCAAGAAATATCACCTTTAATACATATATGGGTCAAAATTGGGACAAACTTTCAAATTGTCAATACTTTAGAAATATGCCTCCAGATACCACATGTATATCAATCTAAAAATATTTTTCTTTGAATAGCTTTAGTTCAGGAGCAATACTCCCTCCTCGCATGGTTGAGACACTCACATGTACCAAAATACAATCTAGCACTCTGTCGCCCTAAGAGCAGAAGGGGTATCTGCACCCAGCATGAAATCGAGGTTTGAACCTCAGATTCTTTTGTAGATGTACATGAAACGTGTGTGTGCTTACTGTGCTACTGTTCACATTGTAAGCTTGCACAATTTTGTTATCCATACAGATCCTAAGATTTTTGCCTGTATCACTTCTGAGGGTCATTTCCTCTGCTGCTAAGTTTATGCCAGCTAATCAGCTTATTTGTATATAATTAGAATTAATTAGGGACTTCATTAGGTTTTTTTTTTTTTATATCGAAACAGCCGCGCAGGCAGAAGCCTAAATGCCGGAACACCGCGGCTGCTATGATGATCCCAAAGAAATTTTGTTAATACGATTTTTGAACTGCCTAAGGTTAGTAGAACTGGGAAAAGCTTCCTCCCGTAGTTTGTTCCACAATCTAGACACCCTCGGGACAAAGGAGCGGTCGTATCGGCCAGTTCTGGATGTACGAAGTTTGACACGGTTAGGATGGGACGCCGAAGTCAGGCGGGTCTGTCTGGCAGGCACATCGCGCGGCGGCATCATGGAAGAGAGCTCTGAGGAGCAAAGCCCGTTGGTGTAGCGATAGAAAAGAGCTAGATCGCCGACGGCCCGCCGGTGCGAAAGAGTCCCGAGACTGTCCGTTAGAAAGAGTCATCGATCAGTCGGACCGCCCTCCTCTGGACAGCATCGAGCATGGACAATGTAATCGGGGCGGCAGCACCCCAAATGTGTGAGCAATACTCGAGGCTAGGCCTTATCTGGGCCTTGTATAGAGTGAGAAGGTCATGCGGAGAAAAGTACGTCTTAGCCCTAAACAAATAGCCTAGCTTTTTCCCAGCAGCTGCAGCTATTGAAGAGATGTGTTCGTGCCAGATCAGGTCCTCGGTGATCTGGACTCCGACCAGCCGAAATGAATGGCTCTTTGGTAGGACTCGACCGTCCATCGAAACTGTATGAGCGCTAGGACGCTTTTTGTTCGTCAAAGTACAGTACTGTGTTTTGGAAGCATTGAACTGTACAAGATTGTTGCGTCCCCAAGCAGTGATAGCCTCCAGGTCTCTTGTCAGAGAAGAAGTCGTCGCTAGTCTTCTTTTTTCCAGCTCAGCGGCAGAGATCGGCTTGTCACTCTGAATTCCTGCATGTAGAGTGCTGTCATCAGCGAAGCTGTGGATTGGGTTGATCGTGCAGGAAAGGAGGTCGTTGATATGTAAGAGAAACAGTGTTGGAGCCAAGACCGATCCCTGGGGAACACCCGCGTTGACGTTGTGGGATGAAGAGGAGAATCCGTCAATTACGACGGATATCTTGCGGCCAGAGATAAAGTCAGCCACCCATCTGCAAAGCTTTTCTGGGAGGCCGTAGGATAAGAGTTTGCTCAAGAGGGCAGCGTGCCACAGCTGATCGAACGCCTTCGTGATGTCAAGAGCAACGACATGAGCCTCACCATGAGACTGGATGAGTTTACTCCACAGTTGCGTGACGTAAGCTAGGAGGTCCAATGTGGATCGTTGGTGCCGGAAACCGTACTGCCTGTCGCTAATCAAGCTGTGACGTTCGAGGTAGTCCAGAAGCTCGCGATTTATGCACCTCTCCATCACTTTACTTATAACAGAAAGCAGAGCTATAGGCCTGTAGTTGTAAGTGTCGGTTTTAGATCCTTTTTTTGGGATGGGCTGTACATGAGCAAATTTCCAGTTTTCTGGAAAGGTGCCGGATTCATAAGATATCTGGAAGAGACGCGAAAGAACTGGAGCAAGCTCAGCTGCACATCTCTTCAGTACAATGGCAGGAATCAAGTCCGGACCAGAAGCTTTGTTGATGTCGAGCGACAAGAGCACTCGTCTTACGGTCTTATGCCTGAATGTTACCTCCCGCATAGTGTGGGGAACCCTTTGAATTGACGGCACCTGGGCGTTGGTGGGGACGTCCATGGTGGAGTTGGCAGCAAAGATCTTGGCTAGCACTTCCGCCTTGGCCTTTGAGTCGAATACCATCCTGACACGTAAGTGGTGGAAGGCTACTGTGTGAGAAGTTCTTTTCAATCTGCTTGGCCAGCGTCCAGAAAGACCGACTGCCATTGCGCTGCGACATTACCCTGTGCCTAACTTTTATATCATGCTGGGTTTTGGCATTGCGAACCGCTTCGTTATATTTGTTTCTGGACTCGACGTCGGCTTGTTTGTTCTCTACAGTGGGGTTTTGTAAGTAGGTTCTGTGGGCCTTGATCTTCTGCTGGCGAGCAGTGTCACACGATTTGTTGAACCAGCCGTTGGACCCTGGTTTACTAACTTTCACTGTGTGAGGGATGTATTCCTCCATTCCGACGTGGATAATTTCGGTTATTGAAGAACAGACAGTCGACGCATCCGTGTCAGTGAAACAGACATCTCTCCAAGGAAAGCTAGAGAAGAAGTCTCTGAGCCCCTCCCAGTCGGCATGTCCGTAATGCCAAGTTTTGCGGCCTGTGCGAGTTTCTGCGGCCACAGCGACTTCTGACCGTAACCTAACCTCCACAACACCGTGATCTGAGTTACCCAGGGGGGACAGGACGGCAGTGCTGTAAGGGGCAGGATGCGTGGTCAGAAAGAGATCCAGCAGGCTACTGGCGTGTGACGAGACGCGGGGGAAAAAAGTAGGGCTCGTCACCAGCTGGGTCAGCCCTTGAGTAAGAGCGAACGCTTCGACTGCACGACCTGCTGCATCGGTCTTATTTGAGCCCAACCAAAGCTCATTATGGGCATTGAAATCACCGAGAAGAACTACCTCTGAAGCGGGGTGATTAATGTTCAGGAAGTCGATCTGGACGGCGAGGTATTCGAGTAGGTCATCCCAGTTATGGTTCGAGGGAGAGCGATAAAGGCAGCAAATAAATTTGGGTGATGTTTTGGAGTTGAGGCGAAGCCACAGAATGTCCTTCCGGTCTGATTCCAAAGAAAGATCCCTGGAGCAGGAAAGACTGCTGCGGACAAAAGCCACAACTCCCCCGTTCTTTCTCAGATTGGAGTGCACCTCGTAGTTTGGGAAGTTGAGATGGTTAATCGGTGCAGCCTCTCAGAGGTATAAACATTTTCTGGAATAAATATACAATATAAAGAACAAGCTGTAGGAAACTTACTAGAATTGATGGTTTCTAATTCCATATCCAATTCATTTTCTCCAAAGCTGAAATCTCCCTTAGGCAAATCATTCCTGAAATTTAAGTAGGTAGGAAAACCGTTCGTGTAAATGCTTGAATGGTCCACTTGGTCCTCATTCTCAGTCTCATCATCTCCACCACTATATTGAGCTGACTGATCACCTCCACCTGAACAAAAAATTGCGCTCAAACAGATTGACTCAGTTTATGGTAAAGGTATTATTTCAAATCCTAGTTGCAACTTGTGAACATCAATAGCATTTTATTTTTTCAACACCAAAACTCGGTACCAATTTCAGAGCAACTGAGCCTTCATAACAGCTGTAGCCTGACTGCTGGCTGAGTATTGAGATGCTACTATACCTCTGTGAGATCCCCAAAACATATACTTTTACTTTAAACTTTAAAGATGATTCGGGTACAAGGCATCAAAATCCAAATCAAAGAAAAACCTTTTTTAAAACTGTTCACCACTGGAACCGAGGTGCTCACCTTTAGACTTTTGGTCAGCCTCCATGTCTCTCACATTATTGAGATTACTTTCAATGCCAGCAGCAGTACTGTTTTTCTGACTTTGCAAGGATACTTCCTCTCTATTAGTAGAATTCACAGAACTGTTCTGCCTAAATTCTTCTCCATACATGGTTTTCACTATCTTCCATATCACAGATATATGAGGTTTACCGAATTCTCTGCAAATAACATTAGATAACATTTTTTATTGCTTGCTCCAATATACTTTACTTTTATTATTTCTGATAAGATCATATGAAAAAATTATGTATTTGTAGAGTAGTTTGTAGGACCTCTACTACTGCTTAAAGAACTGTGAGACAGTAGGTCGGTTATATTTGGTTGTCAAGACATAAAATAAGAAGAAGACAAAGTAAGAAGAAAGGCAGGGAGAACAAAGTTAGAAAGAAGAAAGAAAGGGAATAGAAAGGAAGGAGAAAGAAATGAAGAAAGAAAGGGCAGGGGCAGCAAAAGGGAGGAAATGCATCGGTAGAATGGATGACCTGACATTGTTAACTATGACTAGGGAATTGAGCCAGAAACGACGCGGCGATTCGATTTCATTCATAGTTGAATTGGAACTTGCGCGACTGTATAATCTGCTGACTCATGACGCAGATAGTGGTGCTGGGGTTTTGCCATAAATTAAAAGCATACTATCTTTCTGAACGAGTTTAATTCAATTATGTTACCTTGCTACCGCCGAATTTCTTTCACAAAGTTCTGAAACACTCCTACCATGGAGCATGTAGTTTTTGGCCAATGCTGCGAATTGTTGTTCAGTGTCATCAGTGACGTCACAAGATAAACGAAAGCTAGTTAGAGCGCTTGCGGCTAGATGAAACTGATCGATCGCTTGAGAAGTCGAGATTTTTCTAGAAAATAAACATTAGAATGTAGGCACATAATTTTATTTTATTAAATAGAATATCGAAATCGTAAAAAAAATATTCTCATTCAAATTCTGTCGCACTGTGTCAACATAGGTGTGATTGTACAGGGTATTACCTAATTGAATGGCAATATTTAAGGGGGCAATTTTTGGGTCCTTCAAGAAGAAATCTTCATATGAACATATGTCAAACGTCTTAACTTTTGAGTTGCAGGATGGTAAAGTTTTGAAAATACATACCTATATCAATTATTAATATTTCTGTAAATATCACTTTAGATATTTTAATGAAATTTGGCATCCATTATATACTAAATGACATAGAAAATGCAACACCGACTAGCCCAGGCGATCTGCATTTGGTTTTGTAAGGCCTCCAATGTTTGTAGAGGTGCGGTGAATTTTGCAGCCTTCTTTCCATCATGTCCCATACATGTTCGATGGAGGAAAGGTCTGGAGATCGAGGAGACCATTGAAGCAGATTTATTCCGGACGCTTCTGAAAAGACTTAATTAACACGTGCAACATTTGTTGGTTGTGCATTGTCCTGTTGAAAAGGTGGATCTTGTAATGTTGTAGTACAAGATTAGGACGGTATGAAACTGTCCTCATTGTTATTGCCCTTCTGACAGCATCAAACCAACTGCCCTTGTTGTGGAAAATTGATATCTAAGTGCTAGTCGCCTCAAATAACGATCCTGTCCTTGTCTGTAGTTTGTCTTTGACGTCCAGTACATTACAATAGCTTCGTTTCGATTCACCAGATTATCGATTTCTCTAAAAGGGAATCCAGCTTCACGTAACCAGATTACCCAACCCCTCCGAAACTCGGAGAGTTAAGTGAAATTATTACGTCTGCCAGCTTTAGGCACGATAATACAATGAAATAACAATGAAACAAACGGAACCAATAGACAAAAGTCACTGAATAAGTAAGCATGTAGGAATGTCTTCAACATTTTATCAGGGTATACTTCTATGTTAGCAAATATGTTTACAAGTTTTTATCAAAATTCAATAAATAATTCTGGATGTTGTATTTTATATGTCACTTAGTACATATCAAAAGGCATTTCTTAAAGTATTAATTTTTTTTAATTTCTAGCAGTGGTGTTCATACGGAATTTCACGTGCCTATTTTGGCAGAGATTGATGGTACGCTACTTATTTCTCTTAAAATAAAATTATCCCTGAAATCCCCACCATTTCTAAGCAAATTTGTTCTATTGATTTTTTAATCCGGTGCACGGTTTTCGATAAAAAAAACGTTTCTCTGCATAATATCATAATAATATACGAGTACTTAATACGAGTATAACAATATCACCATGCAGAAAAATAGCAAAACTCGAGAGATCAAATCTGCCCATAAATGAAAACGGATTTCAATTTTTCATAAGCTGAGACGTTTAGATTATACGTTTTATTACTAAAATGGACCTGAAAATCGTCCCCTTAAATATTGAGATTCAATTAGGAAACACGCTGTATACATACAGCAGTCACGGCACTTAGGTAAACCTGTTCTACCTTCGCGGCTAGTTTAGTATAAAAAATAACGATAAATCACCTCATAAAACCGACAGTAGCTTTCGCC
Organism: Acanthoscelides obtectus; assembly: GCA_963669975.1. Classification (NCBI taxonomy): domain Eukaryota; kingdom Metazoa; phylum Arthropoda; class Insecta; order Coleoptera; family Chrysomelidae; genus Acanthoscelides; species Acanthoscelides obtectus. The sequence goes on from CAVLJG010000001.1 coordinate 44,131,887, forward strand.
AAGGAACTAGAGGTGTTGCTGTTATTGTTAGAACTGGAACTTGGTAGTACAGGAACTTTTCTGGCAAAGACTATTTCCCCTTTTTGGTTCATTGTAATCCCTTGAGGGTTGGCCTTACTTGCTGGTCTTGACGCATCATTAAAAGAATGCTGATACAAAGTACAATCCTGGAAAGGGAAAATTCCATAAAATGGAAAATTGCATGTTTTTCGTTTAGTATTGTCAAGGCATTAGAGCGCTACCTGTTGGTAATATAGCATTAAAGATAACGAAATAAGGAATTTCATTTTGACGGAATATAATTTAGTTTCCAAAATTATATTATGGGTATTTTCACATTTTTTCGACAAAGGTGATGTCGCGAAATTTTTGCTTTACAGATAAAACGTAAGTACTAAATTTCCCTGCTTTCGAGGTCTGTAAATTAACTGATAAGACTGGCAACGTAACATTCAATCTGGCAACACTGGAGGATCCAGACTTGGAGGGGAGACAGGGGCACATGGGATCCGCCTTCAGTACAAGTTTGAACCCGATCGAGTCATTTGGTTGTCGGTAGAGATTTTTTCTGTGAAACAGTTTTTTCTATTGTGTTCTGAAAATGGGTTACCTACATCAATTTCAAGCAAGGGTGTGGTATCAAGTTTTGCTTCAGACTCGGGCACAGTGCAATGGAAACTCTTGCTAAACTTCAGCAGGCCTACGGAGATAGTGTTTTGTTAAGAGCCCAGGTTTTTCGGTGGTTTAAGAGATTTTCAGAAGGGAGAGAATCGATTGAAGATGAACCACGAAGCGGAAGGCCTTTATCTTCAAGAGCCGATAAAAATATCGACAGAATCCGGGATCTTGTGCGTTTAGATCGTCGGTTGACAGTCAGAATGATCGAGGAAAAGTTAAATTTGACTCCACCGTTCATCAGGTCCAGAACAACTAGGTGTTGCATCACGATAATGCTCCTTGTCACACAGCAATGTCAATAAATATTTTTTTGGCCAGTAAAAACATTCCTGTGGCTCCTCAGACTATTTCAGTATCGGAGATGCAGCACTGCTATGAGGAGTAGAAGAACCGTCTCCAGCGCTGTGTGGCTTCAGGTGGAAGTCATTTTGAGGGTTAGAATGTAAAATTGTAATTATATTTAAATAAAAAAGAAATAAAAAAAATCAGTGCCTCACTTAATTTACAGATATAAATTTTCTCGCTCAATGATTACTTACTTCTCAACATAAGCATGAGATGTACTATCTACTTACCCTGCCACTGCTAAGGAAAACATGTGGATCCCCCTTAAATGCCAATCTACTAGCAATATCTTTATGTTCATTGAAGGACGCGAACGGTATATAAGGCCTTCGGATGTCCCAAATGTTGATGCTGCAGTCTATTACCAATGCACAGCTGGTTATGTGAAACTTTCTCTGTGGCCGCCATTTTACATGGCCAATGGATGCTATGGTGTGGATCGTGTAGTCTAATGTTGGGCGATTCGTCAAGTCCCATACCTGAATCAGACAATAATGTTGTTATTTAAGATCTATCAAAAATAAAAAATCATCAGGCACCGATGAAATTTCTTCAAATGCCATAGCGAATCCTCCGCTTGGTGCTCTTGATATGCTCACAAAACTTATAAATATATCTCTCAACACATCTGTTTATCAAGAATTTTTAAAAACATCAATAGTTATTTCCGTTTAAAAAGGAAGGTCCATGAGATTCACCGGAAAAATGTTAGACCCTCGAGTGTAATTACTGTTATAGCAAAAATAGTCCAAATTAGATTAAGAGACTTTCTAAAAAAATACCAAATTATAAGTGACAACCAATCTGGATTCCAAGAACAAAAAAATACCATGGATGCTATTAGCACATTACTAAAACAATCATATTCAAATTTAAACGATAAACAAATTTCAATAGCTGTTTTTTGCTACTTTTCCAAAGCTTCTGACTATGCAAATCATTATATACATACTATTAAAAAAACGAAACAAATATGGTTGTATCGATATAAAACATATTTAAATAATCGATCCCAAATTGTTAAATTATCAAGACATTTCAAATAAGCTAAATATAAACACAGGTGTACCTCCAGATCAGTATTAAGTCCGATCATTTTCTTAGTCTATATTCTATATCAACGATTTATTAAATTTAAGCATAAATGGTAAGTTCGTAGTTTTTGCTGACGATACCACAAGTATATAAATGAAATTAAGACAAAAATTGATAGTTATATACAGTCCATCAAAAAATGGTGTGATAACAATAATTACTTGACAATGTTAATAAGACAAAAATTATGACAATTAAATGCTCACCTGATATGAAACATTTAAATAATGAGTTGATGGACAAAACAGACACCATGCAGACAAATTACTTTCTCAACTAGGAAAAATTTCCTTCACTATAAGAATTAGTTACAAGCACAGCCTTAAGCAGTTACTTAGTTTTATTTGAAAGTAGATCGAGATATAGCATCCCTTTTGGTGTGTCTGTTCCAAAAATTGTTTAAAAAGGTGCTTATTCTACAAAAACGAACTATTAGATACATAACTAAAAGCAATCCTGGAGCTACATGCAAGCCTTTATTTGTAAGTCATAAAATTATGACTGTCGTATCAATGTTCATTTTAGAAACAGCAACTCTTATTTTAAAGCTAAATCTAAATTTGAAACATTAAATATATGTTACAATATTAGTCGAAAACAAGATCCCAAATTAGTAGCATCTAAAACAACACTTGTGAAAGACACAATAATTTATAATGGTCTGAAAATTTGCGTGTGCACCATGATGCTATCAAAAGAATTAACAATACAGGGTGTCCGCAAAGTTGGGGTTTTCCTTTTCAGAAACAACTACCCTTGAAATAACAAAGGTAATGTGTAGTGAAACGAGGGCGACCAAGTAAAAAAAAAATAAAGGAAAAAGTACTCACTCTCCAGTTGACGAGAAGGGCTAAGTACGTCTCTGTCCGAAATCATACCGCTCCAACAGAAAATGAAATCAGCTGAAGCGCTACCGAGCAGACGCAGAAACCACATTGATTGTCTTACACTTAATGGCACATCTTCTAACAAGGAAGGCAAAATGTTGCGTGAAAAGTCTAGGTATTGCATCCCGTCCAATCGATTTGGGAGAATAAATGGTCCAATGAGCATACCGTTCACTATGCCAGCCCAAACATTCACCGAAAATGTTTGTTGAAAATGACCAAACATGAGTGTTGCGAAAGTTATTCACCCCATTAAGCGTGAACGTAGATTCGTCTGTCACCAATATGCACTTCAAAAAGTCCGGATTATTGTCATGTTGATGCAACAACCACTCACAAAACCGCACTCTTGCTGGACAATCGTCAGGTTGAAGGGCTTGTACACGTTGGACGTGAAACGGATATAGCCCCTCTTCAAGCAGCGTTTTCCACACTTTAGTTTTTGATACTTGCACTTCTCTAGCCACGTCTCTAGTGCTTGTTGTTTTTTGAAACGCAATCGATTATACGAGTTCGTTTACCTCTACACGCATGACTGTAACCGTCGGTTGAAGGTTGCATACTAACCTGACACACTGACCCCGACCCAGTTCTGCCGTCGGGTTGAGACCTTGTATCAGTCGGGGATATCTCGGCGGGTCGCGGCTACAGGACGGTATTCAGATATTTTTGATGTTGCAGAGCCCTTTATCTCGGTTCCCTTAAGAGATTGGTGTATATGATACTAAGAAAAATTGCTTATGTTTTCAAGATCTACGTCGTGTAAAGGAAAACCCCAACTTTGCGGATATAAAGATATTCCGCCGTGAACTTAAAAACTTTTTAAAATGTAAACCATAGTATACCTTGTGTGAGTTCTACAATTCACCTAATTAAGATCCACTTTTATAATTATATTATAGTTTAGTTACAAGTTATCTTTGTCGTTAAGAATGATTGTATTCTTCAGATAATAAAGCATATTTATCTATTCCATCTATCTATCTATAAAATAAGTCAACTCAGTCATTTTAAAATTCAATTCGTGAAATTACAATCCAGTGTTGCGCGACATAGCAAAGAAAACATAAATATAAATTCATTTATTTACTTTGATAGTCTTGTCCCTGCTAGCTGTTGCAAGCCAAGCACACTCTGGATGCCAATCACAGGCAAACACAGGCCCACTATGTGCTGTATACTGCAACATGCACTTCTCACTCTTTCTGATGTCCCACAATTGAACGCTGCCATTGTCAGAAACTGCTGAGAATGTGTACGGATTATGAGGACTAAACTGGACGTCTCTCACACTCTCCGTGTTGCTAAAATTAAATGGTTTAATAGTAGAATGTTCATTCTCTTAGAAGAATAAAAGGTGACTGCTCAAACTCCGACGTAATTATTTCCCTCAGGGGGTAATGGTTGTGTTTGGAAAGTAGATATTTCTTTGATAGCGGGTCGCAGCCGTTAGTTGCATTATTTCTAATATTTTTAATTGTAAAGTAACGACAAAAAGTAGAAAGCAGTAAAACCAATTGACTTGAAAACTGCCAGAAAGGTGATGCTAAAGTAGTGACAAAGACGTGAAGAAAAAACCTAAGACATATTTGTGATTATATTGTACCTATGTGATCAATGATTTTTGTATTCAAAAATCGTTGTTTTATATAGTTGCAATAATGTACCATTGAAATTCACAAATATTCACTTGCCAGGGTGAAAGTTCCTAAACCAGGGTCCAACGGCTAGTTCAACAAATCGTGTGACACTGCTCGCCAGCAGAAGATCAAGGCCCACAGAACCTACTTACAAAACCCCACTGTAGAGAACAGACAAGCCGACGTCGAGTCCAGAAACAAATATAACGAAGTGGTTCGCAATGCCAAAAACCAGCATGATATAAAAGTTAGGCACAGGGTAATGTCGCAGCGCAATGGCAGTCGGTCTTTCTGGACGCTGGCCAAGCAGATTGAAAAGAACTTCACACACAGTAGCCTTCCACCACTTACGTGTCAGGATGGAACTATTGTATTCGACTCAAAGGCCAAGGCGGAAGTGCTAGCCAAGATCTTTGCTGCCAACTCCACCAACGCCCAAGTGCCGTCAATTCAAAGGGTTCCCCACACTATGCGGGAGGTAACATTCAGGCATAAGACCGTAAGACGAGTGCTCTTGTCGCTCGACATCAACAAAGCTTCTGGTCCGGACTTGATTCCTGCCATTGTACTGAAGAGATGTGCAGCGGAGCTTGCTCCAGTTCTTTCGCGTCTCTTCCAGATATCTTATGAATCCGGCACCTTCCCAGAAAACTGGAAATTTGCTCATGTACAGCCCATCCCAAAAAAAGGATCTAAAACCGACCCTTACAACTACAGGCCTATAGCTCTGCTTTCTGTTATAAGTAAAGTGATGGAGAGGTGCATAAATCGCGAGCTACTGGACTACCTCGAACGTCACAGCTTGATTAGCGACAGGCAGTACGGTTTCCGGCACCAACGATCCACAGGGGACCTCCTAGCTTACGTCACGCAACTGTGGAGTAAACTCATCCAGTTTCATGGTGAGGCTCATGTCGTTGCTCTTGACATCACGAAAGCGTTCGATCAGCTGTGGCACGCTGCCCTCCTAAGCAAACTTCCATCCTACGGCCTCCCAGAAAAGCTTTGCAGATGGGTGGCTGACTTTATCTCTGGCCGCTAGATATCCGTCGTAATTGACGGATTCTCCTCTTCATCCCACAACGTCAACGCGGGTGTTCCCCAGGGATCGGTCTTGGCTCCAACACTGTTTCTCTTACATATCAACGACCTCCTTTCCTGCACGATCAACCCAATCCACAGCTTCGCTGATGACAGCACTCTACATGCAGGAATTCAGAGTGACAAGCCGATCTCTGCCGCTGAGCTGGAAAAAAGAAGACTAGCGACGACTTCTTCTCTGACAAGAGACCTGGAGGCTATCACTGCTTGGGGACGCAACAATCTTGTACAGTTCAATGCTTCCAAAACACAGTACTGTACTTTGACGAACAAAAAGCGTCCTAGCGCTCATACAGTTTCGATGGACGGTCGAGTTCTACCAAAGAGCCATTCATTTCGGCTGGTCGGAGTCCAGATCACCGAGGACCTGATCTGGCACGAACACATCTCTTCAATAGCTGCAGCTGCTGGGAAAAAGCTAGGCTATTTGTTTAGGGCTAAGAAGTACTTTTCTCCGCATGACCTTCTCACTCTATACAAGGCCCAGATAGGGCCTAGCCTCGAGTATTGCTCACACATTTGGGGTGCTGCCGCCCCGACTACATTGTCAGTGCTCGATGCTGTCCAGAGGAGGGCGGTCCGACTGATCGATGACTCTTCTCTAACAGACAGTCTCGGGACTCTTTCGCACAGGCGGGCCGTCGGCGATCTAGCTCTTTTCTATCGCTACACCAACGGGCTTTGCTCCTCAGAGCTCTCTTCCATGATGCCGCCGCGCGATGTGCCTGCCAGACAGACCCGCCTGACTTCGGCGTCCCATCCTAACCGTGTCAAACTTCGTACATCCAGAACTGGCCGATACGACCGCTCCTTTGTCCCGAGGGTGTCTAGATTGTGGAACAATCTACGGGAGGAAGCTTTTCCCAGTTCTACTAACCTTAGGCAGTTCAAAAATCGTATTAACAAAATTTCTTTGGGATCATCATAGCAGCCGCTGTGTTCCGGCATTTAGGCTTCTGCCTGCGCGGCTGTTTCGATATAAAAAAAAATAAAAATACTAGAACCACTGGCAAAAGGGTACCAGCCAACACTATGTAAGCAGCTGACGCATTCCTAGTTTCAGTAGACCAAATTATGTCAGTTCCAAATTATCACTTCTTGATTTGCTACGCATTGATAAGACCAAATCGCGAAATTGTCATATTTACAAAAAAATAAGCAATTTGAATTCCGCCAGGTGAGAGGACTCAATTTTCAGGATCCACTAAAAACGTGTTTTTTGCGTTTGTACAAATTCTTTTAATGAAAATATGTTATAATGTTTTTATAACCACACAAAGACCATTTGTATATTGTTATGCCAGTTACATAATATACAGAGATTTGTTAATATTTGTTGTGAAAGTCGGGAATGGCGTACGTCAAAGTAGTATACATTTTGTTACAGGATCCTGTCCTACACCATCTTGTGCAGCATCAACTGGTTGTTTCACGATGTAACATGTAATATGTTAATAATTTTAACTTTCATTCCATTTATGTTTAATCTGTTGTGATGTCTTCCTGACATACAGCTGTGTGCGCTTTTAACCATTTTTAACGAATGTACCATGCATCCAGCTTTCACCACCAAGTTATTAAATGTGTCCCTCAACTTAAACCTTTAATAACATTTAGCAACAATCTCACATACTATTCTTCTGAAGATGATTGCATAGCCCGTCCAAAGCTAGTGACTAATAAAGTATAAAGAGTCCTCATCGCTTTAATCTTGTCCAAGTATATATACATATATATACTGTATATGTATATATATATATATACTATATATATATAGTAATGGACAAAAGTATATAGGCAAATATGAATATTTACCTAAATACCTTTAGAAAACGAATTCATACTTCATTGCTCCAAAAACAATGGAAGCCTCCAAGAGAAGTGGTCGGCCTAGAAAACTAAATGCTAGATCAGTTAGATTAATAAAAGTAATTTTGTCCAAAGATCCATTTAAATGAATTGTTTCCGGATGAAAAAATACCAGTTCTCGAATGGTCTTCTGAGTCTCCTGATATAAACCCCATTGAAAATCTATGGGAATACTTAGATAAGCAAATACGAGATAAAAATTATTCAAAAAAGGATGAACTTTTTGCCGCTTTAGAGCAAAAGTGGTGACAGATTGATGAATCTTATATCAAGAAACTTCTACAATCTATGCCGAGACGATGCCAGGCGGTGACTGATAATAATGCTACAAAATATTAACTCAAATATGGTTGGTTTTCTATAATTCAATGAATTTTGCTTCTTTTTTCTATAATTGTTTTGCTTTATCTACATATTTTTGTCCTTCATAGTTCCAGTTTTTTTCAATAAATTTTTTATTGAAGGGAGTCTAATGAATTTAGAACAAGTTAAAAAAGAAATACAGCACAATATTAATTTGTCTATACTTTTGTCCATTATGTATATATATATATGGAGCTCATTCTCAACAGACTGGTAAGATAGATATTCAATATTCCTTACCACAGATAGCAAAAATACCATCTAAACCCTGTAAATTAAAGGAATATACGCTTACTATTTCAAATACCGCGATATTTTCCATTTTCGTCACGTCATTACCATCTTTGGTGCTGTAATGTTCTTGACATATTAAGACTTTGCGGCCAGTGGTTGCCATTCATACTACCAAATGATGACCTGATATGTGATGCTATTTGAATAATATAGGAAATAAACAAGAAAAGAGATCAGTAGTGCTATTCAGAAAATGTTATACCTGTAGAAAACAGCAACTGCACTTTTGACCCTTATGTCAAAATACCTCATAGTGCCATCCTGTGAGCCTGATATGAGCCTATTAGGCTCAGCAGCATGAAAGTTGACTTTGTTAACTGTTCGTCCATGGTCTTGGTAATCTTGTTCTTGCATAGCTTTGCCCATTTTTGAGAGATTCCATACACAAACATGGCCATTAGTAGTGGCTGTTGCTAAATAATGATCTACAAGTATATAAATAATAAAAAGTGTATAAAAAAGCATCAAAAACATTAATAAACTCTTTTTTTTTGTTTCACTTATTGGCCAGATAGATACCAACAGGTTAAGCCTCTATATCTGAAGAAAGCATATTTTTAGGATCAGGTAAGTATATCTTACCATCAACTGGGTTCCAAGAAACATCATTGCAGGAGAAATTTGAATTCAGATGTTTTGAACCTCTTACATTGCAGACTTCCCTGAATCTGTCATCTTCAATAGCATATACCTTAAAAACTACAGAGGAGAATAAGATGTAATGAAATTAATGCTAAAACTAATTTTCTGGGAAAAACTCAGATCAGATAGCTATTTAAACTAAGGCATAATATAGTAACTTTTTGCATGTGGATTCTAAGAACCATGTTAAATTGATGCTGCATGTGGAGTTCCAAACGACCCATTTCATACTTAAAATTTGGACTCAACGCTACTTCAACGATTTGTTGATGGTCATATATAAGGAAGATAAAAATTGAAATTTTGCCTCTCCAAGTTCTATAATACTGTTAAGGTTTCTTTGGGGCTCTAGGAGATCTCAAAGGTAGTGTCAGTCTTGCCATATCGGGAGGATTCCCAAGCTCCCGGGACCTTGTTTTGCAAATGGTGATGCTATCCAAGAGATTAGCTCTTCTGACTACTCCATTAATCTCAATCGCAAGTTTTTAATAACTCTATAGATCCAATGTTTTGATTCTGGGTGTAAAAATCCCACGTCGTCTACAATCTAGATACAAAATCAACCCTTACCGTTTCTACCACCGATAGCAACTTGTGTATTGTCCCTATTCAACGCCAAAGCGTTTACGGGGCCCTCTTGCTGCACAAAAAATGTAGCCATCTTCTACACTAAAATTAATACATTTGCACAAAATTATTCCTAATTTTTCTCTTTCTTTTCACATCAAAAAATGTAAAAAAGTCCTTCTTTGCAAAGTAAAAACACGGTTTTTAGGTTATGTCATTTCTCATTTGTTTTGGAAATTTTGACAGCCGTATGTTTATGGCTGGCCTGTACACCTTATTTCACGAGTATCCGTCACGGTAGTATGACAGCTGGATTATCTAGTAATATCTCAAAATTCCCCACATCGGCACAGGACACATAATTCTGACAGAGCCGTCAACGCCAGGTAGATAGAGCCATATTTTGTTTTGGTTTTTTGTACGATACAGATTCATTTTGTACTTGCTAAAACCTCTTTCATTTAGAAAAGTTCGTTTGCATACAAAAAACAAAACGCTACAAACAATTTTTTGCTAGATTTAGTCCCGATTCATTATAGCCAACGTTGCAGACGAACACAAAAATGTCACTAGCTGATCAACTGTTCACGAGACGTCAAAGCGTGATGGATACTCTTAATAAAATGGAAGTCAGGGTTGTCAGATCTACAGAAATTTCGACAGATCTTAACATTTCCAGGGCTAACGATGATGGAAAAGAGGAAAAAAACACATTTAACTTTCACTATTTAATTATAAAAACACATTAAGTACAAAATAGAGAGTTTGTGCCCCAAACAATACAGAGTCTTTCATATAAAACAGATTATCATATCACCATTTCACTAATATCAGTAATCTCCTTTTCAACCTATGCATAATACAACCATTTCAGGATCAAACAATATATTTACGTTTTACAGTTTCTCAATCTGCTATTGTGAGGAAGATCTATATTTCCAAAAGCCATTTTTAATATTCTGGCATTATAGGCAAGATAACATTTGCAACTCTGGTGACCAAGGGATGGAACTTGTCTTCATTGAGATCTTTCCAAGCTATTTTCAATTGGTCTCTAATTACCGAAAAAACTGCTTCTTTAGAAGGAGGTTTGTTCATTTCCAATGTGAACAAGAACAAGGCTTTGCCTACCACAGGGTTGTACTCGTCACAGAGACTATGAAAAGCCTGGGCTGATTCACCTATAATAAAACAAAAGAGATTCTATTATATTTTTATTCCTAATTGAAACATCGAAAAAAATGGGCCATATACATGAAAAATGTACAAAGTATAAATCTGATATGACTTTATATTTTATGTTTCTCTGTATTTGGCTAAATTCTCTTTGTTTTCCATCTAAGTAACCATAACCAACCATATACAACGTTGTTTCTTGTTTTTTAGCAATTAGCAGTACGGTATAGGTCTAGTCATGACGAGGAGGAGGAAAGTTTTGGCAACTTGTTTTTAAGATTCAGCCTATATACCAGGATAAGCTACGGCAATGCTGTTTGTATTGTAAAAACGACCCTGAAACTTGACGCCTGGACTACCAGTGGTGCTTTGACAGGGTTGTCACGTTGGGCGATTCTCCCCCAAAATTGGGGGACTTGTGGAATTTTTTGGGAATATAATGTTCTGTTGCAAATCACACGTTTCGCGAATAGAAAGCATCTCCCACTCTTTGAACCATGGCTACCTCTTTTCATTAATTAACTGTGATTTGGGGGATTTTTTGGAAAAAGTAGCAGTTCTGAGAGATTTTTGTGCTTGTTTTGGGAAAATTGTGTTCGACTCATCTGGCAACGCCATATGAACACTTTACTAATAGTATAAGATCCGGCCGCTTGATTCTGCAAGTATCTGATTTTTTGATAAAACTTAATCTTTATAAATGATAAATAATAGCAGAAGAGATTACAGCTGGGATGCCTGGCAAAGGCTACTCTTATTAATTTGTCATTCATAAAAATTGAGTTTTGTTAAAAAGGCATATCTGCAGATCCAAGCGGCTGGATTTCAAACTATAACCTCAGATAGCCTGCGCTTCGATCACTGCGCGCTCAGTCAGGCCTCAAGTTTTGGGACATTTTTTCCATTTCCTCGGTTATCTTCAGTTCTGCTGGTATATAGGTACCATAAATCAGAGCAAAAAATGCTCTAGGATGGAGTCACACGCATTGAATTTCGGGCCAGAAAGACACTTTGTTCTGTATGCGTGTGAAGGTGGCTCCAAAAGCTTGCTCCACAATCGTACGCGCCGCTAGATTACAGCGGACCGAATAAATGTTGTCGGCCTGCGTGACGTGCATCTGCATACGAGGTAAGCCCGGTAATTATATGTATGCCTATGAGTCTTATGCTACTGCAGTATTGTATTAAATGATTCTGCAGAGTTCGTAGGTTCGTATCTAAAACTATTCGTACACCTCAACTCATAACAAACAAGCCTGTCGAGTACGGTGCGCGCTACTCTCTGAAATCTGTGAAACATTTTTTTTCGTGTAAAGTTGAAGAGGTGCGTTGATGTGCTTTTCAGTGATCAAAGTACACAACAAGAGCTAATATAATCAGGTACCAAAAAGTAGTTACAAACGGTATTACACCCTAGCTCCAAAGGAAGAAGTCTGGTACGCGCTACTCCCTGAAATCTGGGAAACATCTTTTTTCGTGAAAAGTTGAAGAAGTGCGTTGATGTGCTTTTAAGTACACAACAAGAGCTATTATAATCAGTTATCAAAAAGCAGTTACAAACGGTCTTACACCCCAGCTCCAAAGAAAGAAGCTTGTCGTGTACGGTAATCTAGCGGCGCGTACGATTGTGGAGCCATCTTGTTCTGTGTTCAAGCTTTCGAAAATGTTTATTTTCTTCTTTAAGACGTGCTACAAGAATATTGCATGATGCCTATACTCATTACAATATCAACAAAAAAGCTACTCACAATTTGAAGTCCTCTTTCAGGACGACCAATCTCAAAAAAAAACGGAGAAAGATCAATAATCGCATCAAAGCCAAATGTACAATTTACAATATAAAACACTGATCAATGTGAGACTACTTGAGTGAAAAATTTCACGTATCATGTTATTTCCATACTATCAGGTGGAACAATTATTAAAACCTAAGATGACGATTGTTAAAAACGGCAAGTCGGCATAGGAAAGGATTAATTGGAAAGAGGGGGCATGATATGCAAACATCTGATCAGCGATTGACGTGTTTGTCAGTTCATAACCTTAGATATGACGGATATGACACCCAGCCTAACCAGCGCCATATGCCTCTGGCTTTCCAGATTACCCCCCACTTCATATAGCACACCATTGCTGGTGGCTTTTAATACATCGTATTCCAGCTGATTGACGGGTCATCATTTTAGTCATGGTGGGCGACATCTATCAATTCATAAAACGGTAAGCCAGAGGCGTAGTAGAATTCTGCTTTTTCAGCATATCGGCTGAAGATGTATCAAGCTCTGGCAAACTATTTGTAGGTGGCAAGTGACAGTATTGCACAGTCCAGTATTTTTTGCCGTACCATCTTTTTATACATTTTTTGTCTGTTTCAGAATTAGAAACACCATATTTGATTTTGTATTGCTTTTGAAGATTGTATAATATTTCTAGAATCCACTACTTACCAGATATCCCTTCAATATTCTCCACAATCATTACCCCGGACTCTGCAAGAGGTGCTTTTGTTCTGGCTATGATCTTCCCATAATCATGCATAACCTCTCTGGTGCTGAAATCCTCAGGAACCAATTTTACCACACTTGAATTACAGTTGGAAAGAATACATATTGCAAGCCGTGATATGGATGATATTATTTCTTTCACAGTAGCGTAGTTACCTGGGGACAAAATTACATCAAAATGCGCATATAAATTATATCAAAATGTACAAAAAGTCTAATTCAAATCCATGATAGAGTTGATATAAACACAATCTAGTTCGCACTAATATGCATTAGTTTGTAGTTATACAAGAAAAATGAAGCTATGTATTATGTTAAACATGAAAAATTAATCTAAGGTTTGCAATTTGTATTACTTTACTGCTGCTGGCCGCAGAGAACCAAGCGATTGACACTGAAATCACCAATGAGCGCACCACCTGTTTTTTTACAACAAAGCAGCCGCATAGGCAGGAGCCTTAAATGCCAGGACCTGGCGGCTGCTATGAGGATCCCAAAGAAGTTTCATTAATCCGATTTTTGAACTGGGAAAAGCTTCCTCTTTTAGATTGTTCCACAATCTCGGCAGCCTCGGGACAAAGGTGCGGTCGGATTCGCCAGTTTTGGATGTACGAAGTTCGACACGGGTAGGCTGAACTCAGGCGGGTCTGTCTGGCAGGCACATCGCGCTGCGGCATCATGGAGGAGAGCTCTGAGGAGCAAAGCCCGTTGGTGTAGCGGTAGAAGAGAGCTAGATCGCGGACAACCCGCCGGTGCGAAAGGGTCCCGAGACTGTCTGTTAGACAAGAGTCAGCATCGAGCATAGATAATGTAGTCGGGGCGGCAGCAAACGTGTCAGCAATTCATGAGGCTATTTTTATCTGGACTTTATATAGAGTGAGGAGGTCATGCGGAGAAAAGTACTTCTTAGCCCTAAACAAATAGCCTAGCTTTTTTCCCGCAGCTGCCGCTATTGACGAGATGTATTTGTGCCAGATCAAGTCCTCGGTGATCTGGACTCCGACCAACCGAAATGAACGGCTCTTTGGCAGAACTCGACCATCCATCGAAACCGAATGAGTGCTAGCACGCTTTTTGTTCAATCTACAGTACTGTGTTTTGTAAGCATTAAACTGTACAAGATTGTTGCGTCCCCAATCAGTGATAACCTCCAAGTCTCTCGTCAGAGAGGAAGTCGCTGCTAGTCTTCTATTTTCCAGCTCAGTGGCAGAGATCTGTTGTCACTCTGAATTCCTGCATGCAGAGTGCTGTCATCAGCGAAACTGTGGTTTGGGTTGATCGTGCAGGAAAGGAGATCGTTGATATGCAAGAGGAACAGTCTCGGAGTCAAGACCGATTCCTGGGGATCACCCCCGTTGACGTTGTGGGATGAAGAGAATAACCCGTCAATTACGACGGATATCTTGCGGCCAGAGATAAAGTCAGCCACCCATCTGCAAAGCTTTTCTAGGAGGCCATAGGATTCAAGTTTACTTAAGAGGGCAGCGTACCACAGCTGATCGAATGCTTTCGGGATATCAAGAGCAACAACATGAGCCTCACCATAAGACTGGATGAGTTAACTCCACACACAAACCATGTTGCCGAATGAGTACCTGAACCTATCTGTTATGTTTAATTACCATCTATTAACGTGTTCTACCTGAAGATACCCTACCATATTCTGAAAGATCCTAACGCCATCTGCAGGGTGAGTTTTTAGTGTGGGCTTGGTCGATAACTCCATTATTAGGCATGGTTTCTTAAGAAGTTAATCATAAAAATTGTGGCCAACAGCATGCTCCTTATTTGCAGCATATTTTTATCTCCACAAGGTAATTTATAACTAATTCGTGACCCAAACATTCTTTTTTTACTGGAAAGCCCTACATTTTATTGCAGATTTGGTTAGGTCGTTTCAAACATAGTAATTGGATATATCATACTATAGGATTTTATTTTCAAATTGTTGAGATATTGGGCAATATATATAAACAACACTTAACTTTGCCAACTCGCATCTCGACAACTGTATTAGTCAGAGTTTTTTGTCAGAAAAATTGTATGATCCCATATTTTGTTCCTATCCAACTAGAGCTCTCTGTAACAACGATGCTTAGGCAACGCAACCAGAGTTACACAGCCGCCCATTGCGAATATTCGCCACCCATCGGGAAGTATCGACTGCCATCTACCAAGCTTGGATGAAGGCTATAGTTCGGCCTAGAAAATGCGCTAATCCTTCTGGACTCGATGATTCAAGATGAATACTAGTGATGTGTAGTTCGCGAACGAACTAGTTCAATCGAACGATTCTTATGATTGACTAAGTGAACTAGTTCATCATTTCTTGAAAAACTCCTTCACTACAAACGACTAGTATTACAGGATCCCGATTATCGACCTAGATGTGAGTAAACAAACGGGATAGAAGAAAGGAGACGGAACACAACCGCAAGCAGATGGTTGTATAACTAGTTGCCTGGAAGTTATGAAAAAAGATGATAAATGACGTTAGTTATAGAGGCTGAAAGAAATGAAAATTTAATTTAATTGCTGCTCATGAAGAAATTAAAACAATACTAAAATGAAACTGTAGATTCACTACAAACTTTTTGGAAAATAGAGAAAGCAGAACTTGACGCAAAAAAAAGGATCATTCTCCCGAAAGAAGATGTGGGAGATTGTTAGACGTGTAAATCTCATAGCTACTATGTAAGTGACAATTTACGTTGAGAATTCAAATTTGAAACGTCCATCTTAATACAAAAATGAAAAACCAAAAAATCAACAATACGAGGCGTTTCGGAGCAGTTAGCCATCGAAATACTAATCGCGCCTGACGCTGCTTAACTCCTGCGATAGGGTGAAAGAGAGAAAGGCGATGCTTCCACTGACATTATTCTTGTGTAAAATACTTCGTTCGCGAATTAGTTCCTAGAACTAGTTCGTTTTAGTCGGCGCGACGTATTGAACTAGTTCGGCGAAATGAACTAGAAAGCATATCACTAATGAATTCACGCACAGAAGACAGGGACAGACAGAGTTGATGATAAGTCGGCAGCGCGAAACGCAATAGTCCAGTCCACATAGCCATACATTTGTAATAAATTAATGCGAGAGTAGTAAGTTAAACTTTAAATAGTAAAAACGGTGTTACACTATCTTATTACTTTTTCAGTTTCTTGGACAGTTGATACGGGGTGGTCAAGATTGCAAGACAGGCGAATTCTCAAAATTTTCAGATGGAACAGCCAGTATATTTTCACATCTATCTCTTGATTCCCATTTCCAAGTTTTTTCAATACAAGGTTTATGGGGGGTTGTACGACTGGTTTTTGAGTTACAGCTAACCTTTTTGTAAATCTTGTATCTGGATCGACTGTAAGTCAAATTCAATCTTAGGCACGCCACGGGAACATCAAGCAAGCTTAAAATAACTAGGGAACAGTCTCGTGTCAAAAGTATGTTATATGTTATGTAGAAATAAAAATATTTTCCAAGTAAGGAGCATACTGTTGGCTACAATTTTTCTATTCAACTTTTTTATACATCATGTGTAGTAACAAAGTTATAGACCAAGCCTGTGCTAAGAACTTATCCTGTATCAGACAATGGTAGAACACAAAAATGAGTTTAGAAATTTAGTTTGAAAAGAGTTAGCGTGTTTGGTTCTGTTACTGTATCATAGATGGCGCTCTTTCAGATATCTTTTTGAACGCCGAAATTCATTATTTGGTTGGCAGGTAGAATATTTTAATCAGCAGTTGAATCATAATTTGGTTTCAGTCATATATACCCAATGGTAAAATTTGCAATACTAGACGCGATATATCGTTAGTCCAGGCAGAATGGCAAAACCTGAACTATGCATTCACTCTCATCTCCTATATTGTCATTTAGCCTCGATAGTGTTTAAGTAATAAAAATAATTTAAAAAAACTCAATACATTAATATAGAATTTTGGAACTTTCATCCTCAAACAGTTTTAGAATGAAAAATGAATAGAAAGATGTGGATAAACATCAAATCAAGCAATACCTTCATACCTTCAGAATATACAAAAACTAAGGATTTTGGCTGGTTCATATTCTGCACATCCTCAATCATGACTTTTACAGTGCTCCAAAACTCTTCAGATTGCCTTGAGTATTTTTTAGGTAGTTCATTGAAATTTTTCCAATAATCCTCGTTACTTCTGGTTGAAAAGCAATATGATATTGAAATCACCACTACTAAGACTACTAGTAGTACAGCTTTTATTACTGGTATATAAAATTGAACTTCATCACTGCTATGTACTATAGATTCTGGAATTTTGTTGGACCTTTTCTGCTTTTCTGACCTGGACCTATAATTATTATATAAGTAATAGTAGTATAAAATATATCAATATATTAATCAACATGACTGATGTATCCAGAAAAAAGATCTTGAAGGGTCTCAGATTTTACAGATTATACCTAATGGCAATCACAACAAAAAAAGCCTGTGTTGCAATATCACGTAGTAATCAACAACTCTACAAAATATGGCTTTCAGATGTTTATTTTAAATAATTCAATATGTGTAATCTGGAAAGCTGGAAGCAGATGGGGCTAGTTAGACTGAGGATTATATCTGTCATATCTAAGGATATGGACAAATGCTGATCACCTGTTTCTGTCAAATCTGACTTTTTCCCATCTAAATATGCTGACAGCTTGGACCCCCAACCACACAAAAACTGCCTAGCATGAGCAAAATCGGACATCCCTGCCATTCCATCAGTTCCAGTGTTACCACCAATTTTAATCCTATGCAAACTACCAATTTTATCGCGAAACCTACTGAAAAATTTCTCAAATTCTTAAATAATATATTTCTTCAATGAAACAAAGGATTAGAGACCTTGCTACCACTTTTTGATTTGGTGCAACTGTTCCACTCTAGTAGCTTCAAAACTGTATGGAGCTCAATTTTCAATCACCAGCAGCTTTTTTTGTTTAATGGAGGGGTAAGGGGGGTTGAACACTAAGTCCCCCACTAGGAATAATTACAAGGGAAGTTGAGGGTTAATCATTCCTTGAAAGGTTGATGTCATGTTTAAGAATAAGTATTTATCTTTAGAGGGAAAATGGGTTGTCTTTATTACTTTTAGGGAATGACTTCATTCCTACTTGGCAACATGGCTGTGATGATAAAAACTTTATATGAACCAAACATATAAGGTTGGGTCCCCTCTTAGGGAATATATGAAACAACACTTGGGACTGACACGAGTCATTCACATGTCAAAGTTGGCCATTTTTGAAAAAAGGCGTTTTTATTACCTCATCAAAGGTTGTCAGAACATGAAGCAAATAGTAAAATAACAAAGCCTGATAAAGATGCAAGTCAATATGGAGGCTCTGGATTGAATAACTTTATCTTCTGTGAAAACATATTTGACCTTTCCGTCACATCCATGTACCAAGACCATCAATGAAAATAAGTATTTGTTAGATTAAAGATGTTGAATCTGAAGCAATGATTATGCACTTGATACTTAATGATATTTTCACCTTTTCAAAAGTTGCTCTTGATATTCAGGGTCATTAGCAAGCTGTGACCTTCTGGGTGTAGATCTAAACTTTGATCCACATTTGAAGCAATAACTTCTGATATTTTTCTCCTCATCTGAGCTAGAACTTTCATATTCCTTTTCAGGTTGTACCAATCGTTCTTCTATATACTTTTCATTGCAATTGCTACATTCAGCAGTATAACTGAAAAAATGGTGTAACAGTTACCACAATAATACACTGAAGTATTCAGGTCTTTATTTACCTATGGAACTCCTCAGTGCTAGTTGACCTGCTAAGTTCCCTTTCTATGGGGCTCTGTATAGAGACACTGTCCTGATGGATTGGCTTGCGACGACTTACTGTACAAAGTTTTGGTGTGCTGGATGCTGTAGGTTTTGGTTTTCCACTCTATCAAACAAATAAATTATTTATTGTCAAATAAGCTCTATTTATAGTTACCATTACGAAACGTGGGGGGCAACTTGAAGCTTCAGTTAAATTGTCGAGTAGATTTGCATGCAAACCAAATATTCCTGTATTGTCCTGTTATCATATTAATGAAGGTTATTAATGCAAACTACTCAAAATAATGTACATTCAAAATCCCTTTAAGAGCGAGTCAACAAAAATAATTTTGACAGCTTTGCCCTTAGGTTAGGACACGTGACACATGTCAAAATACTAATAACCAATACCAAAATCAAATCCAAGCGGATAACCAATATTTCCGTATTATGTACCGCGGTTATAATATGGTTCAAGATGACACACGGGATGGTGACGTCAGTTACTCGAATCGCTTGAACGCGTTGGTTTTAACCGCGGTTTGTTGCAAGTTGTTTATTTTAGAAAAGCCCGTATATAATTTCTGATTATTTTTATTATCACTTAATGATCGATGCTTTTTCGTCTACAACGGGGTATGGAAAGTTGAAAAAAAGAAAACTTTCATAATATTAATGGGAGGAATGTTTTTTGTAGCTATGATAACTTTCAATTCTCTAAACTTTTCCGCATGTCAAACAAAATATTTATTGATTTAGCAGAAATGATGAAAAAGCGATGAAAAAAAGATATTAACAAAACCGTATACAGGTGGACATCATCCAGTGAGTTTATACGGCCATATTTTAATATTCTTGTGGTATATGGCTATACAGGATACTTTGTTAAGTGTAGGAACTAGATTTAAAGTGTCCCCAACAACAGTGATGATTATAAATAATAAGGTGCTCTCTTATGCTAAAACTGAAGTCAGCCTGTATCAAGTTTCCCAAAAATGAAGCTGAAGTACAATAAAAATATTCAATACCCGGCAAAATTCTAACTTGTCACATGTCAAATAATAACCAGAAATATAAAACTACTCCGGAGTTGGGTAAATACCACAATTTTGCGGTGATAACTATGACATATAACAGCTGATTCGTGACGTCACGGATCTTATAACCAAACTGATAACCACACTCGCTTGAACGGATCGGTAAATACCAATCCAAAATGGTAAATACCATTTCAGTTTGGTTATCCGCTTGAATTTGATTCAAATAAACATTTAATCAAATTCAAGCGGATAACCAAATGAAAATGGTATTTACCATTTTGGATTCTGATTTACCGATCCGTTCAAGCGAGTGTGGTTATCAGTTTGGTTATAAGATCCGTGATGTCATGAATCAGCTGTTATATGTCATAGTTATCAAAGCAAAATTGTGGTATTTACCCAACTCAGGAGTAGTTTTATATTTCTGGTTATTATTTGAAATGTAACAAGTTAGAATTTTACCGGGTATTGGATATTTTTATTGTACTTCAGCTTCATTTTTGGGAAACTGGATACAGGCTGACTTCAGTTTTAGCATAAAGTAGAGCACCTTATTAGTTATAATTATTTCTGTTGTTGGGGACACTTTAAATCTAGTTCATATGCAACAAAGTATCCTGTGTAGCCATATACCACAAGGATATTAAAATATGGCCATATAAACTCATTGGATGATGTCCACTTGTATACGGTTTTGCTAATATCTTTTTTCATCGCTTTTTCATCATTTCTGCTAAATCAATAAATATTTTCTTTGACATGCGGAAAACTTTAGAGAATTGAAAGTTATCATAGCTACAAAGCCATGGTTCCATCATTAATTTTTTTTCTGGAAATAACATTTCTCCCATTAATCAAGCACCGATTGTTAAATGATTATAAAAATAATCAGAAAATATATAGGTACGCGCTTTTCTAAAATAAACAACCTGCATGAAAACCGCGGTTAAAACCAACGCGTTCAAGCGATTCGAGTAACTGACGTCATCAACTCGTGTGTCATGTTGAACCATATTATAACCGCGATACATAACACAGAAATTTTGGTTATTCGCTTGGATTTGATTAATTGTCAATTTCTATTCAAAAAGCTACATCAACAATGCAAAGTACATGTAGTAAGGTGTACTAGAATAACTTAAATAAAACCGCTAAATTAATTTATTGTCTAATAGCTAGACTTTTATTATAAACTGAATCATATTTATGCCACGCCACCTTTTACTTTTAGACCATCTCTAATAAACTTGACAGTAGCACGACGCATGACTCATGACAGATACACAACAAAAGGGGAAGGGGCAGAAAATCTGTTTATATGTTTTGTGAGAAAAACATATCGCATACGGATACCGTCAAGCGAGTGTTGTTTGGGAAGCAATTTTAAACAAAATTTCTCTGATTTTGCACTAACTCGAACGTGTGGATATGGCTCAAAGGTTTCCGGGACCTGTCCCTAGTCCAGGGGGCCCGAGTGGCCCGCCTCCACAACGCTACCAGCAGGCTCAAAACCCTCAGATGCGGCAATATGGACAACAAAATTTTCCGGTTAATATATACTTCCGTAGTTTGTAGGGCATGAAAATATATCGGAATGGACAAAAATAATTTAGAGGATCACTAAGATAGAGAGTTGAACGGGTTATCTCAAACTAATGCTATCTACCTGTATACACACACAATGGACAAACTGTTTTATTGTCTGCACTTTACTGTGCTATAGCTTCCAGGCAAAAATGCATGGGTTGTATAAAAAGCTTTAAAAATACCTCTTGCCTTACTCATTTACTATGGATGCTATAGTCAGCATAAATTCATTGTCTAAGAATTCTGCCTGTACAGCACGTTTCAGTACTCAGTAGCTGTGTCAGTTTTAATATAGAATCAGTTTCTCTGAAACAGTATTTCATCATAGCTATGTTGTCTCCATACAGACGCTATTTACTGTGGAAAAAACGACATGCACAGCAGGTTTAGTAACCTTTCTAATTTTATCATTTGCCTAACAATAAGGATCACACTAACTTTAATTACATATAAATTATAAGGGATTTTAGTTTTGATTAATTGTCGGATGTAATAGCAACTTGAGTCAGGAATTGAAGCCTGACATTGGTTGTACTTATTCTTAGTAGACAGTATCATAAGTAATGCTATTTCTAGGCTAGTGGTGGTGACATATAGCTTCTATTCTATCTATTACGCATATA
Source organism: Acanthoscelides obtectus (assembly GCA_963669975.1). NCBI lineage: Eukaryota > Metazoa > Arthropoda > Insecta > Coleoptera > Chrysomelidae > Acanthoscelides > Acanthoscelides obtectus. The sequence continues at coordinate 44,154,108 of CAVLJG010000001.1, forward strand.
TAAATATTTTTCCAACCCTGTAACTATAGTAGAAGTAGATAGGTCAAAATCTCTCAGGAACTGTATTTTATTCTGCATTTTTGTTACTCAGCTTGGAGAGTTTTCACCCACAGCTGTCTGTTTTAATGTGATAACACCAAATATATAACCTAAAGTTCCAAAGATCCCAGGACTTCTGATTCCTTTGATAACTATGTTTTGCTATTTAATTCAAATCTTCCTGAATTTTTAAATACCCATAAGTCTAGAAGCATTTTTGTATTATGGAATTCCTTTGTAAACTTTTCATTAATGTTTCTTCCACAGCAACAAAGACCAGGTACCTACACCACCCCACCTACTGGTGGCCCCACAAACATGCCTTCCAGTGGTGGCACAATGATTCAGCGGCCTCAAGGAGCCCCATATGGTTCACCAATGCGTGGAGGTCCTATGGGGCCTCAGCAGTCAGGGGCAGGCACTAAGAGACCTGCTGATCAGAGAGGAGGAGCAATGCAACAGAAAGCGTGAGGATCAACAATAGTTGCTATTTTTGAAAATAGTATAGCATTTTTTGCTGTACAAATTGTTTGAATTGCCTACCTGAACTTAGTCATGCAATTTATGAATGAATGATTTCTGCAAATGACATGTCTTAGCACACTATTTTCTGGATGCTTCAGGTTTACGACAAAATAATAATAATTCATCATTACCCATGTTTCCAGTTTCTTTCACTTGTAACTAATATTTAGTAATTTTGAATTGATCTAAAAATTAGGAATTCGTATGTGTGGAAAATTGAAATTTTGGTTGGGTCCAGATTTGCTCGATTTAATTTTGTTTACAATGCGAGCCGCGGTCTTGTGTGCTTGCGAACTTACTCGACTGTATAGTCTACTTACTCACGCAACATAGGGTTGTTGTGCGATTCCGCTTGAGACTATATGGTAACTGCTCCTGTTGCTTAATGTATCTGTGAAGAGTCTCGACGGAGACATACCATGGGGCATTAGGCACACTTCGCAAGGTTCTGTTCTGCAGAACATGTAGACTACGAATGTGCGTTTTGGCAAGGAAACACCATTCTGCACATGCATAAGTGATTGCTGGTCTAATAACCACCTTGTATAGCCGAACTTTGTTGATCAAACTTAATTTTGAGGTTCTACATAGAATTTGGTCTTTTAAAGCTTCAGTGTGCTTCTGCCAAGTCACACACTTGTGAAGAGTAACACCAAGATACTTGACAGAATTTTCCCATGGTAGCCTGCGTTTTTGAGTAATGAATTTTGATCAGCCCATTCCAATATCTCATCCACCGCACTTTGTAACCTGTTGTGAACGAGGTTCCAGGAAATCGACTGGATGATCAATGCAATGTCATTAGTATATAGATAGACTTCACAGTCGGTGGGGCAAGGGACATTATGAGTGAAAAGTGAATACAAGATTGGTCCAAGAACCGAGCCCTGTCGACAAAACATTATTAATTTCAGGCCGTTGTGCCTCACCTTATCAAATGCCTTCGAGACCGTAAGATGTCAGTACTTTCGTTTAGGATGAAAACCCTGGTTACTCGCTCTACAAGACTAAACCGCCTGTAACTTCGTACTATGCTCAGACCGAAAGCAAAATTGCACGTCAGTAATCACATCACCTTTTCAGCGAGCTTAGATGGAGCTGCCTCAGGCTAATGGGTCGATAATACTTGGGGAATATCGAACCCAGCTTCTTTATAACTTCCGCAGTCCGCAGTTTTCCACGCTGATGGGAAGTACTGGGTCCTTAGCATGGTATTGATAATTGCCACGAGATAAGTAATTGACCCTGAAGCTCTGCTGGTGTGCAGTGCGGGATGTCGGGAGAAGCCGCTGATGTGGATCGTATAACGTATGTCCCAAAAGTTTTGACAAAATATTTATCGGATTTTTTTTAATGAAGAACTTTATTTAAACACTAACTAGTTATCATAAATTATAACTCAATACTTAACTAAACTATACTACAGAATTATGTGGAGTGGCCCATTTTGCTCTACCATACGCAACTTTCTTCGAATGTTTCTCATGATGTCCTGGTCGGAATTCAGATCAATTTCTCTGTTTTTTTTGTAAATTCGCCGTCTTAATTGTTCTTCATCTTGGGATTCGCAGCCTTCATGATAAATCTTCCTAGACAGTAAAGCCCAAAAATCCTCTGTTGGGCGAGCCTGCCGCAAGTTTGGAAGATTATCGTTTTTGGGAACAAAAGGTATGTTGTGTTGTCGGAGTCAGTTTTGGGTATCTCTTGAGTAATGGGATGATGTTAGGTCTGGCCAAAACATGATATGGTCATTAGCATGATGTTCTTGGACAAACTTAAGCAATTTGGAAAGGCAGTTATCAATTTAGCCCTGACTATTCAAAGCTTCACCCCTTACTCTTCTCTCAAAAAGTTGGGATACACCCCTAAAGTCAGTAAACAAAATTTTGTTTCCAAAGGCAACTTGATATTATTTTGTGTTTGTTTAAATGCAAGCCAATATGCCATGTAACAAAAAATTTGCGATTGAAATAGAAATTTTCAAATTGAGAAACTTATTGAATCATATTTATGCTACTATGTTCTTTATTTTTTTTTTTAGTGATTACCCGCACGGAGGTGCTACAGGAGCCGGCAGTGGCTCAGGCACTGGCGGCAGCGGCTCTGGCACCACTAGCAAGAAGAAGAAGAAACTATCCGACAAGATCCTACCTCAGAAAGTGCGCGACTTGGTTCCCGAGAGCCAAGCGTACATGGACCTCCTTGCTTTTGAAAGAAAACTCGACTCGACCATTATGCGCAAGAGGTTGGATATTCAGGAGGCGCTGAAAAGACCTATGAAGCAGAAGAGGAAATTGAGAATTTTCATTTCTAACACGTTCTATCCGGCTAAGGAACCGCAACCAGATGGTCCTGACGGCCCATGTCAAGAAGGGTGAGGTCATTGGTATACAGTATGTCGATGGGTACATTCACAAAATGTCGTACCTGTCAAGAGGGATTTCTAGGCGATATAAAATCCGTCCTACTACGGCGAGTTATAACATATAACTATTTTTGTTGACAGTTCAGTGGCGTCCTGGGAACTCCGCGTGGAAGGCCGCCTATTAGATGATCAAAAAAACGATCCTAACAAAGTGAAACGCAAGTTTTCATCATTCTTCAAATCGCTGGTTATAGAACTAGACAAGGACCTCTATGGACCTGACAATCATCTGGTGGAATGGCATAGAACGTTGTCTACACAAGAAACTGATGGATTCCAGGTGAGAAGCGATGGAATAAAATGTTGAGAATCTTTTCCCAAACCTCATCCAAATCTAAGACAGCGGGGATGTACATACAGTTAAGTTTGAAGAATTGGATAGGGTCATCCAAATCCGCCTGGCCTTTTTAAATGATACCAGCATGACCTGTCGATTTCAGATAGTAGCTTATATAGAACTTGAGTTCAGAGGGGGCCCATAGATCTCAGGTGGTTTTAAAATGCAAAAAAGAACTCGAATACCTAAAAACCAAAATTTGAAATAGGATGAGGTAAGAATTGTGTGATGCTGTCCGTTATCGTGCGTCTTAAAATATATTCCAAAAAAAGTTTATTTACCCTTGAGCTTGAAGAGTGGTGTCAGTGTAATTGTCCGAAGAAAGTATATAAAATTTTATTTTTGCATCTTATACATCCGAAAAAATTCTTTCGTGATTTTTTCAATATATTTGATGCTGTGGAACTCAAAAAATGTCAGATCCATTACAAAATAAACATTTATGAATATCCCTTGATACGTTACTAAATGTCTATTAAAACTTTAAACGCAGATTTAAAAATGTTTGAAGCTAGCACCAACGAAGAAAATCATAAACATAAATTAACACACATGAATTTCCAGTTCATTTCGATATCTAATCCCAAAGGTAGAACAAAGGTAAAAACTACACGGTGCTTCTGGGCCCTTAGCTAGGAATAATTTCTTGGACCCAGCATTCCAGTCGCCTCTTATTTCTAGCGCTAGCAAATACTTCATCATTAAAATGTTAAAGCCTACGGCATGTACCCCGCAATTCTGGAACATCGTAAACTTGGAACACGTCAGTTAGCTACTGGCTGGTAAATCTTGGAATGAATAAATAACCTATATAACATACGTTTTCGCCATGTTTTGGACTGCCTCCTTATAAAAGCTATTGCTATGTCCGCTACGACAAAGTAATAGTTCACCTAAAAATTGGCGAATTTGCCCAACCTTTGATCAGCATCTTGTTCCGTTCGGTAACTCCCTCCCCCCCTCTTATACAGGCTGACCCAGAAGTCGACATCATGCCGGAAACGGGAGATAGGGCAAGTCATATTAGCTATCAGAAAAATATAAAATAAAATCTAAGTTGTGTACTTTTAAAATTATAGTCAGATAGTACCGCCACTTTTATTAATTCATGATTGTGTAGTGCCACCATGTCTGTGTACACCATACAGGAATACACCAACATGCACCTTATTTATGGAGAATAATATAGATGCAATGGTAGTGCTGTAGCTAGGCTTAATCGTGAGAGGTTCCCAAATGATGCTCGTCATCCCGATCACCGAGTTTTTGTGAATAAAGCACATGGTGAAGGAAGAATTTCCTTACCTTACGAGGACGTCATATGACAAGCAGTCGAAGATCCGAGTACTTCAGTACGTCAAATAGAAACAAGCGCGGGAGCGCCCAAAAGTACAGCCCGCAGAATCTTGCGAAAGAACGAGCTCCACCCGTACCACGTACAGCGAGTACAATCTCTACAACCCCGGGATTATCTTGCAAGAGTTGAGTTTTGTCAAACAATGTTACGTCTCTGTAACTGTAACGGGAAGATCCGCGATGTTTAGAGAAAATTTAATGGGCCGATAAGTCGACATTTACATGAATCTACACAACTTACACAAGTGGCATGTAGACAATCCACATTTGATGAGACAAGATGAATCACAGTATCGTTTTAAAGTAAACATGTGAATCGAGGTTCTAAATAGGAGAATCATTGTATCCTTTGAGCTGCCAGAGCTCTTGAATTTATTGGAAGACGTGCCACGAAGCATTTGCATATACAGGGTGTCCGCAAAGTTGGGGTTTTCCTTTTCAGAAACAACTACCCTTGAAATAACAAAGGTAATGTGTAGTGAAACGAGGGCGACCAAGTTAAAAAAAAATAAAGGAAAAAGTACTCACTCTCCAGTTAACGAGAAGCGCTAAGTACGTTTCTGCCTGAAATCGAAAGTTATTCACGCCATTACGCGTGAACGTAGATTCGTCTGTCACCAATATGCACTTCAAAAAGTCCGGATTATTGTCATGTTGATGCAACAACCACTCACAAAACCGCACTCTAGCTGGAAAATCGTCAGGTTGAAGGGCTTGTACACGTTGGACGTTTGCCACATTTTAGTTTTTGATACTTGCACTTCTCTAGCCACGTCTCTAGTGCTGGTTGAGGGATTCTCGTCTACGCGATTCAGTAGTTCTTCCTCAACTTGCACCATTCGTGGTTGTCTAGGCCTCCCACTGTGCCCACCTCGAAATTCCTCCAAATGGCCCGTATCCCTGGCTCTCTGGACCAGATACACAAATCTGCGGGGTCTTGGATGATGTCGTCTAGGGAAACGATCTGCATACACTCGCGACGATTCTGTATCATTTTGAAGACATTCGCCATAAATTAACAGCATATCAACGAGTTCATTATTGGTGTATGACTGTGCCATTTTTATTTTTTTTTTTGAAACGCAATCGATTATACGGGCTCGTTACCTCTATACGCGTGACCCTTTACCGTCAGTTGAAGGTTGCATACTGACCTGACACACTGACCCCGACCCCCGACCCAGTTCTGTCGTCGGGTTCAGCTAGTAGCCGGTACCAGTCTGAGATATCACGGGTCGCGGCTACAGGACGGTATTCAGATATTTTTGATGTTGCAGAGCCCTTTATCTCGGTTCCCTTAAGACATTGGTGTATATGGTACTAAGAAAAATTGCTTATGTTTTCAAGATCTACACGTCGTGTAAAGGAAAACCCCAACTTTGCGGACACCCTGTATAGTACATGTGTTACCAGCAAGTCGACTGCCCGCCGCACTGTGCCCGTTTAGTTAGAGAATGTCTTGATGAGGAAAACCCGAGCAGATGGATAGGGCGGTCTGGTACAATTTCGTAGCCAGTCCATTCACCTGGCCTAAATTCACCCATTTTTTTACTGGGGAGCGGTAAAAGAAAAACTACTCAAAGCCAATCGAAATTTTGGGAGATCATTTTTAACAACATATCAAGCTTGCATTACTGCTGAGGGAAGGCAGTTTGAATATTTATTGTGAATTTAGTAAAGGTGGCGTTACTATATGTCGTGCTGACACTACGTAGAATGACACTGTCCGTCACTCCTCTAAGAAAAAATTAGAATTTGTAGGAATTAGAACTAAAAGATCATCACAGGGTGTAGATTCTCCCGATTTTTTTAAAGCCTATAATTTGAAAAGTACACAATTTTTTATATTTTTCTGATAACTATTATGAATTGGTCTATCCCGCGTTTAAGGCTTGATGTTGAATTCTGGTACACCCTGTATACGCAGCTGATACCTCAGAACGTCAATGCTGCAGTGGAGGTGCCAGAAGACTACAGTTACCTGCTGCCGTACATAAGGGTCATTTAGAAATACTAGACCTATACCATACTGATGATTTCTCAATAGCATGAAACAACGTTGTATGCGGCTGGTTATGGTCGCAGAGAAGAAAAGCATTTCCATCATGAAACTAAGTGTTACCAATTTTCGTTTCTGTTAGGTGAAACGTCCCGGTGACAAAAACGTTCGCTGTACGATCCTGTTGTTGTTGGATTACCAGCCTTTGCAGTTCAAACTGGATCCCAGATTGGCCAGATTGTTAGGAGTCCATACTCAAACTAGACCAGTGATCATTTCTGCACTTTGGCAGTATATCAAGACACATAAGTAAGTATAACTCCATTCGATTAACACTATAAAAAATGCTCAATTGTTGTAGAGCCAAATTTGGGGAAAAAATGTGCCACCTGCGTCGGTTATATAGCACTAAATTCGCTTTGGATTTTGAGTCTAACCACCGGCCTTACATAGACTAAAAATCTTAGTGCAGTTAACTGATTTGCAGATTTTTGAAAATGTAAACATAGGAAGCGTCAAAATATTGTACGTAGAACTGTTCAAATGCCCAAGGTCTTTGAGCGGGGTTTTTGGCCTTGAAAATAACTTATAGTTGATCGTACCTATGAGATTTTTGCATTTAAATATTTTAGAACATGTGTATTTGTATTTTCAACATTGTTCCTTTTATTTTCACCCATTTTGGAATATTTCAGATATGGTTTTTTTATGAGTGCATTGTCGCAAATTCAAAATGTTAAGCCTCATGCCATACTGCTTAGAAGGCATTTGGATTGAAATGCCCAAAAGATGAAAAACGACTTTTTATGAAATTTTTAGACTGCAAGACGCCCACGAACGTGAATATATCGTCTGCGACAAATACCTGGAGCAGATCTTCGGTTGCGCCAGAATGAAGTTCGCAGAGATCCCGCAACGTTTGAACCCCTTGCTGCACGCCCCTGACCCTATTGTCATCAATCACGTGATTTCGGTGGAGGGGGGAGGTGCTGAAGCTAAGCAGACAGCTTGTTATGACATTGATGTTGAGGTAAGTGAAAAGTGATGCCAGATCTACCGTTTTACGGTAGATCTTCCGTTTTGCGCCGACTTTTCTGAAAAGTGCTTAATTTTTACAGCTTTTATCGCACTAATTTCGATCACATAAGCCTCCCTAAACGTGCAATCCTACCATTTTTTTTCAAGAAAAAGTATATTGCTGTATTCTGGTCAGTTCTTGAGGTATTGTTAGACCTGCACGTCAACGGGCTTGGCAACTCACCGGTAAACTTTCCACGGCCATATTTCAATCTGTAGTTTTTCAATCTAGCGCTGATTAACTTATTCTATCTGAAGATATCCAACCCAATACTATGTTGATAGAACTTCATTGTCTAGCCGAATCAAACCACATGTTTTAATTTCTGCTTATTGTACGACCTTTAGGCCACCGCGGTGGCCTTTTTGAAGTACATTGACAATTAATGACAATATTGTCCTATATCCCCTGAACATGCAAGCCATAGGATAAGTTTTAGGAATCACAATAATACTATATTCCCGCGTCCAAAAAGTCGGAGATAAAATGAAATACCAAAACGTCATCTGTGAAAATTTTTCACAGCCATGTTCTCTTCTTCAAATTAGTTAGAAATCTAATTTGGAAATAGATGGCGCCGTGGCCAAATATATACTATATGCTAATACGTTTGGCTACAGCGCCATCTACAAGACAATAACTTTTCAAAGTATATTTAAAGTATAATTAGTTCTGAGAGGAGGAACATCGTTGTGACAAATTCTCGTAGATGACGCTACGGGAGCTCATTCCATCTGAAATATTTTTTTAGTTATGGAAATATGGTATTAGGTTCGCTATATCCAGTAAAATACGTGAACCAATGGTGAATGTGACATTCCAGCTTGTTTGTATTGTATACAATACTTTACCACATTCTGAACTGTATTTAGGTGCTTCCTTGCGTTGTTTTTATACTGTTTGCAGTTACTCATCTGTAACATTTAATTCTTAGCTGGCATGAAATACAAAGGGTACTATAAAAGTTTTGCAATACAGCTTTATTTATTGACTTCGTTCAAAGTAATTCCCGCCAAATTCAATACACTTCTCTCTCATCCGCCAAAACCAGTTCTTAAACCAGCTTTGCCAAGTTTCACGCGGGAGTGCGGCACACTCGTTGACCCAAGGTCTCAGAAGGTCCTTATCGCTAGAAACCCGTTTTCCTTCTAGCTTCATTTTCACATGGGAAAACAGTGCAAAGTCTCGGGGAGCAAGACCTGGACTGTAAGAAAGGGTGCTCAATAAGTTTCAGTCCAGTAGTGGTTAAACACTCGGTGTAGGCTTTAGCGCGATCAGCTGGAACATTGACATGGTGGAGATATCAAATGTCCATTCTTGACTTTGGCCGCAGATTTTTCATAGGCTCTATGACTTTAGGCAGGCACTTTTCCGTGTACCACTGTGACTATCTTCTGTGTGTCCAGAATGACACGCTCCACAATCCCGCCTGATTTGAAAAATACAGCTATCATTTTTTTAACAGATCGGGATTTTCTGACAGCTACGGGTGTGACATCATCATCAAAGATCCAAACTTTATTTTGAGTCTTGGTCGGCACATCGTAATAATAGAGCCAAGTCTCGTCACCTGTCACGATGCTGTTCACATACCGAGATAGCTGCTATCAAACATTTTCAACATCTTTCGGCACTAAGTCCTACGACGAGTCTTCTGCTTTTTCGTCAGACTATGCGGTACCCAGAGAGAACAAAGTTTCCTTACGTGTAAATGGTCATGCAGAATTGAATGAATTGCTGGTGCATAGAGGTGTAAGATCTCCTCTATCTGTTGGTTTGTCATTCTCCGGCCTTCGTCAAGCATTTTCCTCACAGCAGTAATGTTTTCCTCTGTTACTGACGTTTGCGGCCTTCCTTCCGTCTCAGCGACCTCCAGAGTGAAATTGTGTCTTTGGAATTCTCTGTACAACCTGAATATAGTCGTACGGTGAGGACAATCATTCTTTAATGCAAGCGTCATTTCTTCTAAGCACTGGTCTATGCTTACGCGTAAAGTTATGCCGTAAAACTGCCCTTATCTCACTTCGTGACCACGATGCCATAGTCTGCACCTTACACTGTCAATACGAATGAACAACTAAATCAAAAGACGTGCTACTGGCGGCTACTATGCACTCATGGATATGTCTCAACATGCAGCCTCCTGCGTCCGTTTGTTAAGTCATATTGCAAAACTTTTATAGCCTTTGTATAGCTATATCGGTTGATTCATTCTGATTGTATAACAAAACTTTCCTAATCAATTTATGCAAAACAACCGACACAAAGGCATCTTCAACGCTCCGAAATATAAAGTAGTAGGATGCACGCTTCTGTCATTTGACTATATGGGGTTATTTTTAATGTCACTAAATCATCAACTGTAATTTGTTTTCACGTTTTGACGTGATGGACTAACGTTGAAAATAGTGTATCTTGTGTTTGTTACGAGAGGTAATATATGTGTATTGCAACGCCCTCTGTCACTCAGTATCATTTATTTTAGGTCGACGACACTTTGAAGACTCAAATGAACAACTTTTTGCTAAGCACAGCCAGTCAGCAAGAGATTCAAGGACTAGATTCGAAGATCCATGAAACTGTTGAAACTATCAACCAACTGAAAACCAATCGAGAATTTTTCCTGAGCTTCGCTAAGGATCCGCAACAGTTCATCCACAAGTGGATCGTATCACAAACTCGGGATCTCAAGGTGAGTCTTTTGTATACGTACAATGAAAATTTGAAAATCCCATCACGTTTTGCTGGAAGACATATGGTACGTATTCAATCATTCAAATGAGTATAGATTTCCATTATAAAAAAGTGGTTATCTCCATCTGACGTCAACAGGTATTTTTCTCATTATTATAAATGTCAAAATTTCGATCGACAGTCATAGTTAAATACAAGTTGGAAGTTACATTGATTGCTTAAGTCAGGCCTCTCCAACTCAGGTGATACCAGTGCAGCGCCGAGCACCGCTCGCAGCAAAGTGCTGCGGGGTGACTCCGTGAAGGTGGGGGAGGGATTAGGCAGCAGCATACGCATCGCGAGGAAGGTGTTGTGCTAACCGTAGCATCCTGCGAATATAAATGACCCGGGAGCTGGTGGCATTGAGTATACCTTCATCGCGGATTCGACTAAATTTAGTAATAATATGTGGTTTTTAAGTAAATGAACAAGAAGAGCTCAGAAGTACCTGCCATACCGACTTGATACAGCATGACAAGATAATTTCACCGTCATCACCGAATATAATGAAGCCTACAAGGTTTGATGGAAATTTTAGGCTCATTTGGAAAAACATGGTATGACAAACTGATTTCCGCCAGAAGTTTCTGCCGTACCGACTGAAAAATAATACATCCTGTTTGTATGCTTCGTGCTTGCATTTAAAAGCTCATTTGAGTCTGTCAGTTTGACACCAGGCTACTAGATGTTTGAAAGTAAATGTAAAATGAATATGAAACGACATGACCGTTGATATACGTATAGGTTATGGTAAAATCCTACCGTCACGTTGTATCTTCAAGTCGATATGACAGGTACTTTCATCGGCATACCAAGCCCTTTTTGTTCATTTACTTAAAAACTACAAATTATTACTAAGTTTAGTCGAATCCGCGATAAGGTTTAATTTCGCCGGCTCCCAGCCCTAACGGAAAATGAGTGGAGTGACATTCGTATTGACATTTGAATTGGTCTGATCGAGTCAACGCGCGGGTGATAAAATAATGTTCATAATTTCGACGTAAACACATTTATTCTTAAGATGATCTTTGACAGCGTTTCGATTCAACAAGTTTTCTAATATTCGGTATAGTGGCTTGAGCAGTGGAAATTCTGAGTATCTCCTGTAAGGACACATCAGACAAAGACCTGTTTTTAGTTTTGTTCAAATTCATTAAAGAAAAAATCTGCTCGCAGAAGTACGTTCTACCGAACATGGAGCAAGTTTCCAAGGCCAGTGCAAGAATTTTGGGAAAATCTTGCTGCTTAACACCTTGATAAAACGAAATTAAATTACTATTGTAGTATTTACAAAAAATAGGCTTCCATGCAGGATTGAATGACATCGTTTAAAAAAAGATGCACGTTAAGACGCTAAAAAACCTGTCCACTTTGTCTTGTCCTAATAAGAAATGGCTCGCGCCCGAGAGACTGTCGGCTAATATGTTTCTCTCTGTCGCTACGGCTGTGCGGTCGAGGTGGAGGGAGAACGACACCGGTGCCGCTGGGTTCAGCACCGGAGCGCACCAGCACCAAGTGCTCGAGTTGGAGAGGCCTGGCTTAAGCACGAAAGCATAGCAGAAATTTCCTTAGAACTTTATTTACCCTTCAAAGAAAGTTGTATCGTTGTACATCTTACTTGACAACTAACAGTTGTGTGTATACCCCGACCAAAAATACACTCGGTTGTGTAAGAAAAGAAACAAACGCCGATATATCGGATCGGCCGATTATCGATATCGACAAAAATCATGCGTATGTCGATCTCTAAACAACTCCCTTTCGTGACCGAGGTTAAAAGTGAGGAAAGCATAAGCTGGTCAAGAATAGTCGGTAATCACCAACTAAACATACATCGGTAATAAAAAAGTGTAACATACTTTTGAGACGACCCTTGCAACTGAGTGAACTCATCCATATGGTGAGGCTCATATCGCTTCTCTTGGAAAGAAAACTTTTCATCCGCTGTGGCATGCTCCTTCTTATGCAAACTTCCATCATATGGCTTCCCACAGAAGCAGATGGGTGATTTCTTCTCTGTCCGCAAGATATCCGTAGTAATTGACGGTTTCTCCTCTTCATCCCAGAATATTAATGCGGGATTGGTCTTGGCTCTGATATTGTTTCTATTACATATCAACACCTCCTTTCCTGTAAGATCAATTCGATCCTTGACTAAGAAGAAGCGCCCCAGCTCTCATTCGGTTCCGATGGGTGGCCGACTTCTACCAAAGAGCCGTTCATTTCGATTGGTCAGAGTCCAGATCACCCATTACTTGATCTGGTACGAGAACTTCTTGCCAATCGCGGCGACTGCTGGGAAAGGAGAAAAGCTAGGCCATTTGTTTAGGGCTAAAAAGTGCTTTTCGCGGTGCTCCGGTTATTTAGGCTTCTGCCTACGGGGCTGCTTCGTAAAAAGAAAAAATCCTTGCGAATTATTTGTCAGAATTCTTACAGGCATTGTCGTTTTTTTTCAGACGATGACAGATGTTGTTGGAAACCCAGAAGAAGAAAGAAGATCAGACTTTTTCTACCAACCGTGGGCTCAAGAAGCAGTCTGTAGGTACTTCTACACGAAAGTGCAACAGAAAAGGGCTGAACTGGAACAAGCACTTGGCATCAGGAACAGCTAAATAATATAAAGCACAAGAACAAGATGATTTTTTCGTGTATTTCTTATTTGTAGTATGAATCACTCAATATTCATGTTATTACATGTTATACAAGTATATTGTTTTAGAATTCCCATCCAAATAAAAAAAAAACTATAGCTGTTTTGCGAATAACATAAATTACTGCAAATATTGACAAATAAAATACGGCAATGGAAACTTTTAAAGTTGCATGATAACTCAGAAATTAATATCAAAATTTAATGCGTAATGTCATGTTAGTGCAATCGTACATAAGAATGGCTTTTGCATTTAATAGTGCGCACGGGCACGGGACAGGGGTTGTAATGCGCATCGTAATTTTTTGAAGTAAATTAAACTTGATTCACCAGCAAACTTCTTGTGCATAATAGAGTTTAAAAGTTATCACGGATGCTACCGATAAGTAAAGGGCGTCGAGTCAAATTTGGAGTGCATTTGTAGAATTTGCATAAAATTATAAGTAAGAAAAAAAACAAATATGATCGATAGTTGTTGTCATGTTTGCCGTGATTAATGTTTCATTGAATATACACTTGGAGAACAACACTAAAATACGTTAAATATCGTGCATTACTACAGGATATATAATGGGCACTATTTGCGAAAGTGATATCCTCCACATTTATCGCCATTTGCAAATTAATGACGGCAACTAAGAATAAAAAAAATAGAAAGACCTGCACAAGTAACTGAAACAAGCTCATGGATAGTGCAAAAGGTTTTTTAATAGTAATTTGATGCAAAAAGTTAACATCTAATTCAGTATTCACGCGGATCTAAAATTTTTCGATAACGTAAAATCTATCTTGTTCAGATTTTGCTGGCAATAAGGATATCGCATAATATTAACAGGGGCTTACAATTATATGGACAATAGTAGCTGTTGCGCACTGTTACCTCTGTTTTTTTCAAGTAGAGACTTTGAGATCAAACATATTTTATTCAATACAAAATAACAGAATTATTCTAATTTGAATCAGCGTCTTGCTTTTCGTTCAGCAAAAACTTCCATCGCAGAATCCAAATTGACTGTATTAGCTACTGATCTTTCGATATAGAGGATAGAGAAGTTTTTAACTGTGTCTTTAGCCAAAGAAGCTCGACGGTCTTTAATAATTTTCAAAGAGCTCATGACACCTTCAACACTAGCTGAACCGATAGGCAAAGTTAAAAACAATCTGAATAAACTGCAGCTCTCTGGAAAACTGTCTACAAAATTGTTTGCAATCATCAACTTCAAATAATCCAGCGGGCTGTCATTAGTAAAATTACGATTTTCCGAAAAATACATGCTCGTAAAACTGGCTCACATTTTAGATCTGTAGTGAAAAATTCCGAATATTTTTCCATCAAATTAGTGACGCTGGTTTCTAATTCGTTTTAGATTGACTAATTTCTTTGGCCTCAAAGAACCAAACACATCAGTCACTTCACGAAATCCTTCAGTACGTTTTTGCATTTTGTTACTCATTGAATCCAAAACTTCGTAGTAATTTATTCGACGTTTTTCGTGTGTTTCCAGTCAGCAGCTTTTTCGTGGAACATTTTTTTTGATTTTTCTCTTTCTGACAATGGGAAAACCAGGATTTTCCCATTCTTAGCCTTCAAAACAAAATTGTCGTATGTGCTTTCGCTCCTCAAATCTTTTAATTTTTTTAATGCTGCTGAAATGCACCTTTGAGCCATCATCAAGTCTATTTCTTTCTTTTGCATTTGAACCTGCATAGTATTTATTCATTACGCTCAATACTGAATGCCACCAGAACAAATTGAGGAAAAAGGTCCAGTTCATGGAGGAAAGGAGAGATCTTGCATTCATTATATCTTTGCCAGAAGCTCATACTTTTGAAATTTCATCTTCTATGCAAATGATAATACATTCAAAACATTTCTTCCACGATACTATCACGAAGAAAATATATATGTCATCAAATAAAAAAATGCACAGTATTCTGAAAGTTTATGGTTATAAGCATTGAAAACGTGAAAAGACTCTAAGAGACGCATTAGAGTCTTTATTAGACTGAATGAGGCTGATTCATACCACGAAGATATTTATTTACTGAACATTATATGCCAGGTAATAATCACTGTGAGCACAAAATAAAAAAAATAACCCCTCCACTCCTTGAGAAATAAAAGGGTAATTCGGTCATTTTTTTAGAAATGAAATAGTCATTTTTCAAAAACTATCTTAAGAAATGAAAGGGAAATTTTTTTATTGAAACTGAATGCTAACGCGCTGTTTCATAAACATTACGCAAATGGTCATTAAGAGAATATAACAACACTCTGATTTCTTATCAATTTTACATTCAGACGCGCTGAACAATATAGACACTAGAGCTGATTTTTTGCTGGGGGGCCCTATGACCAGCATTCCTTGGTGGAGGGGGGGGGGGTATCTTTCAAGTAAGCATCCTGCTGGCTACATTTTTTGTGTAACTAAAAACTCGCCCTCTATATATATATATATATATATAGATAGCACAAGTCTAAACCCGCGACTCTCTCGCGTGGAAGTAGTATAAAGTATACATGCAACAATAAATTAATTTCAATATTTCGCTTTTTATATCCTTTACAAAAAGTAGGGAATTTACATGTTCGTTGGCAAGAATATACTGGAACTAAAAATTGCCCTCAATATGTATCTCAAGAATTAAAAATAGAATATTGTTTCTGTTGAAAATTCATTTGATCTTCAAATGACTTTGATGGTCATAGGACACATGAATGTAAGGTTTTTCTCTTTTTATTTTTTATGTCAAAAATAGAGGTTTTCATTATTAAGTAATTTGGTAGTTCACATAAAAAGAGGTAAGTAGTGATTCGCTTTGGACCTCGAAATGTTATAGGTAACACTAAGCTTTGAATTTTATAAATAACTTTTCGTCTCACAGCATTTAGCAAAAAATGTAGCAATACTTGCAATAAACAGAGGTCTGATATTTCTCTTCGGCCCTCGGAATGTTTTTGATTTGTAGTCTAATCATATTAGCAAATTTCCCTGAAATGATTGTGAAGTCGGGTTTTTATTGATGCAAGTTGTTCAAAGGGGTATTTAAAGCATGGATGCATAAAATGGGTACACCATTTTTTGTGGAAAAACTATTCCACAACAAAGAATGGGGAAACGTGTTTTTTTGGGTTCAATTTAAAGTGTTGGCAGGAACAAAAAAACTCTCCAAATAAGATTTTTAGGTATTTATGAGACCTACAAAATGAGTCCACACGTAAAAAGATCCGACTAATAGTAAGAGAGTTATGGCCGAAAACCGATGCAAAATGCAGGTTTTGGCACTTGTAGGTAATGCGACAATAATTTCACGCAGCTTGTTGAAATTCTTCAAATCCGTAGGCTTCTTACTTCTAAATAACCACAACAAAATTGTAATCGATTGGTCAAGTAGTTTTTGAGAATTTCTAATTGTTTATCTCAAAACACCCGTCTTCCGGCCATAACTACCAGTTTACTGAGCAATATTCGAAGGGCATTTTATATCATAATGCACATGAATCACAAACCATTCCGAAACATGAATGTTATTTTTATGTCAAAAACAAAGGGATATGTTTTTGAGAGGGTATGAAGAAGTCTTGAAGAAAAATTGTTTTCTTCGTAACAAAAGGTGATAGACACATCCGCCATTTTTTTTAAAATATGTATATTTGAATTTGTTTAGAAGAAAAAAACGTAACCCTTCGTTTTTCGCACAAAAATAACTATTTTTCGGAATGGTTTGTGATTCACGTCGGAAAGGTAAATTCGTGTATATTGCTCAGTAAACTAGTGGTGATGGCCGGAAGACAGGTGTTTTGGGATAAGCAACCAGAAATTCTCAAAAAGTACTTGACCAATCGACTTCAGTTTTGTTGTCGTTAATTAGAAGTATGAAGCCTACGGATTTCAAGAATTTCAAGTAGCTGCGTGAAATTATTGTCGCATTACCAAGTGCCAAAACCTGCATTTTGCCTCGGTTTTCGGCCGTAACCTTTTTATTATTAGTCGGATCTTTTTACGTATAGTCTCATTTTGTAGCTCTTATCAATATCTAAAAATACCTGGCAACACTTTCAATTGAATCCCAAAAAAACGTTCTCTCATTATTTGTTGTCGAATAGAAAGTTTTCCCACAAAAATTGGTATACCCATTTTATGCGTGTTTTAAATACCGCCTTGAGCAAATTGCATCAGTAAAACCGTACTTTACAATTATTTCGTAAACCAGGGGTATTTTCGTCTAATATGATTAGATTATTTGCACTATATTTCAACAATGAGTAAAAGAATACAACGAAACAGTTATTAATTACATTTTATTTGATCCTAAATATAAATTATATACAACAGAAAATGACATTCCTAATACTCATATAGTAAAAGACATCCATGCAACAACAAATTTTTCTAAAAGACATTATTTTCTCTCAGAAATTGTGCATGAGGTATGGCGATCAAGGTTGGAAAAATCATTTGCTCTATTATAAATATATTGCTAGTCTCACAATTAAAATAGTTTCATAATGCTTATCTCAGTTCTAGACAGACAAAAATTTTCTATCTTGGTTGCTTTGACATTTAGCATTTAGCATATAGACATTTCCGAGGTTATGTGGCAATGCATGGCATGTCCCAATTTTCACAGTATTCCAGAGTAAACTCTCATCTGTCAATCTACATTCCCTTACAGTGTATATTA
Source organism: Acanthoscelides obtectus (assembly GCA_963669975.1). NCBI lineage: Eukaryota > Metazoa > Arthropoda > Insecta > Coleoptera > Chrysomelidae > Acanthoscelides > Acanthoscelides obtectus. The sequence goes on from CAVLJG010000001.1 coordinate 44,171,936, forward strand.
AAAAACCAAGTGATTTACAAATGCACCCCAATTTTTGGTTACTAGTGAATACATGTTTCTCTCTGCTTCGCCTATTTTTGATCACAAGACTTGTTGATGCTTGCTACAGATTCTTTCTTATCATCTCTGGTCTCTATAATACGACTGTTAGCATTGAAGATATTTCCGAATTTAAATATTTTTACAATGGGTGAATTAGGTTGCTACCCCACAGCCACCAGTAAGACTTGAAATATGCGTTCTTGTGGTGGTCAACAGATTTTTTATTCGAAACTAAACCTAACAAAAAACTGGTCATCAGGTTTCGACATAACAAGTATTTCGCCTTTTTTCTTGATGTCTGCTATGCAAAGAGCAAGCTTTTTCATGAAATACTTATTTTTAAAAACCTGTCTACCAGAGTTTAAAGTTGTCTTCATGATAGAAAACTGGTGACATCCTCAGATCCCCCAGCTATATAACTGTCAGATGAAAAGTGGTACTCTTTTGACTATCAAAGGTTTTAACAGAGGAGGCAATCGAACAGCTGAATGGTATCAGGCGATGTTGCAACACTGGAAAATTTGGAAATGAGGATAAACCACGTATTGCCACATAACTTTAGAAAAATATCATATCATCTCTCTTTAAATTTCAGTAAAGCCGGTGCTACCATTACCGAGATTACAGGCGGCAATAAAGACAACAACATCGACGGCAAAATTATAGAATAAAAAAATGTCACTTATAAAACTCATCTTGTCGTTGCGTCTCTGATCCATCCTTAGCCTTGTCAACAAATGAAACCTCAGATGAATAAACTGTACTGATGTTTCAGCTTCCACAGAAACATTTTTCAAAGTATAAAATAAAAAAGAAATAATCATCTGTGGTTTTGTCTATTGACCAGGTTTAAATGAGAAGCAAAAGTCTCTCATGTTCATCTAGCAGGCCGAAAGCACTGAAACTAGCAAATTAGTAATACAAATTCACCTATGTATCTGTGGCTTGTCTGGATTATAAAGAGTGTCACGGAATTAAGACAAGATTTTCTTTAGATTATAACTTTTTTATTGAATAAAGTACATAAGATGGGGTTAGTCCATTGCAAGGAATATAACATCAGACAAAAGGTCCTCCCTCAGCTTTACCGACATATATTCACTATTTTATCAGAATTTCTTATGACAGCTGCATAAATATGGCTGAATTTCGTTGATGAAACACTAGATTTCTAGCTTTAATGCAGAAGTGCATATTATGGTTTTCTTTCTGCCTAAATTGGTGACAAGATGGCACCAGATCTATACAGCGTATGAAGTAATTCAATTGCTTCACAAGATATTTCCTGATTGTGTACTCTCTCATTTCAGTGATCAGATCATTTGTTTGAACATCATTGGATTTGTTTTACTGAGGTTACTTGAAGTCAAATGTCTATGCCTACAAAATTATGCAGTGAAGAAGCCACATTTAAGGAGAATGGTCATTTTTGACATAAGAGTGTATATATACCAGCATACCTCAGAAGGTAATTTGGCTCATTTATGCTATTCCACACATAACCCTATAATGTGCACTTTTGATTAAAAAAAATAATCAAAAATAAATATCAATCTTATGAGGAAAAACTGGTTTGTATTTACTCAGATTCTGTATAAATTTTGTGACTCCCTTTAGCTCAGAAGGTTGTCCAGACCAATAGACAAACCCCAAATATTTGCAAATGCCATAAGAGATAATCATATTAGGTTATGAGTTTTAGCAAACTTCAAAGCCAGACCTGAGAATCAAAGGTAAAAAATCATCCTTGGGAATTTAAAACTGCAAATACTCATTCAGTTTTAAGCCGTTTAACTGATGGCGCCATTTCGCTACCCTGTGAATTGGAGTCTTCAGAGAATGTCATGTGGGTCGAGGAGAAGTCTGTAGGACCTTGGGAGTCACTCACAGTTGAAAAACCTGTAACAAAATAGTACATTAAATACATTGGTGGAGAAGTATGCCATTATTGGCATTCTCCCCCTTATTGAGCTACAGGGTGTTGAAGTTATGATTTTAAAACTGAAAAAAAATGGAGTAGAACACGTATTGAAATATTGTGCACATGGTATTAAATAGCATTGTCAATCCAAACAAAAAAGTATATTGTACAAACCATATCAGCAGTCAAGACATTTTTATCCCCACATAAGGAAAACATTTTTATCCCCACATAAGGAAAAATAAACATATTTTCTAGCCATCTGAATCTTTAAAACATGTACTGCATTTTAGAATAAAATCTTTGGTTTTACATGAATTATCTATTATGAGAAATGCAGTTTGTGAGCTGTGGTTCAATGTCATATTTTCTAAATACCTATGAGTAAACTTACATGTATTAGAGTCTTCAGCTATGCTAAAGTTAGAGTTTGAATTAGAAGTGTCCATTTGAATCTTCCGAGCCACATTTTCTTTATTCTCCCTATGTTTCAAGCCCTTTTTGGGTTCTGTTACAGGAACCCACTTGTAGATCTTCATTGTAGTGTCTCCTATTGTAACCCATTTCTTCTCCCTTTACAAAAATAAATACGAAAGTAAGAAACATACTGTACAGGGAAGTTGTTCACAACATGGTTGACTGGGTAGCACTGATTCTGATTGTAAGCTTCAACTGAGTGATCTGTATACAGATTGTTTCAGATAAACATGGCAACATTCCTAGGGTCGAAAGAACATCCAAAAATAACAATAAATATTGTATAAACGTAGGTCGTAAATGTCCCATTACCAAGAGACAGGGAGTTGTAAATTTCTACACAACTGATGAGACTAAAGAGGACAAAACATGAAAATAGTGACGCGAATAAAAGTGAAACTAGCTGGTATCTTGCGGATGTATAAATTAGGGAGAAAATCGACAGGATAGTGGATCTAAAAGAGGGTTTTTAGGGTCTCAAAGGGTACTTACCAATGCCGAACTTTATCAATAACATTCATAACCTTCTTGATATCATCTTTGGCCCTACTTCGAGTCTCCGCTCTTATAGAACGGGACATTTTGGGAGTTACAGAAGCAATTTTGGCGAATTTTTAAAACGTTTCACAGTATACGTTATTTACTAGTCGGAAAATCAATAATTTTTTAACATGAATCTGTAAACATGGGAGAGAAGTAGAGAAGAGGGGGACAAAAAGATGGTGGTGTAGTCCAGTCCATGTAGATATGTTTGGTAATAGTAATGAGCTCATAGATTTTTGTAGTCTAGTCTGAATAATCACTTTTGAAGAATATTCTAGTTAGACAGTTGGACAGTTAACACGTTATAAAAAGTGCTCTGGTATTCCTCAAATTTCATGGGTCTAACACCAGCGATTAATTTATTTCTTTTCTTACAAGTCTCCCTTGGTGGTGCGAGGAGTGAAGTTTTTGTGTTATGTGCATTTATTTGCGAGAAATTGCAGCAATTTGAATATAATATACGCCACCTCGTTTATAAAAAGTATGCCAGGCTACAAATAGTGCTGTGAATGAAAAAGAGTTGTTTCTGGTATTTTATTTAAACGCCTGTGTTATAGTCCGGTCGATTTGGATCAATATGACAAAAGGCAAGTTCAAGACCTGTGAATGTGGTAAATGTAGAAATAATATAACTAAGACACAATATAGTTTGAAATGTGCTGGGACGTGCGGTTGATGGTACGATAGGACATGTACTGGGCTATCGGATAAGCAATTGTTTGCTTATGAAAAGCGTAAGACTGCTCAGAAGTGGTTGTATGGCAGATGTGGTATAAACAGGCATTCTTCATCATCAAATCAGTCAGACGCATCTGATCCCGTACCAATGGATAATCCCAGTAACAAATACATAATCAAAACTATACAACAGAAGTTTTCAGAAATAGAAAAGGCCCTTAATTTTAATGGCGAAGTGATGGAGGAGTTACAAAGAACAATAAAAGCTATATCGGGTGAGAATCGTGGGTTGCGAAAAACACAAGAGCATCTTAAGAATCGTGTTGCTGAACTGGAGAAGGAGGTAGGAGGAAGATGAAGCTGGCAAAAAAAGGGTGATTATTACAGGAATTGAAGGAAATCAGAATATTAATGAAAACGTCAAAAAAGTCTTTTAGAAATTGGATATGGGGGAACCCAGCTATAAGGTGTTTGTTCTTTCTAAGGCTGAGGTGGATCCTACTGTGGTGGCTGTGCAATTTGATTCAGTGGAACAACGTAATACTGTTATAGTAAAGAGAATAAAGGCTATCACTGAGCAATCAAAACTGCAGCATCTGTGATTCACAATCTAGAATATTTATTAATGAAGATCTTCCAAAGGAAACTAGAGAAATTCATAAAGAGGCAAGAAAATTGAAGATTTCTGGGTTTAAATACGTTTGGTGCAGAAATGGTCAGATCTATGCCAGGAAGGCTGATGGGGAAGTTGCATTGAGGATCAAATCATTATAGCAGACATAGAAAATTAAAAAAAAATAGTGTTCAATTCTATTTGTTAGTGTTTTTTTATTGAATCCATTACCTTTTTATGAAAGATATATAATTTGCTTGCAGTTTATGTTAGAAAAGAAATTTGATATAGTTGGTGTTTGTGAGACGTGGTTGCATAATGGGATTCCCAATTCTAGTATTCACATTAATGGTTATAGATTTTTCAGGTTAGGAATTTACATAGCAGAATATATAAAATGCAAAACAATAAACATTCTCCATAGCGAAGTAGTAGACCAAATTTGGTTAGAATTTTGTATAAATAGAGTATTTCAAGTTTGGCACACTTTATAGGACACCAAGTAAAAATGCATGTGACTTCCTACTTAAGCTCGAAGCAAATCTCACTGAGCTTTATTTGAATTCTGGTACTATCATTTTTGGTGGAGACATCAATATTGATTGTTTGAACTTTCAGAACAATCAAGCTGAGGCCTTTTATAACTGTATTGAACTTTTTAATTTATCTCAATTAGTTAATTCGCCCACTCGTATCACTAATACTTCTGTTTCTCTCATTGATGTCATTCTGGTGCCTAATCATTTAAATGTATCTGACAAAGGAACAATAGATATATTGTTGATGTGTCTGATCATGTGTTGGTGTATTGTTTTTTTTATACTCCAACTACTACGAAGGCCTAAGCACCCATTGGGTACCGTGGGGCTATAGGGGGATACATGGGAAAGGGGGAACGCCACACGGACTCGAACCCGCACAGCGCGCGGCGACTGATCGGGAGACCGAAGAGTCTACTACTGCGGCCACCGCTGCTCCCTTGTACTTTGAATTTGAAATGTGTTGCAACGGAGAGTAGTAAATATGTTAGACACCTTAAAAATATAGATAAGGGCATTCTAGAAGAATTTTTGCAAATTTCTCCTTTTCTTGACTTATTTTTCATAAATAATATAAATGAAAAGGTACTATATTTCAATAGTGTTATTCTTAATATTTTTAACACTTTAGCTCCACTAAGTGAGATCAAATTTAAACATTTTAAGCCGCCATGGTTAACTGCCATTGTTAAATTAATGATGTCTCTTCGTGACAAGGCGTTTCGAAAATTTAAAAGGACCAGTTTGCCGGAACATTATTATAAACAAATGAGGAATCTCACCACCAATGCTGTTAGGGCAGAACAAAAATCATATTTTAACAGCTGCCGAGGGAATTCAAAGGCTATAAAACGCTAAATATACCTGCAGAGTTTGATGATCCGATTGAGTTAAATAAGTATTTTCTGATTCCGTCATCAAACAATGTTGATCCTGACCCTGAAAAATTTCACTTTTACAATAGTAATTTCCGTAAGGATTTTGATCGGTTATTTTCATTTGAATCTATTTCTGAAGCCATTGTTTAAAAATATCTCTATGAAATAAAAACTCGTGCAACTGGGGCGGATGGTATTAATATAGAAATACTACTTTTATGCTGTCCGCACATTCTAAAAGCCATAACGCATATTATTAATTGTTGCCTAATAGAAAATACTTTTCCAGACTGTAGGAAAGTTGCAAAAGTTCATTCTCTACCAAAGAAATGCACTATACCTAGCTTGTCGGATCTTTGTCCAATTTCTATATTACCGGTGCTCTGGAAAAATTATAAAATTTCAGTTAATGCTTCATATAGATAATTATGATTTGCTGCCTTCATTTCGGTCAGGGTTTCGAAAGGGTTTTAGTTGCACGACTGCGCTTCTAGATGTTACGAACGAAATTATCAGGGATAACGGCAATACAGCCGCTCTTGTATTGCTTGATTACACAAAGGCATTTGTTACAATTAATCACCAGTTAATGTTTTCTATTTCAAAATACATGGGATCATCCGTTAAGGCTGTTAAACTATTCAAAAGTTATTTCTCGAAGAGGGCGCAGTTTGTCATAACCTCTTCTCCGGGGTGTCTGTTTCCAAGCCTGTTCTGTGTGTGGTACTTCAAGGCTCCATTACTTTTTTCAGTATACTCTGCAAATATTACTAGTAGTTTGATATATTCAAAGCCTTATTTATATGCTAATGATATCCAGATAAAATTTTCGTTCTCTCATACAGATACAACTGCGGTTACATTATTAAATGAAGATCTTAATAATTTGACAAATGAAAGAATAGCACATCAGTTATCTGTAAATCCAACCAAGTCAAATGTGTTATTGTTCGGTAAACACAAAAAGAGCGTGGCAGATTCATTCCATATTTCAATTAATAATAATGTTATTCCTCATACATCCGTTACTAAGAATTTAGGCTTGATTATGGATAGTAACCTGAGGTTTTCAAAGCATGTTGATAAGTGCATCGGCCGTGCTTATGGTCGGCTTAAAATGTTATTTCCATATCGTCATATCTTTTCTACCGAACTTAAGGCTTTGCTTTGTGACAAGCAGTTTATGGGCCTTGTATAACAAGGTATGATGTTGATCGTATGCAGCGTGTCCAAAACTCTTGTCTTAGGCTTATTTTTGAAGTGAAAACATTTGAACATATTTCTTATAAGTTACTTGTAATAGGCTGGCTAAATATGGAAGCTAGGAGAAATCTGCACCCTGCAGTTTTTGTTTCATAAAATTATTCTCTATAAAACTCCGCCTTATTTATATAATAAGATTGCATTTCGAAGTGATGTTCACAATATCAATGTTCGGTATTGGAAGCTGATTTCCCAACCACGTCATCGTACATTTATGTTTGACAGATGTTTTTCTCATTTTATCTACCACTTGTAGAATCACATCCCCACAAACCTTAAGTCTATGTCTGTCTCAGCTTTCAAAAGAAGTTACAGAAAACTATTAGATGAATTGTAGTGTTTATTTTAAAGGTTTTTTTGTTAAATCTGCCTAAAATTATTTGACCTTTTTCGTTAAATTATATTTTTTATATACTTTCTTTATATACATATATTTTTTCGACGTTTGTAATTATTATTTATTGATTATTAATATTAACTTATATAATTTGGTTAAGAACTCCTCTGTTGTAATTGTGTTTGCTGGGCTAGTACTTTGATCAGCTCGTCTTTTTACTAGTCCCTTTTGCAGGGAATTCATGTTGTTTCTTCATTTTTATTTTTTTCACTTTGTATTTTTTTGCTCTACAAATAAACGCTATTATTATTATTATTAACGCTATTATTATTATATAGTTCCGAAACTTATCCTGTGGTTGCCTACCTTATGCTGGTCAACAAGTAAAACACGAAACTAGAAATAGTTATTTGTACACCAAGGTCTTTTTCCGTGATTGAAATTTAGTTCATTTCATGGGATGTTCCAGAATTTACGCAGGATATGCAAAATACAGAATTTCTTCGCTCATTATTCGCACCCTTAAGTTGAAATAAACATTTTGCATAAATATAGTAAAATTACATGGAATGCATGACTCTGTCTCTGGGCTTGTTTGACTTCAAATATCGCCATAAAGAGAAATTCACTGGTTGTTGTGGAGCAAGTTTATTCTATATTCTATTTAATTGAGCAAAAAAAAAGGTATGTTGTTTCCAAGCAATGGATGGGAGGTAGGAGACGGGCCGTCAGATGTCGAACGAGTCAAGGAGCCAAGCAAAGTCGAAAGTAATTAGATCTGTCTGGTTGTCATATATTCACAATATTAATAATTTCTGGGTAATTGTTTTTCGTCGGCTATAACACAAGCGCAAGTTGCCATATTGCTAATCTTTTTCCCCCTCTGCCTCCGAATACCCTTTCGTGCACAGTACCTTAACTGGACTATAACAAACGGTGGTTACGTATCCAGGCTTGGAAAACCAAACAAAATAACCGAATCAAATTTAGTTCACACTATCATATCTCACCCATCTCTACTTATTCCAAAGCTGTCAAATAATAGTTAACATTTTGATCACATATTTGGTAGTAGCGCTGCTTAAAATAAACAATAAATGTTGAGGTTATCTTTGCCATCAATTTTAAATATGAATTTTCAACAAATTAGGTGTTTAAATTCGATGTCAGCAGCTATAACAAGACCACATAGAAATACATATCTTCGAATGTATCCTACGCTGCTTGTAAATCCTGATGGGTCGACTATTACAATCAGATACCCGGAGCCTAGACAGATTATCAAGGTATTTTCATTTGACTTTTAACTGCTCCTACCCTTGCTTAGTATTGTCAATTCAGTGTTGTCTTTTTATTATCACATTTATCTGCCTGTTATATTCGTTTGTTGGGTCAATTGCCCTCAGATCCACGAGTAATGAAAAATCCAGTGGCGTACCCTGTGGGTGTACAGGACATAGTCGGAGTGATGCTGGATTCAGGCCAGCCTTAATTTAATACTAATGCAGTCTTACCATGCGAACTCAATGCTGTTTATAGTGGAAAATTGTATAACTGGAGAATGGTTGGTTCATCATCTCTGACATAAATGCGAGATTTCAGAGGCAGTTATTTAAATGAATTTTATAGCACTCATGTTTCATGCAGCAATTCGTATAACATAAGTTATTTTCACCTAATTCCTAGGGATGCTAATACAATAAAACTAAAGGATAGATTTACATACAGTGCTTTTCAAAGCATCTGCCTACCAATTCAGGTTTATAAAACTTATACACAAACACTATTGTAACATCATGTGTAGTGTGCAAGATCACAGACAGCTAGTGTCAGTTTTAGTATTTTTGTGTTCTATGTATACTACGTGAAGCTTTTAAAGTATTTTTTTTCTAGAGAGTTGATCATCACATGTTATGAAGGTATTCTAAATAGTTTCAGATGAGATTTATTTATAAGAAAACAAAAGAATCATCATATAGGAGACTGACACAATCTTAGCATGCTGACACAATACTGTTTATTGCAAAGAATTTAATTTAAGAATGGTTGGTTCATCCTACTGATCCAAATGTCAAATCTCAGAGTTAGTAATTAACCCTACAGCGGTATCTGCGGATCACTCTGACCCGCACATATTTTGTACGCCCTGCCTCTCCCGTATTAGTTAAGATACATCGCTCGCCTCTTAGGTACCTTTCTATGAACTACTTATCTACAAAACTCAGTACATGTTGCTTTGTTTACATTGAGCTGTCTACTTGAACGGAGCTCTTGCGGGTCACCGTGACACGCAGCGACTGTTTTCGGTGTCATATTATTTTGCGACTATTTTTGGTTCTATTGTTTATTACCGGCATTTTGGTGTCTAAGTAAGTAGGAACCATCAGAAAAACCAAACCTCAGCTTCCTACTTGCTTTATAAAAAGCAAAGACGTGAGGTAAGCTCGTTTGTTTTTGGTTTTGGAAAAAATAGTACAACCCTGGTATCATATGTACCAAAAAAGGGCAAGTTTGTTGTTCCGTTATCGACTATGCACCATGGTAAAACAATTGATCTTGATAGTGGTGCCGCCCGAAAACCAGAGATTATCACATTTTACAATTGCACAAAGGGTGGGGTTGATGTAGTAGATGAGATGTGTGGCACATACTCAACAGCCAGGAAAACCAACAGATGGCCCCTTTCAGCCTTTTTTCATCTTCTGGATGTGGTTGGAGTCAATATTTTGGCATATCATCGTACAATGAAAAAGGGGATCAGCGCTTGATGAGAAGAACTTGGCTCAAAGAGTTAGCCAAAGAACTTGTTTCTCCATACATGCGATCTCGACTGCAAATTGCAAATCTTCCCAAGTTTATCAGGACCAACATTATAGAAATTCTCCAGGAAGGTGAACCTGCTATTGCCGAAGAGTAGCAAGCAGAACAAGATTCAAGAAAAAGGAAGATATGTAAATTATGTGCGAGAACTGGTAACAAATCTTATCACACTTGTGCGATTTGCAAAATATATATCTGTGGAAATCATGGCAAACTTACATGCCTGAATTGTCTGAAAAATACTCCTTAGAAATGGGCACGCAATAAATACAGTTTATAAATGGTTTCAGAGATTTTTTTTTGTTATAAATTTTAATTTAGTATTAGCAGAAAAAATAGATTTATTTTTTCATTATTTAAAGTAGTTTTTTTTAGAAATAAAAATTAATCGACCAATGCAAAAAAAACTTTTTTTAGCTATTTTTTTGAAAGATACCTAACTTTTAGATTTTAAGGTTCTTCTATATCAATGTTAGGTTATATGCTTTAGCTACCTTCGCAAATAAAATCTTAAAAAAAATAATCAAGCAATTTTATTGTTTATACTAAATTTATAGGGCCTAACATTAGCGTGTCACTACGACCCGCAGCGACCTGATTAATATACTTTGGGGGTGCGACCGCTGTCGGGTTAAGTGAAGTTTGTAGCACTCTTGTTTAATGCAGCAATTTGTGTAACATACTAACTAATTTTTATTGAATCCTAGGTATACTGATGAAACAAAAGTAAAGAATAGATTTACATGCGGGGTTTTGAAAAACGTCTGGCCTTCCAATTTCTTAGACAGGTCAGTTTAGCAATCCCAAATTTGGGGTGATGAAACTTATATATGAATACTATTCTAACACCCTCTATAGATGGTAGGTCATAGACAGCTATTTTTGTGTTGTTAGGTATTGTCATATAAAAGATCATTCGTTAATATATGGGATGGCGATAACAGTGCGATAATTTAATGTAACTCATAACTCAATGCCTAACCAATAACATACTACCTACATGCACCCTATAGGTTCTGTTTTAGGCCGCAACAGGTAATGCAATTGTCTGCCAGACTGTCTTCATACCCTTGAGAACATAGCATAAGGTTTACGTGAATCTAACATAAATGGGCGCAACATTTGATATCAGCGTCCCAAAAAGTATACTATAAGCATGGCTGAAGTGGCATTCTGGACTGACCTATTTTGAATCCCTTTTTGTTCCAAATTAAAATGCTTTAAATGCAGTTCATATAATCAGTTCCATACATATTTTGGGTTGCTGAAATCGAATTCGAAGTCAATCTCAATATATCTGCTCCCATCTACTATTGGGTGAAAAATCGATTTTCGCTATCGGTTGTTATTGCATGATAATAAATCTTGGCACATTCTGACAATTTTGGATGCTCAATTCGAATATTATCGCGGAAAAAGCGTCGTATGACAGAACTTGAAGTAAAAAATTAGACGTGTTGTGCCGCCTGACAATCTAAGCACCACATTGATATTGGATTTGGAAGTTATGCAGTTGATTTACTGAAGAAACGATTTTTCATTCAGATCACAGATATATATTGGTTTCTGAAATTTTTCTAATATGAAACCTCAAAATATATGTATTACTTTGTAGAACAAAATTTTAGTCTTTGATTTTCATTGTTACAAGCAAATTAGTGGTTCCTGCAAGTCTAGCTTGAACAAATGGCATCAAATAGATTGACTCTATACTTCCCATGCCTTTGAAGCAACTCTAGTAAAATTTTCCGTGAACTGCAGTGGAATCAATAATACATAGCTTCAGAACCATTAGTGCACTCTTTGAGCTTTTCATATCATAAAAATTCTTCAGATTGCAGCAATCAGCCTGAGCGTACTTGGTAGCCTCATTTCTGTGGAACTCTGGTGTAAAACTGTTTGTCATCAATGTTTAATAACTTTTGATACGTACTTATATACTAGATATATTATTTTATACTATACGTAGTCATGCCATAAGTTCTGTCCCTCGTTTTCAAACAAGTGTAGACCTGTTAATACTTGTCCGATTGTTTACATTGTGGTGTCAGTTGATTAAGCGCTTTTCGGGTAATTACATATACCTCAGTTTGTATTGATCTCTCGAAGCATAACGATGGAGTGGGGCAAGGCAGAGAACCGTATTGCAGTGATAGCTTTACATAAGTGTAATCACAGTGCTAGTCAGATTTTTGAACTCTTACGCGGCCTTCAAATATCGCGTAAATTTGTGTCTAGGACCATTCAGCGGTACAATGAGACGTCCTCTGTTGATGACAGGCCAAGAAGCGGAAGACCTCGTCAAGTAAGGACTCCAGCAGCCATCAAAGCCGTAAAAGCCAGGATTCAAAGGAATCCACTCCGGAAGCAGAAGATCCTATCCAGGGAAATGAAGATTCCTGTCCGGACGATGTCGCGCATCATTAAACAAGACCTAGGGCTAGGGGCTTACCGGAGACGTACGGGCCAGCGACTTACGGCCACCTTGCGACACATCAGGGCGACAAGATCCAAGAAGCTCTTGGAGAGGTACGCAGCTGGGGGATTCCGAAAGATTTTGTTCACGGATGAGAAAATCTTCACCATAGAAGAAAAATTCAACCGACAAAATGACAAAGTGTATGCAAGGAGTTCACAGGAAGCTTCGGAGATCATTCCGAGAGTTGAGAGAGGCCACCACCCTGCGTCAGTCATGGTTTGGTGGGGGGTGTCCTACGAAGGGGTCACTCAGCTCCATTTCTGTAAACAGGGCGTGAAAACAAAAGCGGCAAACTATCAGAGCGACATACTGGATCCTATCGTCAAGCCTTTAAGTGGTACATTGTTTGCCAACCAACACTGGGTCTACCAGCAGGATTCCGCCCCCGCTCACAAGGCTAAGAGTACGCAGCGCTGGCTGGAAAGCAATGTGCCAGAGTTCATTGCTGCGGAAGATTGGCCCTCAGGGAGTCCGGACCTCAATCCTTTAGACTACAAGTTGTGGGACCTGCTAGAGCAGTTGGCCTGCTCCAAAGCCCACCGTAATATCGAGTCTCTGAAAGCGGATTTGATCCGATCAGCGGCAGCTATTCCTTTGGAAGCTGTGCGTGCAGTGATAGATGAGTGGCCCGCGAGATTGAAGCAGTGTGTGAAGGCCAAGGGGGGACATTTTGAATAAAACTGTTTGATTATGAATTCTAAAAATGTTGTCGAATAAATAATATCTTTCATATAAATATATCTTATCTTGTTTCATTTTTATCATGAGATTATCATGGGACAGAACTTATGGCACGACTATGTATAATATTATCTCACGAAATCAAGTATCCTTATTAACTTACACTCCAACCATAATGCTCGTATGCATAGATAATATCGCCCCCACTTCGTATATTTTTTTGCTAGTATCTTTTTGGCAACACTGTTTTTGACAGATGACGCGTGAATCGTGTCTTGTGTCATTGTCAAACTTGTTCTGTTTGGTCTATAATTTAATCATAAATCGACTTACGAACGTACAACGCTTGCAAATTATTGAATTTTACTATCAAAATTCATGCTCGGTTAAGAGAGTGCATCGAGCACTGCTTCCAATTTATGGGCAATTTGGTTGGCCTACTGAGGGAGTTATTCGGAAGCTTGTGACTAAATTTCGAACCCAATTTACATTATTCGACATTGAACCAGCAACACGCAGACGTAGAGTGAGGACTGAAGAAAATATTGCGGCTGTATCAGCCAGTGTTAGTGATGACCGTGATATGTCGATTCGCCGCCGTTCGCAGCAATTGGGTCTCTGTTACTCCACTAGGTGAAAAATTTTGCGACCGGATTTGGGTCTAAAACCTTATAACATACAGCTGGTGCAAGAATTGAAGCCACACGACCTCCCACAACGTTTCCAATTTGGTGAATGGGCGCTGGCAAAGTTGGAGGAAGATCCACATTTTTATCGAAAAATTGTGTTCAGCGACGGGCCCGTCAATTGGTCGCCTAGATCGTGTGATTTAACGCCGTTGGACTATTTCTTGTGGGGCCATGTTAAGGCTAATGTCTACAGGGATAAACCAGCAACGATTGACGCACTGGAAGCCAATATTGAAGCGTTTATTCGTGAGATACCGGCCGATATGTTGCAGAGAGTGTGCCAAAATTGGACCTTGCGCATGAGCCATCTAAAGCGGAGCCGCGGCCAACATTTACATGAAATAATCTTTAAACATTAAATTATATCGACCGTTCTATCGACTCAGATAAAAGATTTAATCGTTTTTTCCAAATTTTTTGTGTGTTTTTTTTTGAAAATCAAATCCTATACCTCTTAAAAAATCACCCGTTATAAGTATCTCGGATCCACTGCCACAGATGCAATATTTACAACCCCGTGGCCCAGTTTCAAGGGCAGACCGATAAACAGACATACTTCGGAAATGACAAGGTGTTTCCTAATGTATATGTCACATAACATCCAAAAAACCCATCTCATTTTCGAAACTTCTCACAATTACAATGTCTACATCTTCGCCTGAAGTGTCGGAAGGAAAAAATACAGTGAAAATTAATTGAATCTACTTTGCAATCGCCATTTGTCTGGTTTAGAACGGCTAAAAGTCTATAACAACATTCGCGAAGTTATATAATCCAACCATGTATTGAAGCATATCAAAATGCATATTCTGTCTAAAACACATATTCCGCTAAAAATCAGTGGACCAAAACTAAGAAACTGGAAAGCATCATATAAGTCGAATATCGTTACACAACGTCGATTTGATGCTAATTACCAGTAATTTTCTTGCAGAAACAATGCAAGCACACTGTTTTTTATGTTTCTTCTGCTTGCTGTTAGCACAACATTAGAAAAAAATGTTGGTTGTGCCAGTAAGGTATACAGACTGCGAATAGTAGGTCACTCCGCGGGTTAACTAATTTCTAAAGATAAACAAGACGGGAGACATATAGACTGGCCAAGGCGAAGTTCGGTTAAGACAAATTTGAATTCCAAACAGAATTTTCTTTTTATACTTATCTAAATCGTTTCGGTAAATCGCACTTTTCAGGGGTAGAAAGAACCCAGTCTTTAGGCAGCATGGCTACGCGAGTTCGGAAGCTGTTCCAAGAGAATTTGTCTTTTGGCTATGGATACTGATCGTGATTGTGCGTAGGTGGTATAGTATGGAACCGAAACGGAAAACACGTCGTACGTCACTGTTAAGGCGGCGGGATTCGCGCGTACCGCCATGCCGCACTATCAGTAGCGTACGATGTGTTATGGTACTCCATCTACAGGGAAAACCAAATTTATTTCAATTTTGATGCGACTTGGTGTTTTGATTTATCTCAGAATTATTTTTGATTTCCACCGATGGAGATAAAATCAATACATTCTGAGTTATCCTTACATGTTGCAGAATTTTTGGCGATCCTGACCTTATATTTCGATCTAAAATTAAATCGATCCTAAACAGATTCGACACAATTCACAATTTAAAAATGTGTACGCTCAAAATAAAACCATTATTAACTAACGCATATTTTCAATATGCATATTAATTTACAGCACTGGTGTAAAATGTTGGAAACGCGACAGATTGCCGCGTCAGCGCTGCTAGGTAATGTGACGATCAGCTTCGATTTCCAGCCGGTTTCTTTCGGTTTCTAACATATGTGTATATACACATTTATCTTTCGTACACATTGAACTCAAGCCGTCAGACAAATTTGTTTTTCAGTACCCGAGTATAGGCGGTCTCAGACCGTCGCGCGTGGAGGTACCACCCAGCGGATCTTAGAGTCAGTATCAAAAACTGATCGCTGCTATTTACAAAAGACTATCACTGTGATATTTTGCATAAGAACCCAGAAAGCAGAAGTAGAGACGCATATCGAACACTTTTTCGATAATCTACAGTAATGGAATGATATTTATGCGGACTACTGTGACGCGGATCAACCCAGGGTGAGACGCGTGCCCAAGGTATTTCGCTATCATTCCCAAAGATGCAGTATTTGCAACACCGTGGCTCACGAAGTGCGCCCGATGGGCATGCAACCCATCTGCCAAAAATGTTTTTAAAGTTTTAATGCCAAATTTACGGGGAAATCTATGATGTGTGAAATATGTCTAACAGAATTAACGGGACTGGAAGTATATTAATATACAAACATCACAAATTTGCGATACACCCTTCCCCACCCACCTACAACCCGCCATCCAATAAAATTTATTTCAAAAATCATAAACAAACGTCGAAAAACGATACTGGACAGATTTTTAAAAACTACAAAGCTTTTTCGTTCTTGGCATAGTAGCAACCTTGTGGGAAAACTCCATCCAAGTCCTTTTAGTACTATCCAAGTTATAGTCCGGCCAAGGATCGACAGACAGACAAACCGATGGAAATGAGTGAATGATTCCTATTTTTCCGTTTTCTGCCCCTTATCTCCGCCGACACTGGACCGATTTCCAAAAACTAAAAAGATTTTTTGTCCTTGGCATAGTAGCAACCGTGTGTGAAAATTTCACTCAGATTCGACCGGTACTTTTAAAGTTATAGATGAGCTAAGGATTAGCGGTCAGACCGTCAGACAAATAGACCGACGGAAATGAGAAAAATTAGTTCCCTTGATGTGTCATATAACATTAAAAAACATAAAAAGATTTGACGATAACTTTGTAATCTGCCAGCTTAAATCGACATATGGGCACCATATCGCCACTTATCGGCAAATTAGGGAGATACTGCCGATATGCTGATATACGTATCGTTACCGGTCGATCCCTATTGGGAATGTAATTTTTTAAATCACTGATTCATTTCTTTAAATTCCTTGATTTCTCTTAATATAATCCAGCAAAAATGTCATATAAGTTGTTGAACGTTCATTCGTAAGTACGCAACCACTTCTCCATGACAGTCCATTGGTCAAAAAGTCTGTTTTTTGATAAAATTTACGACGTTAACCAGTTCGACCATGACTGTCTCCGACGAGTGATCTTATTTGTAGAAGTCTGTATACTTATTTTGGATGTGTGTTGTCTCTCATTCAAGTTCATTTTTTCCACTCTGATAATTGAAACGTTTCGTAATTAGATTTATTTATGAGGGTAATTTGAAATACGTCTGATATAGAAAGCCGCATTTTCTTCTTTGTGATAGCGTCTTGATACGTGAATGTAGACATTTTGGCAAACAGAACAACAAGTAGATTGACTCTATACTTCCCGTGCCTTAAAAACAACTTCTAGTAAAATTTTCCATGTAGTGCAATAACATCAAAAAGGCGAAGGTTTTGTCACAACCAATAGTGCACTATTGGGCTTTTCATGAAAACAAAAATTCCTCAGATTGCAGTAACGAGCGTGTCTATATATGGTGGCCTCACTTCTTTGGAGTTCTTGTGTTAAACTGGTTGTCAACAATGTTTGCTAACTGATTTTAAGCTCTTGATACGTACTCATGTAATATACTAAGTAATATTACCTCGCGAAATAAAGTAACCTCATTAAATTACACTCCAAGCTCGTATATATTCAGGGTGTTCATTTGAAATTTTCCCACCACGGATCTACCGAAAACCACTGATTAACAAAATCAACGCCGAGACAAGTCACAAGATTTGTCAAGGGGGACATTTTTTAACCAAAGACTACTCACCCCCTTTCACCCTCTGCCCCCCACGCTCATCTCCTTAAAAATTTAAAATATAAATGATAGGGGGTATCGAGTAATAGCTTATTTGGAAGTAAATTAGAAAAATCTTAATTTATCGTAATTTGTTCAGATAGAAAACACAAACAGACGAAAATATCAGTTTTTATTTCAGTCAGTATTCATAATGTTGCCTGTTATTGGCCAAACAATGATATAGGCGATGTTCAAATTCCGTTCTCGAAGTGTTTCGAAAAAGATGGTCGCGAAATTTGCGTCAAAAGCGGGTCATATTGCAACAATTCCTCTTAATGAGCAAAGAACTGTTACTGCGGATTGGTATACCACCATTTGTTTGCCAAAAGTCATCAACGAGCTCCGAAAAATCAACCCCGAAAGAAAAATCATCCTCCACCAAGACAATGCAAGCTCGCACACAGCCCAAAAAACAAGGCTGTATTTAACGGAAGAAAACGTGGAATTATTGGACCATCCTCCATATAGTCCCGATCTAAGTCCTAACGATTTCTTTAATTTCCCGAAAATTAAAAACAGACTGCGTGGTCAAACGTTCCAGTCACCAGAAGAAGCAGTTGACGCATTCAAAAATGCCGTTTTGGATCTGCCAGCAAACGAGTGGAATAAGTGCTTCGAAAATTGGTTCGAGCGCATGCAGATGTGTATTAATCTTCGTGGAGAATACTTCGAAAAACAATAAAGTCATTTAAAACTACCTGCCGTGTTGTTTTATTTCCACATGCAAAACTTAAAAGACATCCCTCGTAGTAGGCGGGGAAGTAGGAATTGAGGGGAAAGGAATTGTCACATTTATGGCGCATCGCGTAGCGTAAATGAAAAACGAGGCAATAGGAAATGTCAAAGTTGTACATCGAATTCCATCTATACAAGTTTTTCCCTTTATGCAGATTTTGAATATCCTTTCTATCTATATTTAAAAGAAAGGGAAATAGGAGTATATAGGTGTATAATATGATCGCAAAAAACTTTGATTTCAGGTATTTTTTTAAGATTTCGACATGTATCCTATTTTATATTACAGTTACCCTTGAATATTTGGACACTCAGCGAAGCTGAACGTAAAGCAAGAATAGATGAAAGAAAACCAAAGAAGAAAGTTAAAATTGAAGATGATATAGAAGACACCTATGATTCGAAAAAATATTTGAAATATTTGAAGAAGAAATGAGATGTTTTATTATAAATGTTTATAGCTAAAAATAATATAGTCATTTTTATTGTTTTATGTGCGAATATTTTTTCTAAACAAAGACGGGTGAAAGTGTTGACATTTTAAATGATTTTTTTGAATAGAATCAATTGCTACTAAGAGAATTTATAATTTTTGGCTATTATGTCAGATTTGAGGGGTAAAGGGGAGAAAGATGAATGTCACATAAAGTAAGTTTTGAGAAGTGAATTTAAAAGTTTGAAGACTCCTAGACTCGTTGTACAGGGTGGGTCAAAGATCTGGCGGAGCACCATAGATTCGTCATTACAAGAAATTGAAAAAAAGTTTAATTATAAATAAAAAAATATTTTTATTCTAAAAACATAAGTTTGATAAAATAAATTAATCAGAACATTGTTTATATCTAAATGAACGCCATTTTCATTTACGGTCAAGAATATAATCCCACTGACTACACAATAATCCTTTTTTTCTGGGATTCTCTCTATCCTGGATAAATAAAAAAAAGGTTACTTTTTGTATCATTCTCGGTCAAGAGTACAAATAAATTAAATTACAATTTTCTTTCATCTGTCTTCAATGAAGCAATGGAGAGGTCTTGAGCGGAAAACAGGGAGAGGCGCGTTGGTAATCTTCGTGTTATGCGTAATCTAATCAAATTCCCAAAAGCAAGAAGGCGTAACATGTGGATTCCCCATAACACTGCTGATTAGCATAACGTCGATCTTAAAATCCTCGCCCACTTTCATTCATTACATTTGAATAAAATATGCCTCGAAACAATGGCAAATAACAAAAAGAAAGTGCTCAGAACAGCATATGTGTGAAAATAACCCCGCTGTTGTCCGCTCCACCGATTTTTTCACTGCATTCCATCAGAATTTTCACTTTCCAGCCTTTGCGTCGAGTTTACGTAAGCTGCTTTTCGGTGTAAATTTGAATAGGATTTCAGAAATTCATGATATTTATAAATACATTCGAATTTCCCGCGCTATGTGAGGAATGTCTAAAAATTCTGGCAGACATTTTCTGGATTCTAGTAAGAGCCGCGTGCATTTGGTTGTCTATCTTTGTTGTACACGTTGCATGAATCGTTGTATTGGGATGAAACGCTGCCAGATTGAGTAATTTTTCGGACATTTAGTGATTAAGTTAGTGATCTATGTATAATCAAAAATATATATATTTCTAATCTACCCGAACCGGTATGGCGGAATCGATATCACTGTGGATAAAAAAATACTGTAAGAAGTCCAAATTACCAAAGACTTCACTTGGCTGTCAATTGTGACAGCTGCTGGGAAAAAGTTGTTATTGGCTTAGGGCTAAAAAATGCTTTTCTCCTTATAACCTCAGCTTGCTATACAAGCTCAGATGGGACCCAGCCTCAAGTGCTGGTCACATGTTTTAGGTGCTGCCGCTCCCACTACATTGCCCAAACTCAGTGAATGCTGTTCAGAGGAGGGCTGTCTGATTAATCGAGGACACTTCTCTTACAGACAGTCTCGGGTCGTTTTCGCACTAAAGGACGGTCTGGTTTTCTTCTGCCGCTTTTCTCTTCAGAGCTCTCCCCCATGATTCCGCCGCACTTCAAGTGCCCCCGCAGACTGCAGACTTTCTATCGGACTATAGTTTGGTCGGCTTCTTAATCAGTATGGAGGGGTATGCATATGTGCACATTACAGCGATTCAGTATCGGCCGGTAAATAAATAATAGTTTGAAAAACAAGCTTCTATAGCTAACCCAACTAAAAAGTAGAAAATATTTTTTATTACAAACAGTTTATCTTACAGTAGTAGATGGTCGTACAATCGATCATAATCAATGACCACAAACTAAAATTTTAGTTATTCACAGAACAATTCAATTTTCCTTCTAGCTATAGTATAAACCTTACAGCTTAGACCTCCAATTGTCATCTCTGAAGCACATCAGAGCCAAACATTGATAACTGAAGCGTCATGAAATTTTTTACCTATAAAATCTTTAAAAAATTATCACGGTCGAAACGTCAAAAAACGAAGTTTGAACGGTTTTAATTTTTTCGTTTTAGGTTTTTTCTTCGCCGCCACTTGCCCGATTTTCAAAAAATTTGGCGTGAGAATTTCATCAAAATCCAAGCGATACTTCTCAAGTTGTAGGCGGTTTTATAGGATTGTGGTGGGTATTAGGGGTGCATGGTTAACACTACTTCGAGAATTGACAATTAATTGTAAATTAGTGAGCGGGGGAGAGGGGTGCTTGCCCACCAAGCCTGTTGGTAACAACTGAAGAGACATGTGTGGACGTATTTTTGTTGGATTCATTAAAGACATTTTAACCTCTGAGAGTATTGTACATTTAGTTGTTATCATATATCATTCAGTACTTGAAATTATCTTAGAAAAACGATAATTATCGTACACCTGGCAACGCTGAGGCGGTGCAAACCAATTGTTTTTTGGAAATACCGAGTAGAAATTTAAAAAAATCAGATATTAGTATTTTTGAACATAAACCTGGCAATGCCGCACATATAACTGTGACATACGTCGTAGCTTGTTCCATGCACTTTTGATGGCAGACCATTTGATTTGGCAGCTGACTTTGCGCTGCTCAAGCGGATTGAAGCGCAGCTAAACTAAAGAGAGAAAGCCGAGTTTACGCTCACACAAGACGATTCACCGAGTTTTATTTACATTTCATCTTCTCGCCGCGAATTATGTAAAGAGCGCCCCCTAATAGTGCTCGCGAGTGCATAGTCTGTAGTGCATACGAAAAATGTTGTAGTGCTCAGCGTCATGTGAGACGTCAAGTGAATGATGTACCCCAGAAATGAGGCGCAGGCCTGCATCTATGACATACCCTGCGACCCTAAGGACAGCGATTACCAGAAACTGTTTTGCCCCAATAACGAGTTGTCGGAGCCACCGAAATCGCGCTGTGATAGACTGAAAACTGGCAGTTCCTGTCAAGCTATTAAACATGCTGTGGCCGGGTTGCATAGGCTGGACGATTTTCATAAAGAGAAAATCGGCGAGGGGTTTTTCTCTGATGTCTATAAGGTAAGGAAAACTACAACAACTAAGCACCTAGGCCCCATACTTCAATAGAAACTAGGTACTATAGTAACTCCTGAAACTTATCTTGAGGTTTTCACGTTCATAGGACAAGCCGAATTAAACCACATAAATGCTTTAATTTCTGTTTATTGTGCAACGTTTCGGCCACCAGTGACCTTTTTCAAGTACAATCACAATTAATGACTCTATTTTTGTTTATCTGAGCTGCTTTCCAGTGGTGTTTGGGGTGATATGCGCCCAAAGTCTGTATGGTAATACATAGTGCAGTTGAATCATATTGGTGATGAGCACTATTGAGTTACTCCCAGTAACTCAGTAGGGTCACTGGACAACAGCCCATATAAACAAATATTTAATTGTCATTGTACTTGGCCACCATATAATCAGAAAATAAAATGTTTGATTTGGCCAGATAATGGAGTCCTAAGTACTAAAGGTTTGTGAAGAATAAGATTACTCCACAATCCTTCTTATTCTGTTACAATGATTGAGGCTCAAATTTTTCTAACAGCTGTGATATTCTTTGAAGTGTGAGGTCCTATCTACCACAAAATGTTCATCTTAATAGTGTAAATACAGCAGATTATACTTAAATTTATGAAAGGTTGCCTTGGGGTGAGATGGAAATGTGCGTGTTTTGGTTTTCCAGATTTACGACAGTTTTCAGCAGTTTTGCATACTTTGTAGTTCAGCCACTTATGAGACTAATATACTCTGATTGAAAAAACTCTAAGAGTAAAAAAAAACTGGTGTGGTTTACCTGAACAAATTTATCAGTACTATCAACAGAAAACGAATTTTGATCCAGGACTGGGATGGGAGAAAAACGACCAATTAATGCTATAGGGTATCCAAGATAAGGATCCTATGCATGGGATCTCAATACCTGTGGTAGATACAGCTTAGGTTAGATTATGAAAAGGCTGCATTCTTTGAGGCAAATTTACGTGCTATTGAGAATCTTGAAAATTTCATGGCTTACTGAGGTATTTGGGAAAAACTAAAATTAGGCCAAATTGTTTTATTTTTTTCTGACTTTATTGTAAGAAATATCAGAAAACTAATGCAAGTTTTTCATTGGCACCTTTTAGGCACTACATGAAGGTGTTTTTAAATTTTTTGCTTGACGTTTCATTTTTGAGAAACCATCATCAACTTTATTTTTTATATTTTCTATGAATGAATTTATCACATGTCACATTGATTTTCTAGTTATAAAGAATAATGTTTTTTATTTTATTTAAGTCGGCATTGCAAACAAATGCTTTATGTGAGATTATGATATGATGGGGTAAAAATTTATAAAATGATGCTTAATAGTGATATTCAGAATAACAAATACTTTATATTATTTCTATTTTATTCGCCATAGGTGTTCAAATAGGTACAACCATTATTTTCTACACATAAATATGTTCTTATAACAGAATTCAAAACATAATGTAACATTTCTGGTGTAATCATACTAAATTCTTCCATTATACAATCTCATAACTACTGCTCAGTTTTAAAAGTACGCTGATAAACTTGGTTTTTAATAAAATCCCAAAAAAAAGTCCAGAGGAGTTAAATCCGGGGGAATGCACTGGCCAGGACTACTTCACTGGAGGTTCCAATCCACCTTCCAGGAAATTGCTGAAAAGGTACTCTCGTACATGCCTAGAGTTATGTGCAGAAGTGCCATCTTGAAACCAATAATCTCCATGCCAAAGGTTAATTATCCAGGCAGTCTTCTAGATCTAGATCATGTTACAACAATGCAATTTATGAGTTGTAGTAAATAAATGGACCTAATATTTTGGTCACTAGAACTCCACAACACATATTAAACCCAAAACGTTATTTATTATCTTGGAAGGGAAATTAAAATCTTCACCACTACTCACAAAAATGCTGTCACCATTTGGTATTCCCTGATATCTAAGTCGTTGGCAAATCCTGTATTTTTAGAGGTGAATATCTATTTCTACACAAAATAAATTGGACTGTAGATTTGATGACATCCACATTTTTGATGATATCTCAGAGTTCTCAGCAACTGCTTGTAAAACACTACTCTGAGTTCCCTCTGAAGGTACCCAATTGAAATACATATGTAGGCATTAGGGAGAGGCCAAAAAGTGTAGTCTATGTAATGGTAGAAGAACCAAACACTAACTCTTTTCAAAGTGGATTTTCAAATTCATGTTTTTTGTGTGCATGTGTATACAGTATATGGTTGGCTATCTTCAGATAGAATACATTAAACAATGATTTTATACATACTTTTCTGATGAACTATTTTGCATCAAACTCCTGTGGCTTGCAACCGCGCAGGAAGTAATACATAAAACGCAAATTTATATTGACTCAGAGTCTCTTATTTAGTCGGGTTAAGGCCAACACACACTGGCTGCCGTATGCTTAGTCATACACTTGTGTGTTTATATAAGGCACTGTCGAGGTTGATCTCGTAATGTCGGCCGACCTACTTGGCTTTTTTCTCTTTTTCTTTAAAAACCTTCAGTGTACTTTTCGAGAATGATTCGAGTGTAGTTAAGGTATAACAATTGTCTATTTCGCAAATTAGTAGTTTCGGAGATATTTGAAAATATTAATTTTTCTATTGCAGAAATGCTTAATGCAGCTTTTAGGATCTATCTCAGTTGAACATGGCGGGGCCTGTGGCGAACTACTTATGTTGTTGGTGCGCCATAGCTAACTAATATTAGCTAAACCCAACAAACATATATCACATAATTTGGCGTTGTATGGACGTAAATCGACATGGTTTTCACGCCATATCGTGTATTTAATGTGTTTTTTGTATTGTGTGGGTATATCCCTCCTACCATGTGGCTGAAGAACCGATCGATCGTGCGCGATCGAAAACGTTATAAAGGCAGCAGTGCACAAAATTTGTCATTTCAACGTACAACCACGTCTTTTGGCTTTAAATGTGCGTAAATCAATGCGGTTTTCATGCAGTATCGTTTATTTTATGTGTTTTTATGTGTCAT
This sequence comes from Acanthoscelides obtectus, assembly GCA_963669975.1. Taxonomy (NCBI): domain Eukaryota; kingdom Metazoa; phylum Arthropoda; class Insecta; order Coleoptera; family Chrysomelidae; genus Acanthoscelides; species Acanthoscelides obtectus. The sequence goes on from CAVLJG010000001.1 coordinate 44,196,953, forward strand.
TGAAGTCTAGCCCCCCTTCCCCAAAAACATCCCCAAAGTGGTGAGTAACGCGAAAAAGTTATTATTTCGTGAAAATTATAATGAAAAAATGCGGTTTTTGCGTTAATCGCATAAGACAAACATACCTCAAGTGTCCTTGAGTGGACATGGCATTAACGCGTGGTTTACCTCCAAAAAAATATATAGATATAAAAAATTACTATTTTGAATCAGATCGGAAACCCGTAATTGTTGAAAATCACCTTACGCCCAAAATTTTTTCGCGGATATCTGGTCAACTTAACGTGTTCTAACAGCCCATAGTAGTCGTTTGCTCGAGCGGGGTCCGGAACATACTTTTTCAGGGTTAGGGTGGGTTTACATGCCGTTCGCGCAAAAAAAATTATATTTCAAACAAATTGGCTTACGCCCAAAATTTTTTTGTGCGAATCGTGTTTATTTAACATGTTCTAACATCCCACCAAGCCGTTTCCCCCAGGGGGGTCCGGAACACCCCGATCTGCACTTCGATCAGAATTCGAAAAAACACCTGTCATTTTTCAAAATCGCTTTACGCCCAAAATTTTTTCACTGATATCCGGTCACCTTAACGTGTTCTAACAGCCCATGATAGTCGATCGCTCGAGCGGGGTCCGGAACATACTTTTTCAGAGTTAGGGTGGGTTTATATGGCGTTCGCGCTAAAAAAATTATATTTCAAAAAAATTGGCTTACGCCCAAAATTTTTTTGTGCGAATCGTGTTTATTTAACATGTTCTAACATCCCACCAAGCCGTTTCCCCCAGGGGGGGTCCGGAACACCCCGATCCGCACTTTGATCAGAATTCGAAAAAACACCTGTCATTTTTCAAAATCGCTTTACGCCCAAAATTTTTTCACTGATATCCGGTCACCTTAACGTGTTCTAACAGCCCATGATAGTCGATCGCTCGAGCGGGGTCCGGAACATACTTTTTCAGAGTTAGGGTGGGTTTATATGGCGTTCGCGCTAAAAAAATTATATTTCAAAAAAATTGGCTTACGCCCAAAATTTTTTTGTGCGAATCGTGTTTATTTAACATGTTCTAACATCCCACCAAGCCGTTTCCCCCAGGGGGGGTCCGGAACACCCCGATCCGCACTTCGATCAGAATTCGAAAAAACACCTGTCATTTTTCAAAATCGCTTTACGCCCAAAATTTTTTCACTGATATCCGGTCAACTTAACGTGTTCTAACAGCCCATGATAGTCGATCGCTCGAGCGGGGTCCGGAACATACTTTTTCAGAGTTAGGGTGGGTTTACATGGCGTTCGCGCTAAAAAAATTATATTTCAAAAAAATTGGCTTACGCCCAAAATTTTTTTGTGCGAATCGTGTTTATTTAACATGTTCTAACATTCTACCAAGCCGTTTCCCCCAGGGGGGTCCGGAACACCCCGATCCGCACTTCGATCAGATTTCGAGAAAACACCTGTCATTTTTCAAAATCGCTTTACGCCCAAAATTTTTTCACTGATATCCGGTCAACTTAACGTGCTCTAACAGCCCATGATAGTCGATCGCTCGAGCGGGGTCCGGAACATACTTTTTCAGAGTTAGGGTGGGTTTACATGGCGTTCGCGCTAAAAAAATTATATTTCAAAAAAATTGGCTTACGCCCAAAATTTTTTTGTGCGAATCGTGTTTATTTAACATGTTCTAACATTCCACCAAGCCGTTTCCCCCAGGGGAGTCCGGAACACCCCGATCCGCACTTCGATCAGATTTCGAGAAAATACCTGTCATTTTTCAAAATCGCTTTACGCCCAAAATTTTTTCACTGATATCCGGTCAACTTAACGTGCTCTAACAGCCCATGATAGTCGATCGCTCGAGCGGGGTCCGGAACATACTTTTTCAGAGTTAGGGTGGGTTTATATGGCGTTCGCGCTAAAAAAATTATATTTCAAAAAAATTGGCTTACACCCAAAATTTTTTTGTGCGAATCGTGTTTATTTAACATGTTCTAACATTCCACCAAGCCGTTTCCCCCAGGGGGGTCCGGAACACCCCGATCCGCACTTCGATCAGATTTCGAGAAAACACCTGTCATTTCTCAAAATCGCTTTACGCCCAAAATCTTTTCACTGATATCCGGTCAACTTAACGTGTTCTAACAGCCCATGATAGTCGATCGCTCGAGCGGGGTCCGGAACATACTTTTTCAGAGTTAGGGTGGGTTTACATGGCGTTCGCGCTAAAAAAATTATATTTCAAAAAAATTGGCTTACGCCCAAAATTTTTTTGTGCGAATCGTGTTTATTTAACACGTTCTAACATTCCACCAAGCCGTTTCCCCCAGGGGGGTCCGGAACATCCCGATCCGCACTTCGATCAGAATTCGAAAAAACACCTGTCATTTTTCAAAATCGCTTTACGCCCAATATTTTTTCACTGATATCCGGTCAACTTAACGTGTTCTAACAGCCCATGATAGTCGATCGCTCGAGCGGGGTCCGGAACATACTTTTTCAGAGTTAGGGTGGGTTTATATGGCGTTCGCGCTAAAAAAATTATATTTCAAAAAAATTGGCTTACGCCCAAAATTTTTTTGTGCGAATCGTGTTTATTTAACATGTTCTAACATTCCACCAAGCCGTTTCCCCCAGGGGGGTCCGGAACACCCCGATCCGCACTTCGATCAGATTTCGAGAAAACACCTGTCATTTTTCAAAATCGCTTTACGCCCAAAATTTTTTCACTGATATCCGGTCAAATTAACGTGCTCTAACAGCCCATGATAGTCGATCGCTCGAGCGGGGTCCGGAACATACTTTTTCAGAGTTAGGGTGGGTTTATATGGCGTTCGCGCTAAAAAAATTATATTTCAAAAAATTGGCTTACGCCCAAAATTTTTTTGTGCGAATCGTGTTTATTTAACATGTTCTAACATTCCACCAAGCCGTTTCCCCCAGGGGGGTCCGGAACACCCCGATCCGCACTTCGATCAGATTTCGAGAAAACACCTGTCATTTTTCAAAATCGCTTTACGCCCAAAATTTTTTCACTGATATCCGGTCAACTTAACGTGTTCTAACAGCCCATGATAGTCGATCGCTCGAGCGGGGTCCGGAACATACTTATTCAGAGTTAGGGTGGGTTTACATGGCGTTCGCGCTAAAAAAATTATATTTGACAAAAAAATTGGCTTACGCCCAAAATTTTTTTGTGCGAATCGTGTTTATTTAACATGTTCTAACATTCCACCAAGCCGTTTCCCCCAGGGGGGTCCGGAACACCCCGATCCGCACTTCGATCAGATTTCGAGAAAACACCTGTCATTTTTCAAAATCGCTTTACGCCCAAAATTTTTTCACTGATATCCGGTCAACTTAACGTGATCTAACAGCCCATGATAGTCGATCGCTCGAGCGGGGTCCGGAACATACTTTTTCAGAGTTAGGGTGGGTTTACATGGCGTTCGCGCTAAAAAAATTATATTTCAAAAAAATTGGCTTACGCCCAAAATTTTTTTGTGCGAATCGTGTTTATTTAACATGTTCTAACATTCCACCAAGCCGTTTCCCCCAGGGGGGTCCGGAACACCCCGATCCGCACTTCGATCAGATTTCGAGAAAACACCTATCATTTTTCAAAATCGCTTTACGCCCAAAATTTTTTCACTGATATCCGGTCAACTTAACGTGATCTAACAGCCCATGATAGTCGATCGCTCGAGCGGGGTCCGGAACATACTTTTTCAGAGTTAGGGTGGGTCTACATGGCGTTCGCGCTAAAAAAATTATATTTAAAAAAAATTGGCTTACGCCCAAAATTTTTTTGTGCAAATCGTGTTTATTTAACATGTTCTAACATCCCACCAATCCGTTTCCCCCAGGGGGGTCCGGAATACCCCCGTCCGCACTTCGATCAGAATTCGATCAAACACCTGTCATTTTTCAAAATCGCTTTACGCCCAAAATTTTTTTACTGATATCCGGTCAACTTAACGTGTTCTAATAGCCCATGATAGTCGATCGCTCGAGCGGGGTCCGGAACATAATTTTTGAGGGTTAGGGTGGGTTTACGTGGCGTTCTCACAAAAAAAATTATATTTCTAATAATTGACCAAATGTTTTTTACAGTGCTCCAGTGGATGACCACCGCCCGCACCAGTGGCCATTTATATACCTTATTGAAGGCGATACTCAATACATTTTTAAAAACAAAGATATAGAGCAGATGTTTTGTTGCGATGTGATCAGTTCGGCAATAGGAATTGTCGACTGATGACATCTCAGGTCGATACTGTATTTATTATTTTTTTTTAAACTTTGAGGTTTGCGGCAAACAGACCCTGTTGCTTCAAAATGTATAATTGCTCCTCTAGGTGGAACTATGTTAACTCGCATTCGGTATAGAGGAGAACTGCTAGCGACATATCGCAAATAAGGGTCAAGCTGGTTATGCTGCTTAATGCAATATTGAAACAAATCGGATAAGTCCCGCGAACTGAGCAGCAGTCTGTTCCCGCGTTTTGTTTCGGATGCAATTTTGTGGTAGGTGGTAAATTGGGAAATGTCTTGCGGATGCCCATCTTTGAGCAGTTCTTTGTTGGTTTTAGATATCACCTCTAGTTGGTAATCGCGGGCACTACGATATTTAAGCCAGTTGTTTATTCTCTGAACCCCTTGCTTGTTGAAACTGCACATCATCACCAGCCCGACCAATATCGGACGCAGAAAATTTGAAATACTGAGTCGAGTACATTTGGCATATATAGCACAATTGTTCCGATTGCGCCTAAAAGAATATAATGACAAAAAACACGCATATTTTAACGATCTCCCTGTCATTTTTTATTTCAGTTGATAGAATAGTGAAACTGTCGATTTCGGCCGGGTACTGCTTACCTTTTGTTATTTTCGATTAAATATAACCGTTAATAGCCACCATGCTCGCACATGAAATTTTTGATATGCCTAGGCACTAGTTCACTTCATCCACCAACTTCACGATATCACATATCACACGTGCAACACTCATTTTTTCGCGAAATTCGTTTGCAGACATTGCAGTATTTTGAAGAAATACTGTAACCCGAGGAGATGCCCAACGACACAAACACAACTAAATTATGCCAATAAAAATTTACCTATATGTATCCTTGTTTTACAACCTATACCTGTACGTATCCTTTTTGCTTACAACCTGAGGATTACATAAAATTCCGTTACAATTGTCTATATTACCCCGACATTCCAGCAAACAGCCCAACGGCACGTATTTACTACCTGCATCAGGTACCTTTGCTGGGGACACAAAGTGATTACATTAGTATTAGATTTTGATGTGGGATTCTAAATCGGCGACCTGGTCCCGGTTGTCGACAAACATATGTATACACGGATTTGAAAAATAATCATACTAATGAGGTTCTCTCAGCTAATGATAAGGCCATGTAAAGAAACTGATAATTTCATCTCAGCGTAATCAGTACCTGTTCAATATTGATTAAGTGTACATTCTGCGACTTACACGGATTCACCTATTAAAATCGCTTTTATTTCACTATATTGTTACATTCTGTATTACAAATACACAAAACCAATATTGTATAGTTTATTCAATAACATTCACATCCGCCTGAGGTGATCATGAGCTATCAGAACACATTAAGTTGACCGGATATCAGTGAAAAAATTTTGGGCGTAAAGCGATTTTGAAAAATGACAGGTGTTTTTTCGAATTCTGATCGAAGTGCGGATCGGGGTGTTCCGGACCCCCCTGGGGGAAACGGCTTGGTGGGATGTTAGAACATGTTAAATAAACACGATTCGCACAAAAAAATTTTGGGCGTAAGCCAATTTTTTTGAAATATATTTTTTTTCGTGAGGACGCCATATAAACCCACCCTAACTCTGAAAAAGTATGTTACGGACCCCGCTCGAGCGGTCGACTATCGTGGGCTGTTAGAACACGTTAAGTTGACCGGATATCAGTGAAAAAAATTTGGGCGTAAAGCGATTTTGAAAAATGACAGGTGTTTTCTCGAAATCTGATCGAAGTGCGGATCGGGGTGTTCCGGACCCCCCTGGGGGAAACGGCTTGGTGGAATGTTAGAACATGTTAAATAAACACGATTCGCACAAAAAAATTTTGGGCGTAAGCCAATTTTTTTGAAATATAATTTTTTTAGCGCGAACGCCATGTAAACCCACCCTAACTCTGAAAAAGTATGTTCCGGACCCCGCTCGAGCGGTCGACTATCGTGGGCTGTTAGAACACGTTAAGTTGACCGGATATCAGTGAAAAAAATTTGGGCGTAAAGCGATTTTGAAAAATGACAGGTGTTTTCTCGAAATCTGATCGAAGTGCGGATCGGGGTGTTCCGGACCCCCCTGGGGGAAACGGCTTGGTGGGATGTTAGAACATGTTAAATAAACACGATTCGCACAAAAAAATTTTGGGCGTAAGCCAATTTTTTTGAAATATAATTTTTTTAGCGCGAACGCCATATAAACCCACCCTAACTCTGAAAAAGTATGTTCCGGACCCCGCTCGAGCGATCGACTATCATGGGCTGTTAGAACACGTTAAGTTGACCAGATATCAGTGAAAAAATTTTGGGCGTAAAGCGATTTTGAAAAATGACAGGTGTTTTTTCGAATTCTGATCGAAGTGCGGATCGGGGTGTTCCGGACCCCCCTGGGGGAAACGGCTTGGTGGGATGTTAGAACATGTTAAATAAACACGATTCGCACAAAAAAATTTTGGGCGTAAGCCAATTTTTTTGAAATATAATTTTTTTAGCGCGAACGCCATGTAAACCCACCCTAACTCTGAAAAAGTATGTTCCGGACCCCGCTCGAGCGATCGACTATCATGGGCTGTTAGAGCACGTTAAGTTGACCGGATATCAGTGAAAAAATTTTGGGCGTAAAGCGATTTTGAAAAATGACAGGTGTTTTCTCGAAATCTGATCGAAGTGCGGATCGGGGTGTTCCGGACCCCCCTGGGGGAAACGGCTTGGTGGGAAGTTAGAACATGTTAAATAAACACGATTCGCACAAAAAAATTTTGGGCGTAAGCCAATTTGTTTGAAATATAATTTTTTTTGCGCGAACGGCATGTAAACCCACCCTAACCCTGAAAAAGTATGTTCCGGACCCCGCTCGAGCAAACGACTACCATGGGCTGTTAGAACACGTTAAGTTGACCGGATAGCAGTGATAAAATTTTGGGCGTAAAGCGATTTTGAAAAATGACAGGTGTTTTTTCGAATTCTGATCGAAGTGCGGATCGGGGTGTTCCGGACCCCCCTGGGGGAAACGGCTTGGTGGGAAGTTAGAACATGCTAAATAAACACGATTCGCACAAAAAAATTTTGGGCGTAAGCCAATTTGTTTGAAATATAATTTTTTTTGCGCGATCGGCATGTAAACCCACCCTAACCCTGAAAAAGTATGTTCCGGACCCCGCTCGAGCAAACGACTACCATGGGCTGTTAGAACACGTTAAGTTGACCGGATAGCAGTGATAAAATTTTGGGCGTAAAGCGATTTTGAAAAATGACAGGTGTTTTTTCGAATTCTGATCGAAGTGCGGATCGGGGTGTTCCGGACCCCCCTGGGGGAAACGGCTTGGTGGGAAGTTAGAACATGTTAAATAAACACGATTCGCACAAAAAAATTTTGGGCGTAAGCCAATTTGTTTGAAATATAATTTTTTTTGCGCGAACGGCATGTAAACCCACCCTAACCCTGAAAAAGTATGTTCCGGACCCCGCTCGAGCAAACGACTACCATGGGCTGTTAGAACACGTTAAGTTGACCGGATAGCAGTGATAAAATTTTGGGCGTAAAGCGATTTTGAAAAATGACAGGTGTTTTTTCGAATTCTGATCGAAGTGCGGATCGGGGTGTTCCGGACCCCCCTGGGGGAAACGGCTTGGTGGGAAGTTAGAACATGTTAAATAAACACGATTCGCACAAAAAAATTTTGGGCGTAAGCCAATTTGTTTGAAATATAATTTTTTTTGGCGAACGGCATGTAAACCCACCCTAACCCTGAAAAAGTATGTTCCGGACCCCGCTCGAGCAAACGACTACCATGGGCTGTTAGAACACGTTAAGTTGACCAGATATCCGCGAAAAAATTTTGGGCGTAAGGTGATTTGCAACAATTACGGGTTTCCGATCTGATTCAAAATAGTAATTTTTTATATCTATATATTTTTTTGGAGGTAAACCACGAGTTAATGCCATGTCCACTCAAGGACACTTGAGGTATGTTTGTCTTATGCGATTAACGCAAAAACCGCATTTTTTCATTATAATTTTCACGAAATAATAACTTTTTCGCGTTACTCACCACTTTGGGGATGTTTTTGGGGAAGGGGGGCTAGACTTCAATGACACATAAAAACACATAAAATAAACGATACTGCATGAAAACCGCATAGATTTACGCACATTTAAAGCCAAAAGACGTGGTTGTACGTTGAAATGACAAATTTTGTGCACTGCTGCCTTTATAACGTTTTCGATCGCGCACGATCGATCGGTTCTTCAGCCACATCCTCCTACCCAAGTGAAATTCCAAAAAAAAAAGGGGGGGGGGTGTGTTAGCGTCAAGTAAATTAGACTCTATACTTCCTACGAATTCGTTGCAGGTTTCAAACAAAAAGAATGAGTCTTTTACCTCTGCATATCAAACTATATTAAACAAATTCTATCATATTTCTGTTTCTATGGCAGATGTAGGGATAATATGTGTGACTTATTATGTCTAACAGGTGCACAGCATTTCTGAGATCAGCAGCTTCTTAATAATAGAAATGACAAAATATGCAACACTTTACAACCACTTATCACATACAGCTTCCAACCTACAATTTTTATCCCTTTCAAACAATGTCTGAAAATGAGCAGGAATCTTTGAAACGTTGTAATACTATGTTTCAACGATTTTTTTTGTCTGTAGTTCCGCCGCCTCTGAATCAATTTGCAAAATCTACGACTTCCTAAACTATGGAAGCATTAAACTCGCGATAATATTCGAACTTCAGTTCACAAGTTTTCTGTTGCTTAAAAATATCTGCATTACACAAGTTTCTGTTTCTCATGTATATCGGTTTGTCAGTTCCTGTCTGTTATATATCAATGCGTCATAAGTACTGAGTCAATCTACTTGATGATATATTTAGAGTACCATCATAGATGGAGTAACACAAACTAAAGGTTAGACGAAATGTGTGGTAGATATATTTAAGGTTCAGAAATTTCAGAAAAATATATGTGTAGATATAAACAGTCGGCAGTGGTCTCCACGACGTTGCTGCATCGCGCCATGCACGCAATGCCAGCCACTGCAAGTTATTATGAATTATTGTACATCGGACTTTTATCATTTAATTTATCCGTTGTTACCGGGATCAGAAGCTTCTTCATGATAGAACGTCTTTGACTAATACTAAATACTTAACATCCCCAAGTTTTAATTCCTACAAAAAATTTACCGAAAATGATCTGGAGCCTCTGAAATGTAATAAAACGAAGTTTGAGCAGCTTTAATTGTTTTCGAGTATTTGGCTTTCGCTCCGCTGCCACTGGACCGATTTTCAAAAATTACAAAGCTTTTTCATCCTTGGCATAGGTGTGTGAAAATGTCATCAAAATCCAACGGAATTCTCAAGTTATAAGCGGTTATAAGATCAGCGGACAAACAGACCGACGGAAATGAGCGATGTACATGTCATATTACATCCAAAAAACATAATATCTTAATTTCGAAATTTTCCACGATCACAATGCTTCGTCGCCAGTTGGTGATGGAAGTAAAATGAAACTTTGCAAAAATAATGATAAACAACTGCAGTTTTCAACTCAACCACATGATACAGCTATAGTGGTATTCCAAAATTGGGGAACAACAAGAACAAGATCAAAATGTTGCAAACGTACTGATGAATACCTGCAGTTTTCAACGTTATCGCATGAGACAGTTATACTTTATGCCTACAGTCCCCCAAAATTCCCCCACATCAACTTTAATACCAAACACATAGAAAACTGTAAATAAATTTTGTTTACACTTACTTGTTTGTTTGAGTGCCAATATTTTGTTGACCCTTGAATTTCATAATTCCTATTATTATTATATTATTTTAAATTTGCTCCATCTATTGCCATCAAAAATGACTATATGGATATTAGTTTTCAAATAAAAAAATAGTGTGCCAATACTTCTTTGACCCACTGGGCTGCGTTCGTAAATTGTTACATAGTGTACTTTGTACTACTCTCGTAATTGTTTGACGTACATGTTACTTGCGTTCGGAAATAGAACAAAGTAATCCTTCTGAAACGTCAAAAGTGTGATTAGGTGAATTCTTTAATTCACCGGTTGATTCCACCACTGATGGATGCGGTGCTTATGGTTGACACTGTTGACAGCTTTGTATGGTGACGGCAGCAACCGGTTGAATTAAAAGGACGGATGTCTGGTCCACCGGTGGCACTGGTTGCTCAACCGGTGAATTAAAAAATACACCAATTTTCTTCCCCCTCGGGATTAAGAGTTGTCACTTGTCATTCTCATGGTTCATTGTTTATTTTATTTGGTTATCAAAAACTGCTCAAAATTGGCAGAATATATATTTTTCATCATACATGCTACCCTCCATAGGGCCACTTACAATGGTAGCAAAAAACGTGGTTAGAAATTAGTCAGCTGTCATTGTCATTACATGTAGTAATTTAGGGGTTCTAAAAATAAGGTTCCACAGTCAGTCAAGTCATCGTTGGTTGTCAGAGCGGTCCGTGTGACCTTAGCTCTTGATTCACAGTGTCAGTTTTTAAGTCTGTCAGGTCTGGTAACCCAGAAACCAGACAATTTTAAGGAAAAAAGGGAAGGAAAGGAGAGAAGGAAGAACGAGAGCAAACGGGAAGAAGAGAATCTTTTAGGATAGGCAGCGTTTAGGCATTGTTAAAATCACTTCTCAGATTTTGATATGGTCTAAAAATATTTGATTTTTTCTAAAGATTTTGTCAAAATGCTCCAATTTTGGTTGCTCTAAGTTCACGAGTTAATTTTGATTACAGTGCGAGCCGCGGCCTTTTGTGCTTGCGAACTTGCTCGACTCTGTAGTCCACTGACTCACGCAACAGAGTGTTGCTGTGCGATTCCGCTAGGCTGTAGCGCCGCTGCGCCTGTTGCTTAATGTAGTCCTTTAGGTAAGGGACATCGAGGTCTCTATGTAGAGTTTCGTTAGAGACATACCATGAAGCATCAGCAATAGTGCGCAACGTCCTGCTTTGCAGAACCTGCAGATTTCGCATCTGTGTTTTAGCAATAAAACACCAAGCCGCACATGCCTAAGTCATTGCTGGCCTTATGACCACCTTATAGAGTCGAATCTTGTTAATCAAACTTAATTTTGAACGTTTACATAATGGGTAAAGCTGTCGAAACGTAATTTGGAATTTAGTTTTTAGCGCTTCTATATGGTTCCGCCAAGTCATCCCTTTGTCCAGAATGACACCGAGATACTTAGCGGATGATTCCCATGGTATACGAAGTCTATTCATTGAAACTTCAGACGGAACGCCGCGACGTCTTTCGAATGGTTTATTTTAATTAGCCACCTCCACCGCACTTTGCAGCCTGTCATGGACTAGGTCACCTGACCACGACTGAGCCACCAATGCAGTATCGTCAGCATAAAGATAGACTTCACAGTTGCTGGGACTAGGGACGTCATGGATGTACAGTGAGTAAAGGATAGGTCCAAGGACCGAACCCTGAGGGACGACGGCTGTAATCAGCCGTGTTGTCGACAGGACATTGTCAATTTTGATCCGAAATTTCCTACCTTTAAGGAAGGATTTCAGTAGTTTTAGAAGCCAAAAAGGGAAGCCCTTTTGGATTAGTTTATACAGGAGGCCCGCGTGCCAGACCTTGTCAAATGTTTTTGAGACATCCAAAAGCAAGATGCCAGTACTTTCGTTAAGGGTGAATCCTCTGGTTACACGTTCTACCAGCCTAATCGCCGGTAGCTCCGTACTATGTTCAGACCGAAAACCGAATTGCACGTCAGGAATCACATGGTGATCTGACGAGAAATTCCCAAGGTGACGTGACCTTTTAGGCGAGCTTAGACGGAGCTGACAGCAGGCTAATGGGACCCACGTTCTTATAACTTCAGCGGCCTTCCACGCCGATCGGAAGTACTGGATCCTTAGCATGGCATTGACTATTGCCACGAGATAAGTTAAGGACTTCCTCGAAAGCAGCTTCAGCGCCTTATTAGTAATTTGATCCTCCCCAGGTGCTTTACGCACTTTAAGGTCTTTAATATGACCTTGAATCTCTGCTGGTGTGCAATGCGGGATCTCAGGAGATGCCGCTGATGTGCTAAGCACATCTTTGGATGAAGAAGCTTCTGAAGAAGAATCTTCTGATGAAGAAAAATAACCACCGATAGCGCGACTGTCACTGACGCCCTTGGCCCTAAAATACCTCCTGACAGATCTTACGATGTGTTGCTCCTCGTCGAGGTCATCATCAAGATCATAGCTGGGAGAGAACTGTCTTTCCATGACATCGGCGAAAACCTCAACCTGTTCCTCTGTCCTGCAGACAATGCCTCCAGGACCGTGGATGTGTGGGATTTGTCCATGCTTTCCATTTTTGAGCGACTTCGCCACCTTCCAGAGAGAAATGCTTGAGTCAAGCATCCCCGCCAGAAAGTCGTTCCATTGCTCATTGCGGAATTCATGAAGAGCATTTCTTACTTCATGAACAAGATCGTCGCTCTGCGAATGTCATCAGGATGACAAGACCTTTTCGCTTGCTTAATTGCAGCCCTTTTATCAGAAATTTTCTGACGAATGTCTGCTGGCAGAAAAGGTCTGCCGTGTCGCTGCACGGGAAGTACAGCTGCACGCTGTAGAGCTTGCTGAACAAAACTTGTCCACTCTGCTTGAGCCAGATCTATACCGTTCTCATCAACTATGATCGGAATATTGGGGAACATTCTGAGGAGCGACTTGTAAAGCTCCCAATCAATGCGTTTCCTTGGAGATGTTTCATCCCCCAAGATCTGCTCATTACCAAATTCCAAAACGACGGGAAGATAATCGCTTGAGATGTAATGATAATGATAATGATTCGAGGAGTGGTACTGTATCTTTCTACAGTTTTTGGATAATGCAAAATCAAAAACATCAGGTGCCTGAAGGTGATTAAATGGGTGATGCATCGGCTCCTCAGTACTATGTATGAGGTAGCCATTTAGTATCACATGGTTGTACAGTCGGATCCCACTGGTTGAATTCAACCTAGAATGCCATGCTCGATGTTTGCAGTTGAAGTTCCCTGCCACAATAAGTGCACCCGAGCAGTCTAAAAGGACTTCCAGATCCGCCTCTTGCAGCCTGATACCACACTTGACATACACCGATGTGATTTTTAACGGCACACCTCCCGTCATATTGACCACCACGGAAGGCGCTTCGATGCTCTGCATCTCAGCGTTTGTGCTTCTGTGGTAGTCAATACCGCGTTTCACTAGCACTGCCAAGCCGCCACCCCGTCCAGTCAATCTATCTGCCTGGTTTCACAGTATTCCAGAGTGAAATTTCATATGTCAATCTACATTCCATCACTATGCACGGTATTACATTACCAAGTGATTTACAAACGCATCCCTGTAAGTGATTTATCCGAGATATACGGCTGGGTCGCAAATATTGCCTGTTTAGATGTTCCAGAATATTATAAATTACATTTTTAATTTTGATTTTGCTTCTTTGCCTCTTCTATGTCACTACTAAAATTCAAAAAATTAATAAAGTCTACTGAGTTAGGTTTCCTACTGTGTGGAAAATCGTAAAGGAAAAACAAAAATACTTTTATATAATCGATTGCAATTTTTTATTAAAATTTGTTAACAGAATTAAGTCTCAAGATCTATCTTAATATTAGCAACACAGTAATTATTGGGACATGGTTTTCCTAATGTTAATATTTAAAATACCTGCTATTAAACAGACTTTTTTGCAAGTGTTTTTCTCGCAGACAATAGAACTTTTTGTTGCTGGTAATAAGTGGAATTACACAATGCATGTACCAGGTAAATTATGTTTGTCTGACTATACGGTAGATTAGATAAAATGCTAAAAGGTAAATGATACAATAAAGGTGGCGCTTTTTTTTTGTTTTATCAATTTTATATCGCACATGTAGGTAATCGTAAATAGATTTGAATTGATATTACATCAAGTAAACTTTATGAATTTCTGCGACCGACAAGAGCAAATACTATATAATTTATTACTCTTGTTTATTGGTACTCATGATGCTCTCGTAATTTTTTCTCGACGGAAAAATAAAGAAGATGGGTTTCGCGGTACCTATTACGGAATTGAGTGTCTGAATGCACGAATCAATCAAGGAATCGGTATCGGGATTTACTCTACATATTATTTGATGAATAGGATATGTTGGCTTTCCATTTCAGTGGCTATAACCAACTATCTACAATGTTGTTTCATGCTTTTCAGCAATCATCAGTATGATATAGGTCTAGTCATTGGATATAGACAAGCGGTCTAATGAAAAACTTAGAACTGTAGTGTGTCAAGAGGTGCCAAACGCGGTACTACCGACCCCTACGTAGTAGCAAGAAAATAAGCAGTTTCCCGCACCCGTATTACGAAACTTAAAAAGTGACATATCGATTTTTAATTACATTATGTAGGTTTTCCCGAAAAAATGCCACCTTGGAACTAGCTGTCATTCATTTCATGTTCACTTGTACTAGTTTTGCTTGTTGCCTAATCGGCATGTGATGTAACATATGCTCCAGAGATGGCACTAGCGGAGGCCATTTAAAGCTTCTGACTGGATATCCGAGCAGACCGTAGATCTTTAGCTCGTTTTTTCAGATAAAAGGCTCCTTGCAGAAGGAGCGCAAATTTAACTTAATAGAACATAATAGAAAGTATTGTCATTTTCACGAGTATCCATTACGGTGGAATGACAGACGATTATCTAACTGA
This sequence comes from Acanthoscelides obtectus, assembly GCA_963669975.1. Lineage (NCBI taxonomy): Eukaryota > Metazoa > Arthropoda > Insecta > Coleoptera > Chrysomelidae > Acanthoscelides > Acanthoscelides obtectus. The sequence goes on from CAVLJG010000001.1 coordinate 44,211,978, forward strand.
ACCCAAATTCAAGATGAGATGTAAATAATAACAGTTAGCGCGTGATCTCTCGGTAACAGGTGGGGACAACGCCTCTTATTGGTCAATTCGCCATTAAATTTCAAGCGGTCGCCTGGCGGAATAATGCGCGGGGCAGGGGAGGGCAGGCAGAGTTGCACTCAGGCCACCGTCCGTCGCGTGTATCACTGCGTGCTCGTGTTTTCGTATTCACATTGCTTGGTTGTTGCTGTTGTTGTTGTTAAGTGTATTTGAGTAATTTTTTAAGTTTCTGTTTCTGTTAAATACAGTCATATTTGTTTTACAACACGCTGGTGGTAGTCCATCATTCGGAGGTAGCCCTGAATGTGGTCCTGTACGCCGACCTTGCTTTTGGCAATCACGCATCCATTCTATCTTGGGTGTAAATACACTATAGTAATATTTCAAAATTCCCCATATCGACAAAGGGCACATAATTCTGATGGATCCGTCAACGCCAGGTAGACAGGTATTTTGCTTTGTTTTTTTGTACGCTACGGATTCATTTTCTACTTGCTAACAACTCGTTTATTTAGAAAAGTTTATTTTAATACAAAAAAAAACGCTATAAGCATGTTTTATTAGATTCTCGCCCGATTCATTATTGTCAATGTTGCAGAGTACTACAAAAGTGACCGTTGCTGATCAGCTGCTCACCTCAGTAGACGTCAAAGCATGATGGATACTCGTAAAATAGGGATTCCAAACACAGCTATTTAATAAACTGTGGTGTACTCGTACGTGCATTAATTTTATTGTACGTTTGTGTTTTCGAACATCAGCCACAAAGTAATCCACAGTCTCCCTTACCAGAGGATTAGAATGGCTGTGTGCTCTTGTATATCACTAAGTTGCAAGTTCTTTGATAAACTCACAGAGAGGAGGAATATTGACGTCTGAACGTAGGGTGTGATACCACCATAATGGAGCGAAGAGCTCTATACTGGATTACGTCTAATGCATGTATTTGCATTTTAGCAACAAAGCACCAAGTCGCACACGCGTACTTCATGATATGCTGCCTAATAATGGATTTATATGAGTAATTTATTTGAGGTTGATAATCGACTATTTCCTTTTAGCATGGGGTATAGTCGTTTAAAAATCCCCATAGCCGTGTTTCGGGCAGGCAACATGAGTCAGTACAAAACAAAAAAAATAAGCGACAATCAAACAGGCGATACAACTAGTCTCGCCTATACCTTTCCTGTCGCTCGCTACATGTTAACTTAGGCAGCCTAGCTCAGTCGCCAATAGTTCGATTTTAAAAAACTACAAGACTCTTTCGTCTTTGTGTGAAAATTTCATCAACATTCTATCGGTACTTTCCAAGTTATAGATGGTGCAACCATTAGCGGACAGACAGACAGGCCTACGGAAATGAGTGATATGGTCTACGTGATGTAGATATCATGTTAGTCTTGGAAAACATATCTCATTTTTGAAATACTTCCTCGACAGTGGCATGGGAAGTAAAATAAAAAAGTCTTCATGTTTATTGTAAGAGGCACTATGATGGCACCGCATATTTCTGCCGGCGCAAACTGGCCGAGCTAATCAGTCCCCCGAAAGTACTTTAATTTCGAAAAGAGACATACGGCGAGCGTTTATAGAAAACGTAAGACAACTCCTGTTATCTTTCACTCTCGTCGCATATGCTGACTACGACAGTAGAACAGCTGATGATACATTCATGATAATTAGCATACTTGACGTCGACCTTCAAAGGAAATATCATTCAGCAATCTCCTGTATTTATTCCTAAAGTGCTTTTCACGTTTTTTGGTTGTTACGTCACAATACCATACGAAATAAGGAAATTTTTCATGTTTACAATGCTTCCTCGCCAGTGGGGGTGGGAAGTAAAACGTATGTCTTTGAGTTTACACAAACAAACATCAACGAGTGTATATTATGTATGTGCGAGTGAGATGGAGGTATAACAGTCATTCCTGTAGTTTTGTTGCGATCCGCCAAAAATCATGGAAAGCAAATCCCATAATCCGCGTAACATATCGCGAGGTGGTACCTAAAAACGATGGTTGACAGTTATTTAGTGCTGTTCAAAAATGTGCTCCCCCAATTTATTTTTTTAACGGCACCAGTAATCGCTAAACGATCTGACCGCAATAATTGGCACTGAAAGAACTAGCAAGTCGGATAGCACATGCCACGCCTAGCGGGGAACGCCACCTATGAAGAAATGGCACGACGCTATAGTAAAGAATTTTTAGCTTAGGCCATAGATGCTATAAATGACCGATGCTAATGCCATTTCTGAAGCAAGTGTTACATTAAGTTAAACATCGCATCTATAGCACATACTTAACGTTTAGGCAACATACACAGCTACTACAAAGGAATGATAGCTAGTAAGTAGTAGAAATGAAGGCCAACATGGGTGTCAGATTGCCTCTGACAATAGAGATTTCTTAATGCTCATATTTTGCCGCTTCATGACCTTCCTTATTTTGATTTCGCGTATTCACAGGACAAACCTTCCTTATCCGATATCGAAATAAGAAAGCTCAGTTAGCTACGGAGAATAGGGAGAGCTCATTTTGTAAGGTTATTTTTTCTTATTCAGCGCTGTTGCTGGAATTCGTGAAGCAGGCCAAGCTTAATAATTTCAAATTGTAAAAACATTGGTTAAAATATAATAGAACTAAGATCAAGATGTGATTGGAACGTTTACAGTAAAGAAGATTCTGTGAATAAATGTGGTTTTATTGGCCAGACAAGCATGGGGGATTATCGACATGTAAACTACAGATAAGTTTCATATGGTCTTTCAAGAAACTTTACTAGAATAGGTTTCGTGCGACATTGACCATACAACATTCGAGACTCGCACTCCCCTCCGTTTTCTAATTCATGATGTACGATTAATCTCAGGATAAACAATCATATCCACAAATCCACACCTATCAGACATTTCGGGCGCATACAGATTCGAAAACGAAAATAACACGAAAATAGCATCTGGCCGAAATACTGGGCTGTTTATTTTTAAAATGGCGACAGATCGGGCAACTCGAATGCTCCTGCCTGGCGCTACGTTATAACAGACTAGGGGCTATCGCTTCTTTCAGATTTTGACCTGCAGCTGCTTTTCATTGCATTTTAGCTCAGAAATACAAGGTGTTTCTTTCTTAATAATGTGGTTATATTTCGTGATGTGAAGATACATTTATTTTAAAGTGCTTTGAACCTGACGATGATTTGCATTTTTTAATTATTTTCATATGCACGGTGATCGAGGAACGTGTGAAAATGCATATTTGTGAATTACGTCATTATATCAGAAAAATTATTGTTCAACAACGTCAATACTGCTAAGATGATCCTATCATATTATTCTTCTTTATACAGAGTAGTCTGTCATGAATATGCTAAAAAGCAGTCGTAGGCAAAATGTCAAAAAACATTTTACCTCCTACGAGGTCTGTGAATTAAGTAATGAGACTAATCTTTTTATTCAAATATGATTACAATTTTATATTGTCACTCTGAAAATAAATTCCTTCTGAAGCCACACAGCGCTGGAGACGGTTCTTCCACTTCTCATAGCAGTGCCGGCACTCCGATACTGAATAGCATTCAGCCAGTTACAGCCGTTTTAATTTTTTATTTGACTGTCCAAAAATGAGTTGTCTTAAGTGGTTTTTCAACTCCGGGAAGAGAAAAAGTCACAAGGACTCAAGTCAGCCGAGTAAGGAGGCTGGGGAATCACAAGAATGTTTTTATCGGGCAAAACTCGTTTATTCACATTGTTGTGTGACAAGGAGCATTATCGTGATGCAACACCCAGTTGTTCTTGATCTGACAAACTGTGCTGTTTCAGATTTAAATCTTCCGCGATCATTCTGACTGTCAACCTACGCTCCTTGCGTTCAGGATCCCGAATTCTGTCGATATTTTCATCGGTTCTTAAAGATGAAGGTCTTCCGTTTCGTGGTTCATCTTCAATCGGCTCTCTCACTTTTGAAAGTGCCTTAAACCACCGAAAAACCTGGGTTCATGACAAAACACTCTCTCCGTAGGCTGGCTGAAGTTTAGAAAGAGTTTACGTTACACTGATAGAACACCGTTGCTCTACAATTATGTCAACCATTTTTAGAACACAATAGAAAAAACTCTTTCACAAAAAAAATCGCTACGTACTACCGAATGACCCGAGCGAGTTCAAAGTTGTACTGAAGGCGGATCACATATTCCCCTGTTCCCCTCTACAAGCCCGGCGTGTCCAGTGTTGAAAGATCGAACGCACTGGCCACTGTTACTGATATGTCAAGGATGAAAAAGCTCTTTGAAAGTCCAGTGGCGGCAGAGCTAGGACAAAAAAAACTAAAAAACAAAAACCGCTCAAACTTCATGTTTTAACGTTTCAGAGGCTGCTGATCATTTTCATAAAAAAATTTGTAGGGTTCAAAAATTGGAGGTTTGGGGTTGGGGCAACGTTCTCAGATGTTCGGTACTGCCGGAAAGATAGGACTAACTTGATCTATTTTTTATAGATATTTGTAGACAACAGAGGGGCTAACTTGTGTCCTTTATGATCTGATGACAGTGTTGCATAGGAAGTGCAGAGTCTACCTACTTGATGCCATTTTTAGTGATTTTTGTAGCGTTTGCGTACATTTTCGAAGCATGTCAGGAGTAGGCTTTCATATGCATACTGATATTGGATGATAAGTGCATTGACAACCTACTTGACACCGATTTTTCACGTCACCTTGTATGGTTAGCAACCAAAGGTGAAGGTAGATTGTGGCGTAGAACGTTTATGCGTAATTATAAATTAATTAGACCTCAGCAATCATGCCCATTAAAACTGTAAAGCAAATAATATAGAGAGAGTGCAGTGCAGTCTCGTATGAATGTAAATACCTGTAATACATAGCGCACGAAGTTATAAATAGTCGAATGGAGTTTGTGAATGTGTGACGCGAGGAAAACGTCAAAAATTTCAGGACTTGCACAGTGTTGCCACACTGGTCAAACGGAATCACACAGCAACACTCTATTGCGTTAGTTAGTGGACTACACAGTCGAGCAAATTGACAAGCGCACAAGTTGTCTCAGTTTGGGCACAACAACAAAAACTTCTACAATAAAGCCACTCAGAATTGATTTTTAAGATCAATTTTAAAATTTCCGAATCCCAGTTAACAATGTTAAGGCACCCTTCCAACTGTTGAAGTTTCTGACAAATTGAAATTTCGAATATCCTTCACAGTATATTATTAACCTCCTCGGACCCAAGAGCCAGATAACTGGGACTTATTAGCAAAAATAGTGATTTTGGGTTCTAATGGACCTAGTAAGGCACAAACGAAGCAAATTTTTTGAAACAAAAATAGATTTTTGGTTTTATGCCAGGTATCATCTATGATACCTTGGATCTCCATCTACACAAAAAATATATTAAAGAAATGATAAGTTAAAAAAGTAAATTTATTAATTCAATGTTACAAAGCAAATTTATATCATAGAACTGCAAATTTACTTATGAAATAGTAAAAAACAATTTCTATTTACACTGCAGCATAGAAAAACATTACAAGCGGTACACCTGGTAAAAGTTAACATCTTGCATCCTGCTAAACGACATTTTGACCTGCTTTTTTGCTTATCATTCATAAATTCAGGCAAATGTAATGCGCTTTCTCGTCTAAATCCTCTTGCAGGTAGTGCTTCAACTAGCCTAGGCTTTTTAATTTCAACAGCTTCTTCATCTTCTGATGTTTCATTTTCTTTATCTTCCAAATTGTAAAGAAGTGCTTGTGCAATAGCAAATTTAAAATCTATGTAATCCATGATCTGTTTTTTCTCAAGACGTGCTAAAGAGGCATCTTCACGATATTCCAACCAAGAAGCAGCAGCAGCAAAATCAAAAAAATGATAAATGAAACGTATTGTCCATTTTTTTGTCCTTGACCTCATACAATATTTTCCGATGACCCGATCAAGTAAGTCAACTCCACCCATGAATGCGTTATATTCCTTAATAACGTTTGGCTGTGGAATCTGTATGTATTTATTGTCAGATTTTGACCACCTTTTGCATTCTCCTAGAGGCTCAGAACCACACTTAGATGACGCCATTTGCACTGGCCTAGAGTCAAACCATTTTACTAGGACCATCTTCTCGTCTTGTCTTACTAATTGATCCGATGAGCCCCTGCCTCGTTTCTTTAGAATGCTGTCCGATTCGAATTTCGCCTCTTTAGGAACTCTATTAGACATTAGAGTACCAGTAACAGTCAAGGATCTTGATAACATACAATCTACCAAAGGTATAGATGTAAAAAACCTATCCGTAAAAACTGAAACTCCCTTTGGTAGTGTATCGGCCAGTTTTAAAACATATCTCCCTCCGACGTTAAGCTTTTCTGGCGTGTCTACAAGTATGGAATCTACTGAAGTACCCTTCCCTTCGTACATTAAAATATCTAAAGGTATTCCCTGTGGTGTTGTCATAACAAAAGCTTTGAGGCCTACCGGATTTGGCTTACCTCTTACGAATTGTCTCATTTTAACTTGTCCATGAAAAGGTATCATCTGTTCGTCTATTGACACATTTTCTGTTCTGATATTTGAACGACAACCTCGTTGAATTTTCTCTAGCATAGGCTTTACCTTCCAAAACCTATCTAGATCCCTTGCTTCTTTACTGACCATGTCATCATCAACAAGCTTCAGGCGCGATCTCAGAACGAAGAACCTATTCCGAGACATTTTTTCAGAAATTATGGGTACTCTAGTTTGTACACCCCAGTACATTTTAATGCGTGGTAGATTGTAGATGCCCATCAGCATAGAACATCCAAAAAACCTTTTGATCTCTGCAGAAGAAGTTCCTAAAGATTTTCCGGTAGTTTTCACTTCTCTAATATTGCTGAAATGTGCAATATTTTCAAAAAAATCGTCGTCAAGATATTTGCAAAAATATTGCATTGGTTCTTTGACGCTTCTGTTTATTTCTTCTTGAACAAACTCTCTCACTACTGATGGATAAAATTCTTCTTTATGTCTATACCTACAACGATCACTAATTCTCTTTACAATGTTTATCAAGGGTTCTTCATCGGAAGTATCGAAATTGTCATCCTGTGGTGTTACGTCAGGCTGTTGAAAAAACTCCTCCTGCTCCTCACCCGATTCGCCGATATCAATGTTATCATCTATATCCGAGTCATTCAAATCCATATTGTCTGCTAATTCCTGCAGTTCGGCAGCAGTAAGGGGCCCTAAAAATGGTATTCAATAAATACAAAATAAATAAATTTATTTTGTGTTATTAGCTTATTTTGTAACTATTAAGACTCAAGGTATCACCTACGATACCTAACCTAAAATACGCGCTGCAAATGTTATTTACATTTTATTTTAAATTCAGAACATGATAAATAATTCACTCACATATTTTTGTCATCTACAACGGAAAAATAATAATTTTAATTGATCTACTTACTTGTGTTTTCGTTAAACGCCATTCTGGTACACAAAGCACGTGCTACTGCGACATTCACTTGCTCGCTTTACAAAGCAAATAACCAGAATTCAAGTTACAGCCTGCAAACTGGACTCGCGCGAATTATGTTTCTCAGCCACAACAAGGAGTTTTTAAAAAATATTTATTTTGTAGACATGAACGTGTTACAAGTTGGAATGATAATGAATTAAAATATAAAAAGAAAAATAGTTTTAATAAAGGTTTCTGCTGTCGTTGCGACTGGCGGTGTCGTCTTGCTGACGCCTCGGGTTCTTGACCTATAACGCCTCCCTCGCTAAGCTGAAAGTCCGTCCTCGGACTTTTTAGGTTTTCCAAGTCGGCAATGGAAATTTTCGGCTTGAAGAAAAGCGTCTGGAGTCTTCTTCTTTTTCTTAAGACGAAGTAAATGCTCGCTGTGACGATGATGAGCATTAGGGTTGCCATGGACCAAGTTGTTGTAGACGTCACTGTAGGGCTTAGATGTAAGGGCTGTATGGCCGATAGCTGTGGTACATCTTTGAGTGGCTGCAACTCGTTGATCTGTAAGTTAAACTTTGGGCGGATCTTTATAGGGATGATATCAGGAACTTCGATTTGCTCTGAAGTAGTGCTGTAAATCTGTCCATTAATTTCGATTGGGCATGAAGAATAAACAATTGCTGCTTGACTAATATTTCGGTGAGTCTGGGAACATCTTTCAACGATTTGGATTGGCTCATTTGTACTGACGATCAGGTTTTTCTTTGTTTGGTGGATGACAGGCTGGGAAAGCTTGGCAGTGGTACAATTTTCTAAGCTGGGAAGCTGACATCTTGTGGTGGAAGCGGGTTGACATACGATTTTTGGTCCTACATCGGTGCATGTAGAATACCAGCGATTATCTCCATAGAAAGTTGCAGGAGGCAGTAGTACAATGTTTTCTTCATTATGTATGGGATAAATATGGTAAAGTCGGAAAGAGTGATCATTAAGGATCGGGATTTTGAAAAGGATGAGTAACTGAGTATTTGTGGTAATTAATGAACAACGTGAATTTTCGATAAGTTCAAAGGGATGTGAATTATCTGATAAAAGAGAATTTGATTTATATAAAGATTTTAGCTTTTCTTCTAAGTCAGTGATTTCGGAAAGTGAAAATAATTCTATGTTCGGTTGTTCTAGTGCAGATAGGTTTATACTTCTAATAAGCTTTAAAATGAATTGATTCAAACGATCAATATTACGAATTTCGCTTTGAAGAGTAATAAACTGCTGGAATTCATCTCTAAGAAAATTAATATCTTGTGTGATTCTCACTGTATTATTATTTATGGTTTCAATCAGAATATTATATCTTTTTATTGTTTCTGATGCATAACTTGTCGAATTATTAAGCACATTGATTATACGATTTTGTTTATTTTCGACACTGAAGATGTGCCTTTCCAAAAATATACGATCGTTTTCGTCAAGGTTGCCAGTCACTGATTTAATAAAAGTTCCCAAAAAGTTAGCAATTCCTCGCCTTTGACGGGGTCGGATTATTTTATGAAAATTGTCAAGTGTCTCGGAATAGAGGTGGTTATATTGTTCAAATATTCGGTAGTTGGAAGTAGTGAGAGTCTTGTTAAGGAATAGGAAGTTAGTTAGAGTCATTTTAAGCGTTGCGTCGATAGCAGTTAGGTTAACAGTAATAATATGTCGGTGATAGTGATTTAACTCTTGAGCATGGCCTATCAGTTCACGATAGTATCCATTATTCGGGATCAGGTGCACTTGAAGGGCCAGGTTGTGGTTCGTCAGGATGACGATCCTGTAACAAGGGTATTTTCCTTAGACGTTTGATTTTTCTAGGATGGGTATTGGTGGGTCTATTTTTGGAAGTAACGGCCTGAATTTTGGTATTGCTACTAGAAGTAGTTTCGGCTGATACGTAAGGTGCAGATAATTTATTTCGGGGATTTTTCTGAATATATATGGTTTGGCCAGGTGCTGGAGCAGGAGTGATCTCGGGTAGTCTTTCATTGCGTTTATTTAAAATTGCTGTTTCTTTATCGTGGAGTTTTCGATAAAGAGAGTCAATGAAAGGTCGAAGTTCGTCTTTATGTCGTTGGTTATATTTTTCGTAGATAGGTAAGTCATTGTCAAAAAGTATTTCTTCTGCATATGGGCCATATAAGATAGAAAAAGGTGAATAACCTGTGGCGGAATGGATGGACTGATTGTAAATTAAAACACAATGTGTAACGAGATCAGTAAAATATTCTTTGGGGCGTTCGTCGTGCATAACACGGAGCTTTTCTGTAAAAGTAGAGTGAAATCTTTCGATAGGACTATTGGAATTCGGGTTGTTCACTGTCGTAAAGTGTAGCTCGATTTTGTGAAGATTTAAAAATTCTTTGAAGAGGTTATTTGAAAATTCGGTACCTTCGTCGCAGACTATTTTTCGAGGATAATTATGGTGGGAGAAATAGTGACGTAATTTGCTAAGGATTGTGGTATTCATTTTGTCAGGTATACTGTACACTTGGGCATACTTGGAAAAAGAGTCGATGATTGTGAGGAAAGTTTCTCGATTACAGGAAAATGTGTCAATATGAAGGATGTCGAAAGGCTTTTGTCCTAGAAGTGGACCTTTTAGGGGTAATTTATATGGGTGTCTCTCGTATTTATTACGAAGACAAATATCGCAGTGGTTAATATGCTCTGAAATTGTAGAACGCATATTAGGCCAGTAATAGTGTAATTTTAAATGACTAAGTGTTTCGAGAATACCATTGTGATTTTCCTTATGATAATTTTGGAGATGTCGTAATTGGTCTTCGGGTCTCTCTACATCTTGAACTCGTTTGGTGCAGAAGAATATTTGGATGTTTTGGTTATAAGTATTACGGACGAAGTCGGAAATATATTTTTGGATATAGGGATTGTCAGTCAGAATGTAGTATCGTTGATTGGGGGCTATAGTTTGATGGAGAGCAGTCTTGATGTCGGTTTTCCAGTCTTTTTCGGAAAGAGTGATGAGATATTCGTGTTTGGACTTGAACTTCAGACGGTATTTGGTGTTAAAATCGGTGCCTAGATTTATTATGATCTGATTTGAAAAATGATTAATAGGTTCTTCTGAGAATGGGACGAGAGCAACGGGATTTTCATGAGAAGAATGTTGGGTTGATTGACCAGTTTCTTTTTCGAAAGATTGGTTAACGAAGTCATCTACATCAAAGTCGTCATCATCATCTGGAGGGTTGGCACACAGAGACTCGGATTCGTGCATATTTATTTCGATGCGACTTAAAGCATCGGCGACGACGTTTTCCTTTCCTTTCTTGTATTTAATTTCGAAATTGTACTCCTCAAGTTTGAGTTTCCATCGGACAAGACGAGAATTGGGTTCCTTAATTTTGTATAACCAGACTAAGGGGTTGTGATCTGTTTCCACAGTAAATTTTACACCATATACATAGGGGCGGAATACTTTGCAGGAATCGAGTATGGCAAGAAGTTCTTTTTCGATTGTAGAATAATTTTTCTCTGCTGAATTTAGGGTGCGAGAATAATAGGCTATCGGATTTCCTTTCTGTGTAAGGACAGAACCGATCGCTATGTTTGAAGCGTCTGTAGTGAGGGTAAATGGTAGGGAAAAATCAGGGTATTGGAGAATAGGGGAGTTACTGAGAGCGGATTTACATTTCTCGAAAGATTCAATATATCTGGGATCTTCGATATCGATTTTAGTACCTTTTCTAGTGCAGCGTGTCATGGGGTATGTGATTTTGGAAAAGTTCGGAATGAAACGTCGGTAGTATCCTACCAGACCAAGAAAGCTTTTGATTTCTTTCACCGTCTTGGGTATAGGAAAGTTTTCAATGGCTGAAATTTTTGAAGGATTTGGTTTTATGCCTTCAGGTGTTATGACGTGACCTAGAAACGCTACTGACTTACTCAAGAATTCGGATTTATCGGGCTGAATCTTGAGGTTAACTTCTCGGAATTTTTGGAAAATCTGTTTAATATGAATTAAATGTTCCTGGAGGGATTTGGAAAATATGATGACGTCGTCCATATAGACAAAACAAGATTTGTATAAGAATTCTCTTAGGATTTCATCCATCATTCTCTCGAAAGTGGCTGGTGCATTTCGTAATCCGAAAGGCATTCTAAGGTACTCGAAATGACCGTTAGGAACTGTGAAAGCTGTCTTTTCTATAGAATCTGGGTGGACTTCGATTTGGTGGAAACCCTGTGCCAAATCAAGGGTGGTAAAGTATGAACAGCGTCCTAGGTTGTCAAGAATTTCGTCAATGCGGGGAAGAGGGTATTTATCTTCGATTGTGTTTTCGTTAAGACGTCTATAGTCGATGACCATACGGAATTTTCTTTTACCACTTGCGTCAAGTTTTTTCGCAACTATCCATACAGGGGCTGAGTAGGGACTTATAGAAGGGCGGATGACATTGTTCTGTAGTAATTTATTGATTTGGTCGGAAATTTCAGGTAGCATTGATTTTGGGTGTCGATAAGAGCGGGTGAAGATTGGTGTTTCATCTTTAGTTCGAATAACATGTTTTACAGAAGTAGTAACGGTTAAAGGAGAATTTTCTGTATGAAAAATATCTTTAAATCGATGACAAAGATGGAGGATCTTTTCTTTCTCTTCTGCATTCAAATGGTCTGTCCGTAACAAATTAAGATCAAAATAATTGTCGCCAGACGATGGGGGAGTGATTTCTTCGAAATCTGAAATGGATGTGGCGGAGATTGGTTGTGAGAAGTTGATTTCAACATTGTTGGGACGTGGAATTTCTATGAATCCGTCTTCAGCTACATGAATTGATGCTGGAACTATTACTTGATTTTCATGTATAATATCAGAAATGACAACTTCGCCATTATTAATGGAGACCGGAATACGTAGTCGTTTATTACTACGGTAAATTATCTTAAATGGAATAGAGATCTGTAATTTTGGAATAGAAAATACATGTGTTTCGTAATCAATATTGGCTCCTAGTTGATCGAGTTCACCTGTACCTAAAAGTACATCGAAATCGTCATGCCAGTCGGCAATTCTAATTGTAAGGGCTTGCTGTATACCAATTTCTTCGAACAAAGGGTAGTAAAGATTGCGTGTATATGTTTTTGGGGTTTTCATCGATATGAGGGTAAAAGGTTCATAGAATTCATATTTCGAGTCGAAATTTTGAGCAGCTCTGGGAGTAATTACTGTATCAGAGCCACCGGAGTCGATGAGAACTTTTAATTTGGAATGTGGAAGGTAGAAGTAAGGAAGTTTCGTTGCTTTGGAAAAATTATTCAACTGAATGATTCTATGTTGGGTGCGGGTTCCATTGAGGCTGGTTCTAGAAAATTTTCCTCAGGAGAATCAAAGTTTTCGTAGCAATCTGTCTCAGGTATACAGTCTGCTTCGTTATAAGGTAAACTAGGCGGGGACTCGGGTTCACATTCAACATTATGATGGAACGTGCGGTAAGAGGACATAGACATTGGGGTAGGTTTGGAATTTGAAGATCTCTGGGAATGAATACCAGACATGGGAGTTGGTTTATATTGGTTTCGTTGGTCTTGTGAATTATTAGGCCTAGACGATGGACCAAAGACTTGACGATTTGTCGGAAAAGATTGTCTCTGTTGGATGGGCTTATTTATATCGCCAAAAGGTCTAGGGTGCATAGAATTTTGGTTGAAAGATTGATTAGACGAATTGGGCTGATTAAAATTACGATGGTATTGGTTATTGGGATTATTGGGTTTGTTCGAAGTATTGAAGTTGTTTGGATTGGGACGAGGTTGAGGTTTTTGGTAATCGCGGGGGTGATTCGTGGATTTCAAGTAAGACATGTATTGTTGTTGCTGTCTGTGATTGTCAAGAGAGATACACTTTTGGAGAGCATCATCTAAAGTATTCAATTCGAAATGAGAAAGATGGTCACAATAAGGGTTGTTGATGCCTGTGCAGAAAGTTCTTAGAGCTTGTTTCCGGAAAAATGAAGCCTTGAACTCTACTGCCTGGGCATTACTTTCACTTAATAAAACATGTTGTAAAAGGTCATTCAGTGCCAAGGTTATACGATGATGATAATCTTGGTAAGTCTCTGAGCGTTTCTGAACAGTTGTAGTTAATTGAGTTAACAAAATTTCTTCATTACGGTGGTCACCGTATTTTTGTAATAAAAGTGGTTTAATATCTGGCCACGAATTTTTATTATGAATGTTCAGAAAATCTCGAGCTTCACCTTTTACTTTGGATAAAATATGTGCATTAATAATATACAATTGTACTGCATCAGCTCCTTGTTGGTTGAAAAATGTGATTAAATTATCTACAGAGCTTATAAATGTAGAAAGATTATCCCCAACTTTAAATTCAGGAAGAGTATTACACAAGTTATTAACATCAGAGTTAGATATAACCATTTTTGTAGATTGTTCGAAAGTATTAGATGGGTTATCAACAATATCGTCTTCTGACCTCTTTGAATGTTTACTGTAGGGTTGAAATCTAGATTTGTTTTGCGACTTGTGTGAAAAATTAACTATAGCTTGAAATGAATCTTGAGGGTACTCAGAACTCATATGAAAAGGAAATGGACTTACAGGATGAGAAGAATCGCACTGATTTTCATCGCCAGTATGGTCCTCCAATTTCTCGGTGTTTCTTCGTGACCCCAGGTAGAAATCTGCCAAATCGTTAAGACGAACCGATGATCCTTCTTGGGTGGATGCCGTGCAGATATCCTGTTCGCAGCGCCAATTATGTTTCTCAGCCACAACAAGGAGTTTTTAAAAAATATTTATTTTGTAGACATGAACGTGTTACAAGTTGGAATGATAATGAATTAAAATATAAAAAGAAAAATAGTTTTAATAAAGGTTTCTGCTGTCGTTGCGACTGGCGGTGTCGTCTTGCTGACGCCTCGGGTTCTTGACCTATAACGCGCGAGTGTATCGTATATGATACGCTCGGAACTGATCGCGACTTAAAACTATTTGGATAAATATGCAGCAAATAACTGAGGTATCACCAGTGATACCCAGGAACCGAGGAGGATAATGGAAAAAACGGAAAACTATTATGTATTTACGTTGTAGCAGGAAATAGGGTTGGTGGCATAACTTAAGCAAAATTATCATATTAATATATTCTTCGTGCTTATTATTGAAAACTTCACAAATATTAACAAATTTTGATATTTTGAAGGTACATAGCGGATACTGAGGCAAAACAAACACCCAAAAAATAAAAAAATCGAAATTTCCGCTTTACATCCAAACCGCGAATCGACCATCGTGAAGTGCATAGACTTATTCGTTCAATTTTCCGCCGTGATTATTTAATAGGGAGCAAAATGTATTTTTTCAAAAATTAATTGACAATACAAGATGGGTGTTATGCGTGTAATTCCATCTTTATAGTCTCTATACGAACAACTTTTTAAAATATACAGCGGATATTTAAAGGAATTTCTCAGTCCGACAAATGAGGATGTTAGAGTCAGTGGTTTTTGTAGGAAACAAGAAAGAGATGTCGGGTAAGCGTTTCTGTATTAAATTTATCCAGCTTGACATATTTTTGCAGTTATAAAGAGAAGAAACATATTTTTACAAGTAACAGATAATATTTGTAGGCCATCAATTATTTCAGGTGGGATGGCGATCGACTTTGATTGATTTGACTTCTGTTGCGAATTCCAAATTTCAGCCTCTGAGTCTTCTATAAACTATTCTTCCCGAGTACTGTTCTATGATAGAATATACGCGTCAAAGACGTCTGTTTATCGCCCATAATTTTTTCAAAAAAACCGTCGCTCTCTACATTATGCTGTGCATAAATGCTCCACTTTGAAGGATGTATTGTTAAAAACTTGAAACAAGACTATTTAAATTGAAATAAGCTTAAAATGTTTGGCAATGTTGCAGAAACCTACGCATACATCGAGTTAGTTGGAGTAGGATGTGATGTTTGGTATGAAATTTTTGTTTTTACAACCGGCCCGGTCTCTGATTCATATTGGGCTATTATTACTCAAACGAGTTTGTTTTGAGTTTTAAGGGGTCGCTCATACGCGGTCGGTGGTCTGCTTTCTACAAATAATATCGCACATGTCATGATTCCTGAATCATAGAAATATTTTTATCCGTCTCTTTTGCTAGCGGACATTTTTTACACATTTATAGCAAGAAACATTTTAGTTCTTACCGCAAAAGCTCTAATTTCAATATTCCGAAATCAACCGTTTCCAGAAGTTTTGCCCATTTTCTGTTTGTCACTGTCTTGTCAAAGTGATTCGTAGGATCATTACTCTCTGTTTAAGCGGTCTTTTTGAATAATTCATTTACGGAATGCGGTAAAACATGAGCTAACAAAAAATATCATAGTCGTATCATATATAGTTGTAGTAGCATGAAAAGATCTATGAAATTTATAGCGCCTCAGCTGTTCCAATGTTTTTCAGTGTTGGTCGAAGAGAGTTTCTAAAATGCTATCCTACGATCATAATGTACATACTACGAATAGTAGAGTCACTCCGCCGTCAAATCAGTCTTATGTCCGCTCCTCGCCCGCGAGGCGACAGGAGCACGCTAGAATAATCTCTTAACTGGTACCGTCCGCAGATGAAAAAATGGCGTCAAGAAGGTTGACTCTCGCAACGCTATTATCAGTTAATAAAGGATTGGTACAGGTTAGCCCCTCTTAGAAAAAGGTTTGCTACGAACTTATATAACAAAAAAAAAATATTAATTGGATCAAGTCATTCAAACAGGCGTATAAATTTAGTCCTTAGTCGCCACCCATATGACAACGGTGCGATCTATAGATTTTTCCCCTGCCCAACCGACACTGCCGACAATCTGGCAACGCTGCTAGTTACCAAATGAAAAGCCAATTTAGAATTTTTCATGTTTTTAAGTCATCAGTTTATAGTTTTATTGGTCTATTATTTCCTGTAAGATGTACAAATCACTTTGTTCAATATGTATTCTTTTCTCTGAAACTTGTGAAAAATAAAGTATTTCTCTTGTGTATTTATAATCTACTCGTATAAGAAAAACATTATCAAGCAGTACATAGACTACTTGCATTTTCAGTTAATTGACAGGCAGACGTAAAAACTACGTGCATTTATACAGGGTGTCCATAAGTACCACGACAAACTTAAGGAGAAGGTACGCTTTGGATTGACCTCCCAAATAACAAAAACTTGCCTATATAAAATTCTAACCGTTTTTGAGATACATATTGAATTTCTTCATAAATTTAAAAAAAACGAACCTTTTGATCTGTGGTCTTTAGCTGCATGTACTAATAAGGTTATACTTTGTTCATTTTTTCTATAAAATACTTCTGATAGTTGCTTTATCATATACAAATGCAATGTAGTTAAAATATATCAAGGAACCATGATCAAATAAGGACTATTTTGGGATTTATAACCTGATATTTTTTCCTCAACTTTGACCATCTGTGGTTAAACAAAAATGTACTGGGCTATAACTGCATTATATTGAATATTATTAAAATAAAAAGGTTGCTCATTGAATACAGATTTTAGAAAGGCACCACAAGTACTATTTGGAATAGAAAAAGTGATAGCTCCTTTTGTAAGTGACTGACACACACTACAATGTAATTATTGGATTTAAATTCAAGTTGTACTGGTTATCGATCAGTGACATGCTACATTATTATTACCTGCTCCTGATATGATTTTATGAAAGTTGAGGAAACAATATCAGAAAGTTATAAATCCCAAAACAGTCCTTATTTTATCATGGTTTCTTAATATCATTTAACTACATTGCATTTGTATATGATAAAGCAACTATCTAGAAGTATTTTATAGAAAAAAATGAACAAAGTATAACCTTATTTGTACATATATACGTAGCTAAAGACCACAGATGAAAAGGTTCAATTTTTTTTAAATTTAAGAAAAAAATCAATATCTCAAAAACGGTGACACTTTTATATACAGGGTTTGTCCGGAAAGTAATAGGACTGAGTCGATTTAAAAAAATTTATTGAGTCAATCGTTACAATTCTTTAAAAACTTTCAAAATAGGCTCCTTCTGCGTCGATGCAGCGCTGAAAGCGCGATTTCCAAGCATTGAAGGCGTCACGGAAGGCATTCTCCGGAATAGCCTTGAGAACCGCGGTGTATGCTGCTTGGATCCCCTCTGTCGTCTCAAAATGCTT
Organism: Acanthoscelides obtectus; assembly: GCA_963669975.1. Taxonomy (NCBI): domain Eukaryota; kingdom Metazoa; phylum Arthropoda; class Insecta; order Coleoptera; family Chrysomelidae; genus Acanthoscelides; species Acanthoscelides obtectus. Next base: position 44,229,692 of record CAVLJG010000001.1, read on the forward strand.
GCCTTTCATCGGCCTTTTCAGGCGAGGAAATAAAAAAAAGTCCGGGGGGCCACATCTGGGCTGTAGGGCGGCTGCGGAAGCGTTGTTATGCCGGCCTTGGTCAGGTAGCTGTTCACAAGAAAGGCGGTGTCAGCCGGGGCGTTGTCGTGGTGCAACTTCCAGTCGGCTACGATGTCTTGTCGGACCCGACTGACCCTTCGTTTGAGTCTCCTGAGCACTTCCACGTAAAACTTGGCGTTGACGGTTTGTCCAGGAGGAACAAATTCATGGTGTACGATGCCTTTGATGTCAAAAAAGACAATGAGCATCGTTTTCACTTTGGATTTGCTCATTCCTCCCTTTTTTGGGCGAGGAGACGCCGTCGTGTGCCACTCAGAAGATTGCCTCTTTGACTCGGGATCATACTCAAAGATCCACGACTCGTCACCTGTGATTACGTTACTCAAAAATTGGGGGGCACTTTCACACATGTTCAAATTTTCTTGGCACACTTCCACTCGCCGCAATTTCTGGTCGTCAGTGAGCACTTTTGGGACCATCTTCGCGCACACCTTGCGCATGTTCAAATGCTGTGTCACAATGTCATGAACCACATTTGGAAAATTTAACATCTGGGCAATTAAACGAATACTTAGTCGACGGTCTGAGTTCAAAACTTTGCGCACACGCGTCACATTATCGGTGTTTGTCGAAGTCGAAGGTCTTCCAGCACGGTCTTCATCAGCGACCTCTTCCCGGCCCTCCAAAAAGGCCTGGTGCCACCGAAACACACCACTTCTTGCTGAAGCAACACCTGAGTAAGCCTGATTGATCATATCAAACGTCTCTGTCGCAGTTTTAGCGAGTTTCACACAGAATTTAATCGCGTACCTCTGCTCTAACTAACGCTGCATTTTCGGCTTGCACCACTCACAGAAACACGTCGCGCGAAAATGCCTGTCCTGACTCTCCAAGTACTCGGACTGAGCCGCCGCTCATTCGTTAGCTAGGAACGCCCTCTACCGAATCCAGTTGGTGCGCGTACGCTCCGAAGTACAGTCATGGCGGAAGAAAATGGGTCCTATTACTTTCCGGACAATCCCTGTAGGTAAGTTTTTGTTACTTGTCCAAAGCCTACCTTCTCCTTAAGTTTGTCGTGGTACTTATTGGACACCCTGTATAGGATTGCTAATATCTAATACCTGGCTTAACTTGAAAATAAAGTCAAGAAGTGAATCCCTACTCCCTACACCTTGCTTCTCCACGAGTGACTTTACTGTTTGTTAGATGTACACTTTGTCTTTGCTTTAGCTACAACAGTTGCTGCGAGTAAAGAAAATTAAAAAATGGGCACTCATCAATCTCACATCAGGCATATAACTTCACAATTAGCATTAGCATTAGACGGCGCAGTGCATATTTCGAGCATCTGCTAAACGGACGGACATTTTTCATGGCTACTTTTCTCTTAATCCGTATTCATTATAAAGTATTACCGATGTTTGTCTGTCAGTCAGTCGGTCGGTCTGTTCATCTGTTGCTTTCCGGTGGAGCGGATGATTTTTTAATAGGGTCAGTAGACGGACTGGACGATAAGAGCATTTCCTATAGAAGTGTTGCATGCATCATTTTTATAGTCCAGACGATTTAGAGCTCAGACTAACCAGTCACTATAAAGCCGAGGAACCGGCAGGGTTATTACGTAAAAAATCTAAATACTAAATAGTTGATTCTGCTACTGCTCGCTGTGAGCGTCAGTCATAGCGTTACCTATGGGGGAATGACTCAACGACATGTTGGAACCGTGCTGCAAGTCAGTTCGCCATCGTGCTTTGTTGGTTGCAGAATGCCGAGATAGTCTGTAGAGTATGTATCTTTGAGAATATGTCAGGAAAATAAAATTGGTTGAGTGATATTATTACTGAATATGCTGATCATGGAGTGTATCTATTAGCCGTGCCATACGGTTTTTTTATGTGTTGACCTTTCTGAAGAGTGGTAAGGTTCTAAGGCTTTATTTTAAAAATAAGTATTCACTTACCTTCAAAGCCACATCACCAAAAAATTAATTACTGGAAATAAAAACTAATGTAAAATGTAATAACATTTCCACGTTTCATAAATATTCCTGTCTGTAGCCTATTTTCTCACCTGTTAGTTGTAATATACGTATAGTATACTTCACCAACCAGGGATTTTTTTTATCTCTCATATTTTTGAAATTCAGCAAATTTGATTAATTATGTAATTTCCAGGATAAGTAAGAAAAAGTGGGTGCACAACTAATTTCTCGCTTTGCACAACACGCACACAAATAACTTATATAATGTAAAAAAAAAACAACAATGTCACTTTTCAAGAAACGTAATATCTGTGCCGGGCAGGGTTGATAAAAATTATTTTATGTTTGTGACATTTTCTTATATTTAAGTAAAAATTAAATAAACCATGATTTGACTTAATATTCTTTCAAACGCAGCCGAAAAAGTAGTCACGTGGAATGTTGAATCAAACCACCAATAAGGGAATCATTGAGCATTTTCGGAACTCAAAGTGAGTATCCGGGAACAGGCCTACTGCCTTTCATAGCTAAATTTAAAGCCAAGACAAGTAATGTAGCGGAGGAACCAATACAAATGTAAAACCATTGCAATGGTAGAAATCACAGTTGAGCAGCATAGATGAGCATGGCCAACTAACGCCTATTTTCTACCAGTTGTTCACAGCTGTGGCTTCCTCTGCATCTATAGTTAGTTATCTAGAGTTGCCTACACTTCATCTGGTCCAATCTAAACTTCGAAATATGCTGGGAAATGAGATGGCAGCGAAATTGGTGTTCCGTTTTAAATATTACAATAAATAGTTGTAGAGTGGCTTTCTTATTAATTTTAATATTTTATTATAATAACATATTTTACATTCATTTTATTAAGTATTTTTCTGTTATGTAGCTGGTTTGATCAAATTTACTCTAAGTAATTCATTTTTATAAAAAAGTTACTGGATATAAACCATTGATTGAAATCATGGTTTAAATGAAATAGTAATAATAATAGACGTCTTTATTTATCTACAATTTTATTACATTGAAAGATAGCTAAATGTATATGTTGGAGATTTGGTTAGTCACATCGAAAGTAAAAACTGAGAGATAAAAAGGCATACTTTCCAAACCCAAGTACACCAAAAATTATTAACCTAATTAAAACAAGGGATGAAAAAAGAAATGCTTACGTAGATTATGATTTGGGGGTTAAGTAATATTGTTTTAATTTTTTTGTCGAAAGACAGGTAACGAAAATTCTTTATATACTTGAGGAAGGTCATTATAAATAATAGAAATATTTTAGGAAAAACTGCGTTTAAAAAGTGTAGACGTATTCTTATATTCTTTTCTCTGAGAGCTCTACAGTGAACATCGTTATTAAATGAAATGTTTTTCCTCGAATAAGAGGTTTTTGACGTGAGTAGTAATTTGAAAACAAAAACTGAAGACTGATACTTAATCAAGTCAAGTCATTATTTTTCAACCATACATGATCAAATTTACATATAAGAAAGATGAAACTTATACAATTGTTTTGAATAACTTTTTTTTACAATAATTTAGTATAGTCATGACCAAGTTACACGTAGTTTTTTCGTATCTTAAAATTTAGTAAATGCCTGTTTGCTGTAAGGGTACGTAGCCTTAGATAGGTTTTCTGTGAAAAGATTTCAACATGCTCAATAAAACTTAATTTTGTAACCAAAACACCAAGAATTTTGCAGAATCGAAAAATTGCAAGATTTGGTTATTTATCTGAATGTTCAAGAGCTTTGTTACATTGTCTTTTTTCCTCTGAGCGCAAAATTAATACATCTTAGATTTTTGTGGATTATGAAGTAGATTATGATCTGAAGAATACTTAATCAATTTGCTAACATTATTTTGTAAACGGGTAGTGTTATTGACATTCTGGGTTAAAGTAATGGAGCAACTGCGTATCATCTGAAAAAGGCTGGACATTATCAGAACTTTTGCGAAAGTCTTTATGAAATATATTAGTGACCCCAATACATATGGAGGAAATTATTTTTGATGAAGGTAACTGTCGAAAAATGAAAGGGATACATTGTCAAATCCTACGTAATTTAATTTAGCAAGTATGTAATAATTTGTGATTGATGCTCTTAAAATCTTTCGAATCGAGATTAAGGCTAGGCCATATTTTTTATCTAAGGCACTTTAAATATCGTCTTGCAGATTGAGTAGGACAGATGTACTCTATTCTTTTATAAAACCGGATTTAGTATCGGGAAGTATCAGGTATTTTTCTAGGTAAGCGGTCATTTGGAATTTTATTTTTTTTATAATTTTCGACAAAATTGGTAACAAACTCATATGTAGGTCCAAGATCACTATATTCAGTGGCTTTCATCTTTTTAGTAATTGGAAAGCTTGTTTCCATGTGTGTGGAAAGTAGCCTTTTTCCAAACAGTCGTTAATGATGTGAACCCGGGAGAGGTAGCAACTTTCCGCAATACAATGCCTTAGACCGCGTCAATAATTCAAATTCGAATCTGTCAAAGAGTAGAGTATGTCATCTACAACGAACAACAACATACAGGGTTTGTCCGGAAAGTAATAGGACTCATTTTCTTCCGCCATGACTGTACTTCGGAGCATGCGCGCACCGACTGGATTCGGTAGAGGGCGTTCCTAGCCAACGAATGAGCGGCTGGTCAGTTGTCTCCGAGCACTTGGAGAGTCAGGACAGGCATTTTCGCGCGACGTGTTTCTGTGAGTGGTGCAATCCGAAAATGGAGCGTTCGTTAGAGCAGAGGTAAGCGATTAAATTCTGTGTGAAACTCGGTAAATCTGCGACAGAGACGTTTGATATGATCAATCAGGCTTACCCAGGTGTTGCTTTAGCAAGAAGTGGTGTGTTTCGGTGGCATCAGGCCTTTTTGGAGGGCCGGGAAGAGGTCGCTGATGAAGATCGTGCTGGAAGACCTTCGACTTCGACAAACACCGATAATGTGACTCGTGTGCGCAAAGTTTTAAACTCAGACCGTCGACTAAGTATTCGTTTAATTGCCCAGATGTTAAATTTACCAAAATATGTGGTTCATGACATTGTGACACAGCATTTGAACATGCGCAAGGTGTGCGCGAAGATGGTCCCAAAAGTGCTCACTGACGACCAGAAATTGCGGCGAGTGGAAGTGTGCCAAGAAAATTTTAACGACGAGTCGTGGATCTTTGAGTATGATCCCGAGACAAAGAGGCAATCTTCCGAGTGGCACACGACGGCGTCTCCTCGCCCAAAAAAGGGAAGAATGAGCAAATCCAAAGTGAAAACGATGCTCATTGTCTTTTTTGACATCAAAGGCATCGTCCACCATGAATTTGTTCCTCCTGGAAAAACCGTCATTGCCAAGTTTTACGTGGAAGTGCTCAGGAGACGTAAATGAAGGGTCAGTCGGGTCCGACAAGACATCGCAGCCGACTGGAAGTTGCACAACGACAACGCCCCGGCTAACACCGCCTTTCTTGTGAACAGCTACCTGACCAAGGCCGGCATCCCAACGCTTCCGCAGCCGCCCTACAGCCCAGATGTGACCCCCCCCGGACTTTTTTTGTTTCCTCGCCTGAAAAGGCCGATGAAAGGCAAGCATTTTGAGACGACAGAGGGGATCCAAGCAGCATGCACCGCGGCTCTCAAGGCTATTCCGGAGAATGCCTTCCGTGACGCCTTCAATGCTTGGAAATCGCGCTGGCAGCGCTGCATCGACGCAGGAGCCTATTTTGAAAGTTTTTAAAGAATTGTAACGATTGGCTCAATATTTTTTTTTAAATCGACTCAGTCCTATTACTTTCCGGACAAACCCTGTATACATTAAAAAATATATATACATAGACATTAATCAAGGCTCATTCACAACACAACACGTTAAAAACAAAACACATTAAAATCATAAAGGACGCGACAGATATTCTTCAATTGTGCAAACTTGATGCTCAAGCAGAAATTCGCAACCCTTGCGTTTGAACGCTGAGGTACACTCAATGGATTTTAAGGATGAGGATAAGTGATTGAACAATCTTATCGGCATGATCGAAGCACCCTTGGACACCGAAGCAAGCTTATGACTAGATTCGACAATACTGACATTCGCGCGTAGATTATAGCCCGATGTGGTAGTGATATCATTCCTAGTAAGATACTGATTATAATTATCCCTGACATAGATTAAACACTTATGAATATACAAGGAGTACACCGTCATTATGCCCAACTATTTGAATAGTTCTCTACAAGGATATTTCGAAATTTTGTAGAGCATGGTCTTAATAATTCTTTTTTGGATGATAAATAGTAACTTAGGACAGAATGAACATGTGCGAAGTAATGTACAGGGTGTAAACGTTATGATAGTCATTATTTAAATGGGCGATAGAAGGGGTTCAAAGAAGCAAAAAGTTTCATATAACATGGGGGTCAAAACGGCATTTTTTTAGAGAAAAGCGATGAAATAATATCTGACAACGCCGCAATGCCAGACGCAAATTACGACGGAACGCAGTGTAAATAAAGATGGAGTTTGTTATTTTTGGCTCTTAGGTATTATTTTATTATTTGATAAGGTACTCGTAAAATGCAAACAATTAAAAAAAACGGACTTAGCACTAACTGTTTCAGCGCTTCACCTGGTGTGTGAAAGTTTATTTAACGTATTAAAAAAATGCACTTATAAATAGGGAACACAATTTTGATACATTCATTGTTTTTCTTTTTAAAACCCACACTGCACTAAAGAAGGTGTTCAAAATGTCGTCCTCCACTTTCCACACAAGCTTCATTACGACAAACCCAGTTTCTTCTTACTCTAGGTCCTCGAAGTTGTCCATTTATTATTTCAGCCGCATTAATTATTTTTTTCGCGAAATTGTGCTTCAGTTGTTATTGGACCAGCCCCATAAACCATCCCTTTAAGTTCTCCCCAATACCAGAAATCCATCGGATTGAGGTCAGGAGATCTTGCTGGCCATTTTCGAGGATCAGGAGCATTTCGACCGATCCAGCGATTTTGATACTGTTCATTGAAATACTGAATAACGCCTCTAAAAATGTGTGGTAGTGCCCCATCATGAAGAAACCACAAATTCTGTCTCCGTTGTAATGGCATGTTGCCTAAGGTCTGTTCCAAAAGTTCTGGTAGGTTACTGTCTAGAAAGCTAAGGTGTCCTTCTCCTGACAACTTTGGGGGTAGCTCGAAAGGTCCAGTTACCTGATCGTCAAGAATACCCGCCCAAATATTTATTTTCAAACGTTGTTGGAAATGACCTTCACTAATGGTATGAGGCTTTTCTTGGGCCCACGTGTGAGTATTATGGAAATTTAATATCCCGTCTCGCGTAAAAGTACATTCGTCCGTCGCTAGAATGTTTTTAAAAAAATCCGGATTTTCAATGTTTTTGTGCAAAAACCACTGACAGAATGTTAGTCTGCGAGGACAGTCTTCTGATAACAAGGCCTACACTCGTGGTACATGATAGGGATAAAGCAAATTTTCCCATAGGATTCTATGGACTATGGTATGCGATAGTCCTACGCGGCGGCCTAATTCCCGACTGCTGATAACTGCATTGATTTCTACGATATTTAAAATCTGTTCCTCCTGCTCTACAGTAATCTGACTTTCACGAGTGCGAATATTAGTGGACTGAACACTTCCTGTATCTCGAAGTCTTTGGTACGCTTGCACAAATGCCCTTCTGTCTGGGTGTACCCGTTGGCGAAATCTGTCGCGATAAATTTGAGCTGCAAGATTTGAATTCTGATGAGTTTCACCCTAAAATAACAACATGTCGGCGAACTCTTAATTCGAGAACATAGTAAATAAACACGACGACGTACGCGAACAATAACTAACCACTGTTACCGTTTGCGATCGATTGCCGGTTCGATAAGAGTGATGAATGACCGACGCGCTGTTGTCTTGTGTGATTTAAATATTTAATTTAAAATGAAACTTACTTACCTACGGACTAAAGCACTTAAAGTTGTAAACTATAAAGCCATTTAGACAAAAATCTATTGACTTTTGTACCATGGGTCATATGAACTTTTTGACCTGTTTTTTGTTTTGACCCCCCCTATTACCCATTTCAATAATGACACCCTGTAGCTTCAATAGTAACTATTGTATAGTGACATGCTGCCGGAGCTGCCATATGAAAAATTAATGAACTGATAAGGCGAGGTGTTTAAGTGGCCCCAAAACATAAGTTGCAAAGGTCTTAACGTGAATTTTCGGCTACAATCTAATGTTACGTAAAATTCTCTAGTGTTCTGAGTTTTCCTCTAACTGGTGAAATGATCAGAACGTCATATCTGACTTCTGGGCCCCCGTTGTACCCCTTCACTTCCCACGCCAAGTGCCGAAGAAATATTGTGATTGCGAAAAACTGTAGTCGAATATTTAGGCGTTGAATTCAAAGCTGTTAATGAATAAAAGTGAAATTGTATACTTATTAACAAATTCATGTATAGTCAGATTTTTTGTGTCAAATATCTCATAAACACCTTATTTATCTCAACAACTTCACCTTTATTCTAAAATGTTGGCAATGCGTCCAAGCTTCTGGCACACAGCCGATTCTTATAAATGTATTTCATCAAGTCTTTGATAATATCAATTTTACAATTTCTACCTCGAAAATTGATATGTTTTGTGGAGTTGTTTTCATGTTTCTGAAGGTAAATTGATTTTTATTTTTATTATCGACGATATTACAGAGCATAATCCTATGAAAGCTATCAGTTATACTCAGAAACGAAAAATAGACTAAACATGATCGACCGAGGTTGGTTTATTTTATACAGTGCGATTCAGAAACAGTAGCAGTATTATGCGTCCTGAAATACTTCTCTATGAGATACAGGGAGTTCAAGTTATTTCTAAATCGTATCGGGTATAGGGTACTCAATCCCAATACAACAAAAAAAATGCATGATTCAAACTAGATCAGTAATGCAGAAATTGGGATACTTTGATCCTAATTGAATAAATAATAATAAAGGACTTTATTGGAACACATCAGTGAGGCGAAGTTTAGCCGCAGCGCTACCCTTACACTTAAACCCGATGAGCGAAAGAAAAAAAAACAAAAACACTTTGGAAATATACAAAAAAACGGCGTCAAGTTGACTCTGAACTTCCCACGCAATGTTGTCATCAGTTCATAAAGGATTATGTTCGGCCCAAGTTAGTCACGTTGAGCTAGGTACAAACATGCATAATGAAAAAATTAAATGGGCCAAGTCAGCCAAACAGTCGCATATACAATTAGTACATAAGCTAACGCTAGTTTTTTTCCTACACGAAGCAATGCTGCTGAACCACACCAACACGTCATAAGCGGCTGCCACGGTACTATAACGTCTTTTCCGGCGATGTTGTCAGACGCAAGGGTTCGACGTTATAAGCGCAAATGTACGGGAAAATCTGTGATGTGTGAAATATGTACCGTTATATATAAATAATAAATATACTGTCGCCAATAAAATAAGATACGTTTGAACGTTTTTTATTGGATCGGTTTTCAAAAACTATAAAGCTTTTTTGTCCTTGGCATAGTAGTAACCTTGTGTGTCCACTTAAACATGAGCAGTACTTCCAAGTTGTAGGCGATCCAAAGATTAGCAGTCAGACCGACAGACGTATGTACTCGTACATGCCATATAACATTCAAAATCATCAACATATCTCATTTCCGAACAATTTCGCAATAACAATAATACTCGCCAGTAGGCGTGGAAAGTAAAAAATAGTGTTCGTTTTATGCACATATCAGATGCGTTCACCTCTCACTTGAATTTGTTCAGCTTATGGCATGTTGCTTTTACTCAAACTCAGCTAGTATGTTAAGTTTATTTTTATGTGCTTTGTCTGCAAAATCAAAATAAAAAATTCATTCGCAATGCCCTATAGTATAGTTGAAAATAAATGGCATTTTTTATTTTATGTTCTGATCAAGGTCAGCTCAGCTGCTCTTTTTGAACTCTTAAGTGAGTCAGATATCTTCTGATTTGACAGCATCATCCCTGTTGCACTGTTTAAATTCCCTTGCAAACATCTATTGCATTTTGGAATTAATAACTAATTCTAAATGTATTTCTTTTGTGGGGAAAATGTTATCAATATTTTAGGTGAAATTGCAAAACCTATATTAATTGCACTTTGAAAATATATGTATATGCTGAGCTGGTAGAAGCTTGACACTGAACATGAACAACACAAGAAAATATTCATGTGCTAGTAAAATCAGTGGCGTTAGTGTCGCAGAAATTTATTTACACCATGTATCTTGCTAAGGGGGAATTTTGTATTTTCCTCTCTAGAAAGATTGCCATTGTCATGTGAATCACCCTGTATATGTTATAACAATATTCATTTAAATAAGACAAAAACAATATAAAAATAGATGTTTTCTGTAGTTTGACAAACAGCTAGTTTTTTCTGTATTCTAATTCTGTTCGGCGGCTCAAGGTGTCTGGTAGTTAGACGAAGGTTAAAACAAAATCGAGTGCGAAATGCAATCGGAAAAATAAAAGCAGTGTCGTCTTGTTACGTTCTAGTCTGGACTATTAATATAACCTCACGGTGGAGTGAATTAAAATATTCACAGTCGATATCAAATTAAGGAACAAAACCTAGAAATTATCTAGGAATTGAAGGAAAATTTGGGGAAATGTTACTGTTTTCTCTCTACCATCCTCTCAACTGGTCGAAGATGACGTGTCTCGCTCGTATTAGGACTCGTCAAAACGATTTAGGTCGAGGGTGGAGAACTGAAGCTGCATGAATTGCCACATATTCATAAGGCCGCCTGTTGTGATACGAAAGCTTATTTATACATTGTTCTGTAACAGATTTTCTTGGAAAAAATATGTATGTTACTGATTTAGTTCTCAATTTTTAAGAATAGGGAATATGCAAGTGATTCAAATATCAGTTATCTAGTTTTATTTACAGTCTTTATCAATACATGAAGCCACCTTCAATCTTATTTTGAACTTATGCGCTACACAAGTACCACCTTAATTGTGATTTGTGACAAAGAGAAGTGTCGCATGTGTTACGTGAAGGATGATACCTGTTCGGCGCGAAAAAGATCTGTCTTGAAAGTAAATCGTAAATACATATAAATTAATTGTTAATCGGCTTTTAAATGAAAGTAAAAGAAATGTGGCTTGATGCGATGGATTTCACTGAAACGGTGACGGTCGACTGTGACTGTATTGTAGCAAGATTTTCAAGAATGTACCCATACGCACATTCATAGTATTAATTGGGTGAATGTTACCATGACCAAGCACATGCACCATAAAAAAAATATTAGAATTCATGACCCTTTTTACCAATTATACAGGGTAAAACATTGCAATATTTGTAGAGCAGTAGTGAAAAGTGTGTATGAACGTAGATCCTCAATGTACCATTACCGAAATACCGGGCAAATTTCTAGGCCACTGATGAGACCGAATAAGGACAAAACATGTAGGCTATGGTGAGATATGATTAGTGTCCTAATACACTATATACATATAGTTGCCACGAACATAAAAGATGGGAATAATTCAAGTTGTTGGAAGTACCAATAATAAATAGACGCGGACATGGCCGCCCGCAGGAATTTTTCCCAGGGAGGGAGGGCTTGATGCGATGGATTTCACTGAAACGGTGACGGTCGACTGTGACTATTGTAGCAAGATTTTCAAGAATGTACCCATACGCACATTCATAGTATTAATTGGGTGAATGTTACCATGACCAAGCACATGCTCCATAAAAAAAATATTAGAATTCATGACCCTTTTTACCAATTATACAGGGTAAAACATTGCAATATTTGTAGAGCAGTAGTAAAAAGTGTGTATGAACGTAGATCCTCAATGTACCATTACCGAAATACCGGGCAAATTTCTAGGCCAATGATGAGACCGAATGGGGACAAAACATGTAGGCTATGGTGAGATATGATTAGTGTCCTAATACACTATATACATATAATTGCCATGAACATAAAATATGGGAATTATTCAAGTTGTTGTAAGTACCAATAATAAATAGACGCGGACATGGCCGCCCGCAGGAATTTTTCCGAGGGAGGGAGGGCTTGATGCGATGGATTTCACTGAAACGGTGACGGTCGACTGTGACTGTATTGTAGCAAGATTTTCAAGAATGTACCCATACGCACATTCATAGTATTAATTGGGTGAATGTTACCATGACCAAGCACATGCTCCATAAAAAAAATTTATTAGAATTCATGACCCTTTTTACCAATTATACAGGGTAAAACATTGCAATATTTGTAGAGCAGTAGTAAAAAGTGTGTATGAACGTAGATCCTCAATGTACCATTACCGAAATACCGGGCAAATTTCTAGGCCACTGATGAGACCGAAAGAGGACAAAACATGTAGGCTATGGTGAGATATGATTAGTGTCCGAATACACTATATACATATAATTGCCATGAACATAAAATATGGGAATTATTGGGAGTTGTTGGAAGTACCAATAATAAATAGGACATGGCTGCCCGCAGGAATTTTTCCCAGGGAGGGCCGATCATCGGCAAAAGACCACATTTTGTGAAATTGAACCTGCCCCAAAACCTTTTGAAGAGCGCTATAGTTGTAGTCACCGTTCTTTCCGGTTACGTCATCAACGCCATATGAAATAAGTAAACAGATCGAGTCTCCGTACCTAGGACGGAACACTTCGCAGACTAATCTTTAGCGCATCTGGAAATACTCTAATAAATTTAGCACGAGCTGTCGGTCTTCTCCATTGATCGTATTTCCGGGCATAGTACAATTTTATATTGAAGATTGATAACATCACAACCCAAATTGCACGCCGATGTCAAGAAAGTTGTCACTCAGACAAATATGATTGAAGGGCACTCATACGTAACGACAACGTTTTCTAGACGGAGACACACAATTTAAAAACGTATATCTTTGAGCTTACCGAACAAACGTTCACACACAGGGGTAGGCTGCATGTGTAGGGATACTGGTAGTCTTTCTTTGACCCGCCAAGAACGGTGACTATAATTGCAGATAGGAAATGTTTCCTGGGGACGGGACTCAGACTTTATATACCATGTGTTCAGTGTTAGGCGCAGTACAGAATGTATTATATACAGGGTGGCCCGAAAAAAGTGTGCAATATTCTACCAGCGGTTTCTAGAGCTTAAAATAGGAAGAAACGTTTATATAAACATAGGTCGACAAACGTCCCCTCAGGGCGCTACGGACTTTTAAAGGGGCTCCCCTTTCCTTAATATTTCCGAAACGTGTTGAGATAAAGACATAAAATTTGGCATTCTAGCCTATTTTTGTATGCTGAATTTAAAAATATTAACAATTTTAGACAGTTCTGTTTGGAAGCGTATGTAACAGGGACGGACTCAGGTTATTTCGTTCGTAGACAAAAATTACCTCTTTTAGTTTTTTCTTAAATGTTAGCTATGTTGCAATAGAAATATGTATTTGTGTAATATTTACCAATGATTAAATTGTTTTTTCGTTGCCATGGCTAATTATTCAACAATTCATTTAAATTCGCAGTACATTTCCTATCATGTGACAAATTTTTTAGTTTGATTTTATTCAAAAATGGGACAATTTATCGATATTCAATAAGAGTACCTTTTTTATGTAGAAAACCCTAAATTTTCAAATTATAAAATTGAATTTCAAAAGTAGAATCACACAAAAATTTTGTGGCTAAAATAATCTGAGTCCGTCCCTGTTACATACGCTTCCAAACAAAAAACTGTCTAAAATTGTTAATATTTTTAAATCCAGCATAAAAAACTAGGCTAGAATACCAAATTGTATGTCTTTATCTCAACACGTTTTGGAAATATTAAGGAAAAACCATCTTCAGGGGAGCCCCTTTAAAAGACCGTAGCGCCCTTAGGGGACGTTTGTCGACCTATGTTTATATAAACTTTTCTTCCTATTTTAAACTCTAGAAACCGCTGGTAGAATATTGCACACTTTTTTCGGGACACCCTGTATAGTACTCCAGGGATTCTCACCTTTCCATCTCTCTACCAACTTGACGTAATATGAACAAAGCAGATGCATCCAGATAATCTAACCATTATCGTCAATATTCATAGGCGGAAATGTAATACAATTTTCAATGTCAAGCTTACTAGAAGTTTTTAATATTTATCCGCTTTAATTCAACATTTTCAAACATTCAAACTAATTTTCCTCCAAAAATGTCTCAGGAGAGACGACCTATCTAAAATTAAGTACCTTAATCAATAATGTAATATATGTTTAAAAAAGTCAGTGGCGTAGAAAGTAATTTCCTTTTTTCTTCTGTAGGGATCACTATTTCCCAAATTCTATTACACTAGCTTAGTGTGCATGTAAAAAATTCAAGTCAATATCTTAACACTTTCCAAAGATAATTTTTTTTTCGATTTCGAAATAAAGTTCAACATTCTTTAAGGGATCATTTTATAAACTACTCCAGAAATATTGCCACGATTTTCTGAATCACCCTCTATAATCTTTGCTGTCAACAGAATCTTCAGGTGGGAACACCTGTTTGATAAAATGATTATGCGTTTAATTCTCGTACCCGAAACTTGGAGTTTCACGTCTAAAAAACTTTTATCTGAATCTTATTTCAAAAAGTGCTGAAGTAGCTTGGCTCGGCATAAAAAAATGCACAGAACAAATATTAACTCGATATACTGCAAGAACGTAACAATCCTGTAATCCGAGAAATTCTAGCCGTCGCCTAAAAGCGCCGAGTTGCGTCTCCTACTATCCAGTTTGTTATGGCGCATCTAAACAGGCAGTTTTACTGCATAATCGAGCTGCAATAGAGTGGCCCTAGCCAGTAACCTATCGAATGAACCCCTTATATGTGTGGTCCTAAATTTGATAGTTCGGGAGATATTTGCAATTTTGTGAAATTTCGAAAAAACGGGATAATGAACTTTCAATCGCAATTACAACTAAACCATTAGGTGAGATGAGCGAAATGGTTAGTTTTAGCAATGGTTATGTCACTTTTCAACAGAGCTTATTAGAAATCAACGCAAAAAGTGCTGAAATGTTCAGGGTTTATTCTACATGGATTGAAATATTTTTTACAATAAAATGAGTAACGAAATACAACCTCAATTTTTTTACCGCCCTCCAAAGTTGAGGGATGAAAGATATTTTTCACAAATAAATGAATTCAAGATTTTTTGCGTTGATTTCTAATTAGCTCTGTTAACATAACCATTGCTAAAATTGCGATTGAAAGTTCATTATCCCGTTTTCTTTTCCGTAATTTCACAAAATTGCAAATATCTCCTGAATTATAAAATTTCGGATAACACATTCGATATGTTCTGAGGCCCTCTATCACCTGACTTCCATTGATCGACAACTAACTTTACACCCTGTATATTGCTATCAGATTTCCGAATTTTCACCGGCACACATAAAACAAAAGTGGTCTGTACATTTGACATCCCAGGATTATGTACTTCGATGCGCTGAATTCGAATCCGAGGTTTGTTAGACCCGTACACCCTCAAGATCGCAAAAAATTGTACTTATGCAAAAGAAAAAAATTTCGCGACCTCTACCAAATATATTTCTTATATATTTCAAAGCGTTTGACACAAATCTGAAGTTGATTTAGCTCGTCAACCCTCCAAGTTGCGAGCAAATGCAAAATATTGCAAATCACCAGAAGTAGCTAAAAATCGCAGAAATTGCAGTTATGCAACCGAAAAAAAAATGAACTAGATAAAGTGTATATTTAATGTATTTCGATGCAATGAATCTAAATCTGAATTTTATGCAGCTCGTTGACCATTGAAGTAAATTGCGAAAAACTGAGAACGATTTTTTCGTTTGCATAAGTACAGTTTTGCAATTACTCAAAATATTGAGGGTGTACGGGTCAAACGGACCTCAGATTCAGATTCAGCACTTCTAAATACATAACCTTATGTGGGTCTACGAGCCCCTTCCCACTTCAGTTGGCCCACTTCAAGATTTGTACCAAAATATGCCTTTATAAACTAAACATGACGAAACTATTTACTTCTAAAACAATTTATTTTCTCAAAAACATTTTAGATACATTCTAGTCGTAAAAAATACATATTTGAAATCACTTAGACCTATAACTAATAGAACATCTGAACAAATAAACAATGTGCGAATAAATGCGCCATGTTAACAAAAGCAACAATTGACAGATTAGCATTGGGTAACATCACCTTTATTTTTTATTATGGCTAAAATTCTTTGGGGCATAGTGTTAACCAAGTTTTGGCAAAAATTTGGTGTAAAACAATCCCATATTTCTTGTAACTTTTGTCTCAGTTCGGTGATTGTACGAGCAGGATGTTGTCGTAGAACCTTTTTCATCTCGTGCCACAAACTTGCAATAGGTGACAGATATGGACTGCTAGAAACCCATTTCAAAAGTGGTACATTATTTTCTTCCATCCATTTTATAGCCTTTTTTGAGGTATGGCACGCTGCACCATCTTGCTGAAACACAAAATCTTGGCCGGATGTCAAACATTCTTCCATCACTGGTAAAAGCAATTCTTCTAAAATTGCCAAATATTTGTTTGTATCCACATTTCTATCAATAAAATGATGTTTTCCTACTCCTTTCGATGTCATACTGCCCCATACCATAATGGATGCTGGAAATTTCACTTTTCTCTTCAGACAGTCAACATGGAATGCTTAATTTTTTTTTGCGAATAACTCTACTGCGACTGTCACCAACACAAACTTCGAATCGGGCCTCATCACTCCATTGTATTGCACACCATTGTTGAGGTGTCCATTGTCTATGTTCTTTAGCCCATCTAAGCCGATTTTTCTCTTGCAGTGGAGTTAATAGTGGCTTTTCTTTGGCCTATAAGCAAGTTGTGCAACTTAGGGTTTTTACTTCACTTTTTTTTTTTTATAAGAAAACTTACCTTGCAAGTGCTAAATCCCAGTTTGTGTGCCTCTGTATGAGTTGTGGACCTCAAAATTCTCCTTCCAACAGCGTCACTCCACAGAGCACTTAATTGTAAATAATTGGCACGCCTGTTTTTCACGATTATTCTTCTTAATGCGGCATTTGTGATATTACTTTTTTCACATATCGTAGCTTAATATTAACTGAACCAGTTACGTTATATCTTCTAACAATATTTCTCACACTGTACCGCGATAAGTCTAACAAAGTTGCAATTTCTGAGTTTGATTTAATTATCAGTAACCGAATTTTCTCACTAATAACCTTTCCTCTACCCATTTTGAAAACCTTAACTACCCAAAACTATTTTAAACGTATCCTGACAGCTGTGATTAATGAAAACAATTGTCATGGCTTTTATTTTTCACAGCCACCTATGCGTTATAGACTTATTTTGCATTGAAATGAAAATAGGTTGATATGCTGTAATTGCAACATATGTTATTTTTATGCTGCAAATTTGATTAGGGAGTGATAAAGTTGGTGTTTTCTACTATATATTATCAAAATATTCATTTTTAATATTTTAAACCTATAACACCCTGCTACCTTTTTATTATTTGTGTTTGATAAGAAAAAAACTTAAGATTTCAATAGTTGGGTCAACTGAAGTGGGAAGGGGCTCGTAGTCAAATGTACAGACCATTTTTGTTTTTTTTTTTTGTGTCTGTATTCTTCCTACCTACTTCATGTTACCTCCGCAAAGCGTACCATTTCGTCAATCTGCCGATCATGCTTGCCTGAAATTTGTAACCCTTCTGACGAGCATTTCTGAAGTCAATATAGCCAAGATATAGCTTATTTAGCCGAGATATATAGCCGCGCCATATGCAACAATATGGCCTTGATGGCTGGACTACAGATGCCATAATAGTATCAAAGTATTTTTTCAAAAATATTGCTCGTTTCGATTCACTACAGGATAGTCTTTTCTAATTTTTAAAGTCCATACTTTTTATACCACAAAATTAGATGGTGGACAAAATTTGGAAGGAAGTCATAATTAGTGACATCCTTTTCTGTTGGCGTTTGTATGATAGGCCCAGATCCTATACATTTTTAATACCTACCCTTATGAACCCTTGTTTCAAATTCAATTTGTAACAAGCTCATTAACAGAGAACGTCGTTAAGTACTATATTCTCTGTAAGTACGTTTAACCCCAAAGGCATCACTGTGATGGCGAGGTTATCCTGGTACTTGACATTTTTCTGTTAGTCTGCAACGTTGGCTATGTTGAATCGGATGCAAATGTAGCAAAAATTTGTTTGTAGCATTTTGTTTTTTGTATACAAATGCACTTTTCTAAATAAAAGAGCTTTTAGCAAGTACAAAATGAATCTGTAGCGTACAAAAAACGAAAACAAAATATGGCTCTGTCTACCTGGCATTGACGGATCCGTCAGAATTATGTGTGTTTTGCCGATATGGGGAATTTTGAAATATTACTAGATAACCAGCTGTCATTCTACTGATGGATACTCGTGAAATACTCATCAGGTATTTTTATTCGACTGCCTCAGAAGGAGGGATATAACAGTGCGAGTGACACTGGTTATCTTGAAATGTTATAAAAAAAATCTTGAAAATCTTGAAATTCCTTTTTCACGGGCTACACCTTAAACAGCTTGATGCATTTTGACATACGAGGTGTCTCTAAATTTGTCTTGATAGTGCGAGTGATTCTGGGTGTACTTATAAAACCAAAATATTGTTCGAAAATTTCAACTTTGAAGTTTCCATTCTACATACTAGTGACCTCACTCTGTTAAGGCCCAATTAAGACCTGGTCTCGAGTACTGCTCACATATTTAGGGTGCTCCCGCCCCGACTATATTAATCATGCAAACTGTTCAAACAAGGCCTGTCCGTCTGACCGATGGTTCTTCTCTAGCGGACGGCCTCGTAACCCTGTCGCACAGACGGCCGTTGGCGATCTGGCTCTCTTCTACCGCTGCGCCAACGGGCTTTGCTCCTCAGAGCTCTCCTCCATGATACCACCGCGTGATGTGCCTGCCTGACTTCGGTCTCCCATCTTAACCGTGTTGAACTTCGTAAATCCAGGACTCGCCGATACGAACGCCTCTTTTTCCCTAGAGTATCGAGATTGTGGAACAATCTGCCTTAGCAGGCATTTCCTAGTTCTATTAACCTAAGGCAGTTAACAAATCGGATTAACAAAGTTTCTTGGAGCTCCTAGCAGCCACGGTGCCCTGATGTTTAGGCTTCTGCCTGTGTGGCAGCTTCGGTATATAAAAAAATACTGCTTAAAGGGCTTGATAGAATTTGACATGAGAGATGTCTCTAGGTCTCTCTTGATAGCACTATTAAATCGTCATCTATTTTAGTTACTGCAGTCGGGTTGTTTGTAGTTTTTAAAATGTAATTGGTTAAAATGCCCGTCAAAATTATACCATGAACGTACCTTCAAATTAAGCGTATTTGTGACAGGCTGTCGATAGAAAACGTATTACGTATCTGGAAGTGACATTTCTTCGTATTTTTTTTTCATTTCCTAGGTTTTTTGTGACATAACGTAGGTTTTTCTACAAGATGTTAATTTAGCACAAGCTGTTGTACTCTTGTTATGAACTCGTTTTGTAGCTGTACGTGTTGCTTAAACGTTAGCGAACAGCGATCATAGCGAACAACCGTGGAATGAACTATTTGTACACTAAAAACTACCTAGTCTACGACATTTCGGCGTTTTTTTTTTGGCGTTTTTTACATAATATCCCTGCCGATAATTTATCATCTTTCTCTATCAACAAATTTTGATATACGCTGCATTTGCACCACCCATCGGTTTATCTGGGAAGCTGACTTTATTGAGATCTGGGCCAATTAAGGACGGAGAAAAACTGGCTCTAGCTTTAACCTATTGATCCATACATCTCAACCCTAAATGTATCATTGATTAACGTATTCTACCTAAATACCATCTTGATAATACATTCGCGAGTGCGAAAAATTATCCGAAATGAAATGAGAAACCGTTGCGTTAACTATGAGATTTTGTCATAGCTACGTTTCTCCTCTCCGCAATACATAGAAATGTACTTTGCAGAGGTTCGTGTCTCATAGCTGGCGTTATATGACCATCTATGAAACTAACCTTTTCAAAATGGATTCCTAATTATTGCGGAAAGAACAAACAAAGCTGTGACAAATTCTCATAGACGCTATGGTCTCTCATTGCATCTCAGATATTTTTTTCGGACGCGCGAATTTAGTATTAGTTTGGCTATCTTCAGGTAGAATACGTCAATCAATACATAATATTTTCCACAGGAGCTTCCTAGTAAACAAGGAAAGCAATTTCACTCTTTCTTGTTTCTCCATATAGAGCCAATATTACAAATACGTATGCTTTGGACATAACAGTAACATCCAAGTAAATGCGGTAGGAAATCCTGAGAGATAAGCATCATAACAACGGAACAAGAGGAAAAGACAACAAATGAATTATTGCGGATTGCATTTTGTTTATATACAAGCATCTAACCTTGGCTATAATTGGAATTGGCGATATAGCGTACATTTAGTGATAATACCTAGTAAATTGTGGAGAAAACTCGGAAGAAAATCATCGACACACTTACAATGTTTATACAAGGTGGCCAATATATAACTGACTGATTTAAAGTGCGCGTCATTTTTGATACACGCATTTCAGTAGGTGGCGCCATAGTAGTTGTTTAACGCACATGTGTCCAATTCATCATGGAGCGCTACACGATCCCACAACGCGTCTGTATTGTTAAAACATTTTACTTAAATAATGAGTCGATTGTTGCAAGGATTCGGAAGCTACGACATTATTTCGGTCGAAATAATGTGGCCACTGTCAACACCATCCGTCAGTTGGTGCGGATATTTGAACAAACAGATGAAGTTAAAAGACTTGCCAAGGTGGGGCCGTATTCGAACTGTTCTACTCCGGAAAAAATCGAGAGAGTTCGTGAAAGTGTACTGGAGCGCCCTGAGACGTCTACCAGAAATCGTTCTCAAGAACTTGGTATTCGTCGCACATTATTATGAACCATTTTTAAAAAAGACGTGCATTTGCAGCCATACCTAATTCAGTTAACCCAAGAACTGCAGCCTAGTGACTATGAAAGTCGCCGACAATACAGTCATGCAATATTGCAGCTTAATACCCAAAATAACAATTTTTTACCGACAACTGATAATGAGCGATGAAGCCCTCTTATATATGAACGGATTGGTTAATAAGCAGAATTGTCGTATCTGGGCATTAGAGAACTCTCGTGTCATCCATCAACGACCACTACATCCTCGCCGAGTCACAGTTTGGTGTGGTGTTTGGTATGGAGGTATCATTGGACGTTACTTATTTGAAGACGCTGCGGGTAATCCTCTTACTGTCACTGGCGAGCGCTACCGTGATATGGTGCAAAACTTTATGGCTCCTCAAATCCAACAATTTAAGCTGCAAAACATGAGTGGCTCCAGCAGGACGGAGCAACTTGTCCCACAGCTAGGGAAACAATGAATCTTTTGTGAACAATATTACCGGGACGTATAATTTATGGATTTGGTGGTGTCAGCTGGCCACCAAGGTCACCGGATTTAACGGCTCTTGACTTTTTTATGAGGATTTTTGAAAAATAGGGTTTATGCCAACAAACCATATACCGTAGAGCAGCTGAAGATCAATGTTACGAAAGCGATTGAAAATATTCCTTCCGAAACCTACCAAAACGTGATGTAAAATGTAATCTAGAGAACTCAGGTTTGCGCGGCTTCTAGAGGCGGGCACTTGTCTGGTATTATTTTTCATACATAATTTCTAAGTTTGAAAAAAAGATGAAAAAAAGGGACGTATTCCATTTCATTTCACAAATATTCAAGATACAAACCAGTCACATATCGTATCATGATAAAGTGGTTTTTCTACAACCGACCGAAGAAGTACGTGTTGTTGCTCGTATTCGGGCACGCCAAGTTAACGTTTTCTAAAGTGCAATCGCAAATGAGAGCTTTGCCGCTCTAGAGCGACAAAATAGCAAAAAAGCTAGCTATACAGATCACCGTCTGAACGACGATGGAGTTCTTACATGTTGCACGAATGTGAGCTATCACCATAATATGATAGAACAATGAGCTCTTATCAAACTGTATACGATATAATATACGGAACCTATAATTTCGCTTTCTTTCAGCGAGATTCATCGGAGCATTGAGATAAATTTTGCTCCTGAGGTATATTTACAAGAAAAAGTCCATATGGGTCAAACTTATTATATAGTTTTTAATTCTAACTCGAAAAATATATAACGTGTGTTACATTGACATTGAGAAACTTTAGTTATAAAAAAAAACACGTATTCGTAGGTAGGCATTAAATGTACGAGTATTATACTCATAACTAAATGCAGAATAACAAATTGTGTTCGTTTGCTCGAATTTTCAATATGGAGACCATAAAAAAAAATAAAGTTGATGATTGAGATCGAAAGTAGAAACGTCCAATTGAGAATTTGACTTCTCCTTCTTGTAGAGGACAGTGCTAATATGCATTTTATTTTCCCAGTTCCCATTTCGAATAGAATCGGGAAATAAACAACGATTTTGCGATGAATCTGGTATGTGAAACAAATGACCGTCTGATAATTTTAAGACCTACCTAGGAAATTAATTTTTTTTAAATGACTAAGGTTTGGCAACGTCCATGTATTTATTATATGTGTATTTTGGTAATCTGAATAAAAACTCTATTCATCTGTGCAAACTTTTAGTATGGCGTCCATTAGAAAAAATAAAGTAGTTGATGCTGGAGGACAAGAGTCGAGACATCATATTAAAAAAAAGCGACAATGTTAATGTGCAATTTATGTTGAAATCTCACTACAGATGAAGTCAGAAAACATATAAAACGATTTTGGGAAACTTTGACCAGTTTCAAGCGACTTCGTATCTCTTACCGTTCTTATCAATCGTGATGGTCGAATTTGGAACACCCGGTAGAATGTGTATAAACGCCGCTCTTGAGGTTTTGTCAGGTAAATCTGAAAAACAATAAGCTCCAATATATCGTACGACGTTATCTACTAAAATTGTATCTTAATCCGCAATGCTTGCTTCAGGGAATAAAATTGAGATACAGTTGTTTGACATCATAAGAACAACAAAGTTGTTGAACACCAAATGGAGGATGTTGAATCTAACGGTAATGATGTCACAAAAACTTTATCAGTAGATATCGTGGTAGTTTATATATCAAAACCTGGTGGAATTTCCCATGATTTTGAGCTGATTCAGCATTTGGTGACATAGACCAAACTATACTAAGTGACATATAAATCTGAACACCCAGTTTAAATGGTTTTATTTTAATAAAAGTTGGTGAATGTATTTATTTTACTGTAAATAACAAGTGAAAAAATTTTCAGCCTTATCAGTTGGACATTCCGGTTTTTATACTGCTTTTTTTTAATTCACTAACGCTCTAAAAATGAATATTTCAGCCGCAGTAAAGTAGAGTGCAAAGAAGTGTAGACACTGTGGTTTGGTGTTGTCAGGCATGGCTTCGAGAAGGCCGTACTCAAAGAGCAAGTGGCACTGGACGCCGCCGTAGAACAACAGACCGTGAAGATCGCCGCCTAAGATTATTGGCCTTAAGGGACCGTTTCTCCACTACCAGGTCCATTGCAAATGAATGGTTTGCAGAACACGGAAGACCTATTGGCATGCGAAGTGTTTACCGACGAATGAGAAGTTTTGGCTTGTTTTCATACCGGCCACACTGGGTCCTCCCTTTAACTCGAGAACACCGACGATGGTCGTGCCAGGGTTAGAAGGCGACGTGGTGAAAGGAGGAATCCACAGTTTTTTGTTGAAAGACATGTTCATCACACCGTTGGAGTTATGGTTTGGGGTGCTATAGCTTATGGTTCCAGGTCACATTTAATCTTCATCAGAGGTAACATGAACGCGCAGCGTTATATCCACGAAGTTCTAGAACCCCATCTTTTACCCTATCTTGACACCCTGGCAGATCCAACTTTCCAACAAGATAATGCCCGACCACATGTTGCAAGAGTCACAATAGACTTCTTTCAACATAATGATGTCACATTGTTACCATGGCCACCAAGATCTCTCGACTTATCCCCAATTGAGCACGTGTGGGATATGATGGGTAGGAGATTGCTCAATTTGCAACGTCCTCCTCGGACTCTAGAAGCACTTAGAGAGGAGTTGGTGGTTGCCTGGAATGAGATACCACAGGAGGACATTGACCACCTGATCAGAAGCATGCCTAGGCGCGTTGGAGAATGCGTAGCACATCAGGGTGCATCCACACATTATTAAAGGTCAAAGGGCTTTAAAGCAGTCTAATTATCATTTACTTATTATGCTTCATTAAGTACTTATACAAAATTTTATTAAAATAAAACCATTTAAACTGGGTGTTCGGATTTATATGTCACTTAGTATATATACGCTATAACTTTTTCCGCGTGATTGACGTTGATGATTCCCAGCGAGCGACCTTTAAAAAGTCAATAGGCGTCAGATGTGGCTCGTACGCAGTCTGGTCACATCACATCCTCTCTTCTGTTTACGTTTGTTTATATTGTTTAGTTAACGATACACCTCGTTATAGTTATCTGGACCAATTTGCGTGCTCAGTGAAGCCAACATTTTTATTTCTCAGAACAGACAATTATTTGCTTCCACCATGCATATGGATAAGTGAAAATGAATTATTACTCTGATGGATACATAACGGGTTACAAAATGCAGATGAAGAAAAACGGCATCACTTCTTGACATGCACTAATCAGATTCAGAATAAAGAATATGCATGCGATTCAGATATCAGTTAATTATTTTTATTCGGACTAGGTAGAAGGAGGAAGTATACGATTTGTTTGTCCGTTTACGCGGCCAGTAGTCAGGTTGCAAGTTTAACATATACTACAACTCGATCAAACATAAGCCGCCAGTTTGACAGATGTTGACATTTCACATTAAATTCCTATTTTTGTTCCAGACGGTTGCCGAAAATGGTGTAGGTTTTTGTGGATAACTAAAAGCAGTTTAATCTGAATAAGAGCAAGCCTTTTTATCGATGGGTGTTATATTTGCAAATTCAATAAGTTAGTCAAACTTTTTTGTGAATTGTGGCATACCGTTAGAATCGGGATAAACTAGAGTAGTTTTTAAAAGAATTCTAAGAACGTGAACGCTTTTAGTTTTTTTTTACAGAAATTCAAAATTGAGACTTACATTTTTTTGTTCTTCTTTGTAACCCTTTGTGAGTTTATAAATAAAAAACTACATGCTGCGGGCAAATAATGATGATTTTGTAAGATTGGTACATCACCCGTTAACATAAATTAATCTTTAGAGTATGTCCTCTTTCACTTTGTGTATTAAATTTTGGAGTTTTTACTAAAAAAAATTATAAATCTACATAATTAATTCCGTTGGGCTAAAAACTGTTTGAGGGACCTGGGGTGATAGAAAAAGACCTCCCCTGTCCGCCATTTCAATTTGGCAAACGATGCACTAAACACGTATATGTCCAAAAATCTTTGGCACAAAATATTTATCGGATTTTTTTTAATGAAGAAATTTATTTGAACACCAACTATATAGAGGCTCAAGGCTTAATTAAACTACAGGGTGTTTCAGAACTAAGTAATCCAACTTCTAGGGGTTATTCAGTGTAACAGTAGAAAACATTTGAGTATAGGGACCCATATCCGGAAGAGTGTCACTACGGCACTACTCGTACGGCCCTAAGACGCGTTAAATTTTAGAAAGACGATGAATTGCCTAAATAGGATTTAATGCATTTAATTTTTGCCTTTTGTACATGATATCATCACAACAATTGTTCAAAATGTCTTCCTCCAACCTGAATAAACCGTTCCTGTGGGGACATGGAAAGTCTTTGGTTTACGAAACTCCAGTAGAAACAGAGCAATACTTAATTGGACGAATTACATTATTTGAAATCATTCAAAACGAGAATAAAATTTTTAGTCAACAATTGTTGTGTTGATATAATGTACAAAAGGCAAAAATTAAATGCATTAAATCATTTTTATTCAATCCATCGTCTTTCTAAATTTTAACGCGTCTTAGGGCCGTAGTGACACTTTTCCGGATATTGGTCCCTATACTCAAATGTTTTCTACTGTTACACTAAATAACTCCTTACAAGTTTAATCCCATAGTTCTGAAACACCCTGTATAGTATCGAATTATGTGGAGTGGCCCATTCTGCTCTACCAGACGCAATTTTCTTTCAGATCAATTTCTTTCAGTTTTTCGTAAATTCGCCGTCTTAATTGTTCTTCATCCTGGGCTTCCCAGCTTCTATGATATACCTTCCTAGACAGTAAAGCCCAAAAATCCTCTATTGGGCGAGCCTGCGTTGTTTGGAGGATTATCGTTTTCTGGAACAAAAGGTATGTTGTGTTGTCGAAGCCAGTTTTGGGAATCTCTTGAGTAATGGCATGATGCTAGGTCTGGCCAAAACATGATATGGTCATAAGCATGATATTGGTGGACGAATTGAACACATTTGGAAAGACAGTTATCAATATAGCTCTGACTATTCAAAGCTTCACCTCTCACTCTTCCCACACAATGTTGGGATACACCCCTGATCGAAATTGTGCACTAGACAAGGATTTTATCTGCAAATTTCGGTTTATGTTTGTATCTAACATTGTCAGGGTATTCCTATACGTTGTCCGTATAAAATCCGTCGTGTCCCTTCATTTCAGAATTACTCAAAGTGAAATACTTTTCGCAATCTGAAATAATGATTTTTCCATTGGTAAAGTATACCCGCCTCAGTTGATGACAGCCAGTATCCTTGTTGACATTCCAACCGTATTTTTTGCTCTTCTCACCAATCTCTTTGTCCTCTGTGCAGTGAATGCACGTGGTATTCCACTTTTTGGAAGATTCAGGTATGGTATTCCCTGCTCGTACTCCCGCCCAACCATTTTGTAGATACTTTTTCTTATTTCTAATTTAGACGACATCTTAAAGCGAAAACAAAATAAATAGATGTCAACTGATAGTAAAGTATATAAAGAAACTTTTGTTTCCAGAGGGCAACTTGATATTATTTTGTTGGTTAATGCCAATGAATTTTGTGCCAAAACTTCTGGATAGTCACCGGCGTTGGAAAGGGCATTAACCTCGATATTGGGCTTTTACCTGGACAATTGTGAGGTAATTTTGATTTATTTCATTTCACTCCTTGTTTCATTGAGCACTCAGTCCCAATCTATGGTCTGTTAATAGCAGTGTATACCTAATAACAACGAAAAATGCAAAATATTGTAGACAATCCAAATTTTTTGATGGATACTGAAATGAGCCAACCGATAATTTAATCTAAATGAACTAAAATTTAACTTGACCAATTCTGAATCTAAAAGTTCTTAGGACAGGTACGTTATAAGTAGTAATTTTACAACCTCATTTTAGTGCCACTAACTCCTATGGAGGAAGCTCAGTAGGCAGTACGCAAAAAAACGGACTAAAATACTCCCAAATATTTTTATTGTGACGAAAACATACATATAAATAAAATTTACAATTGTGGTGGCAAACAATGCAACGCAAACATATAGGATTGGCTCCTTATAAATCTATTCGATGTCGTTGCTACAGAATGGCACCTTCAACCCCATTCTATACGTAAGCAGTATTAATTAATAAAAAATGAAAGAAAATATGACCAGCCATGACTTTGGTGACTGGTCAGTCCAAATTAAAATGGCAGGCCTTTGTTCTTACCGTCATTGATTGACATCATGTCAATTTGTTATTTGATCAGTTCGAGATAATAGTTATTTATCTTATTGTTTTTACAACTTTCACGTGTAGTTTAGAACACAGACTTGATTCTTGAGATATAGCCTTCCTGAATGCAATCAACAATGACTAAAAGTGGTTTTTGATGGACACAGCTCCGAAAAAGATTGTTAATAATGTCTTCATGTACTGCCTCAAACACGGACATCTTCTGAAGTCAGCTGAGTAAAAGCAGCAAGGATAGCAACCGATCCATATTTTATTTACATCATTTTCCAGCGTTTGAATTTAATTTATAGTAATAAACGTAACCTATAAATACTTTGTAAATTTACAAACAAATGGTATGTTGATAGCTGAACAGCAAACTAACAAAAAAAAACCAATCAAATATTTCGGATTAGGTGACGTCACTGTAAAGCGTGCCAAAAACGCGGCGTTCAGATCAACGTCATTGGCATTGCAGTTTTAAATATTTAATTAAGAATAAATATACATAGTTATTTCTTTGAATGAAATATGTGTTTACGGTATTATATTAATGTAAATAATCGACTGAAAATACAAATAAAAAATGTATTTTGCCTATTCATATGATAGCTCCGGCAATTCGTCTTTCCCAAGCGTTGCTAAAAGCTGGATCATTACTCATCTCAACCCAGCGGAGTTTCCTTTTCATTAACCATATAAGGCTAATCCTCCTCCATACTGATAGGTAGCCAGAAAGAAAGTGCTCAACAGTCTCACTGTCCGCAACTTCTAAGTCTAAGTGGTTTATAAAGATAAATATAAAGATAAGCCTGAATATCTCAGAAAAACAAAACTTTTGTTTTTAGCGGTAGGAAATAGTTTAACTTGATCAAGGTAGTATTTGATCCAATGATACGTATGTATTTTTATGGGTATTCATTATCTTCTTAAAAGTCAGTTAATAGCTTTAATGATTATTTTATGAAAATTAATGTTTTCCGAATGATTTTTCGACTTCTGATGCATGACTATTGTGGAGTAAAATTATACAAAAGTGGAATGTTTTAGGCGCATTTAAATCATTTAGACCTGTTAGTCTTACGTAAGTTTTTTTTGTTTACGAGTTTTTTTTTTTACTTGGCACCAGTTGAGTGATTAATGTATTTTTTGCTTAAATAGAATTATCACCCGAACATTCTTAAATACATTTAAATATGGATGTTTGCGTTAGTTACATTGGCGTATTGACGTCATTATCATCATTACATACAATGAGAACCAAATTTGTTTGACGGTTGAGTTCAATGTGTACTAGAGAGAAGTGTGTATAGATACCCATGTCACCGATTTCACACCACGTTACTACTAAGGACCATAACGCTTTATAGTTTTTGAAAATCGATCCAGTGGCGGCGGAGCTACGGACAAAAAGGGGTATATAAAGACCACTCAAACTTCGTGTTTTGATGTTTCAGAGGCTCTTTGCCATTTTTAGAAAAAACATTGTGGTTGAACATTGGGGGTTGGGCATATTTTATTTTTTGATGTAGGACCATAGAAATATTATCCAACCGTCTGCTTCCCGGTCCTTGCGATGCATGTGCGTCCCCGTCGGCCACCGCTGCTCGACGGCTGTGGACGGTCCAGTGTTGCCGATCCAAAAAAGATGAAATCGGTAGATAGTGTCGTTTAACTTCGGCAGATTCAAGCACAAAATTGGTAGGAGGAAACAATCAGTGTCGTCGCAAGATCAGCGGTAGGTCAAGGACGGTTGCGTCACGCAGCGCCTTCCACAAAAAAATATATTTTTGTATTCTGCGCTTATGTACATATAACACAGGTTTTTGAGGACATCTTTTCCCAAAGAAAAATATTAATTTATTCATTAAAACTGGTGTAATGAGCATACTGGTCGCTCTTAAAATTCCTTTGCAAGCATCATGGAAACTCCTTCCCCCACTCTTGTTTATAAGGCTGTGAATATTTTTGTAATCACTCTAAACTTCATCACCTGACATCTTAATTTAATTAAAAATGAACAAGCTTTGCTTTGATTATTGCTTGTCCGGTGATTCGGTGCTACCGGTGATCTACCAGTCTGAAGCTGTTGTACGCACAAAAACCAGTGCAGGGACAGTGGAGTAAGGGACTTGCGAATTATAGGCAACTCGAGTTCACGTCCCTCGTGTGCACGACTACGTAAGTGTACGCGTATGTCTGAAAACTACATAGACTAAATAGAATTATTTTTTTAGATTTATTTTTGGTGCCAGCTTTTTTCGGTAAAAAATCTAATAATATTTGATTTATTCTAAAACATTCGGTATTTCGGTAAATAGTCTCATTTCGGCAACACTGGGACCGTCGATTGTCATCCACGCGAGATGTAATAATAGTTTCGATCATGTTTGCTAACAGGAATTTTTCGCATGGGTAGGGAAGAGGGCCGACCCTCGGCAAGAGATAATTTTGTGTGAAAGCGTGAAGAGCGAGGGGTATCGTGTTTTCTCGGGGGATAAAATTCTAATGAAGCCCAAAACTGTATAGAAAAGCAGCAGGGTAAATATGCAAATTGTATGAGCCTGTTTGGCTAACTTGATCAATTTGATTTTTTGTAATACACATTCGTAGCTAACTTTGCATAGGAACTCCAGAATAACTTACTTGATATTTATATATTTTTTTCAGCATAGATCTGTTCTTGTTGCAGGTGACCCATCAGGTGACGGGCGAGGTGATGGTCTTGAAAATGAACCTGCGTCACTCCAACAGGCGCAACATGCTGAAAGAGATACAGCTCATGAATCGACTGTCACACCCTAACATTCTGAGTCTCATGGGGGTATGCGTCCACGAGGGGCAACTGCACGCTCTCACCGAGTTCATAGACGGAGGGTCGCTACATCAGCTCATTCACGATGATAGGGAGGAACTACCGCAACCTACGAGGGTGCGACTTGCAAGGGATGTCGCTATGGGCATGGAGTACCTACATTCGAAGGGCATCTTCCATAGGGATCTCACCAGCAAGGTAAGCTACGTGTCTTCATAAAATTCTGCAGCTGCGTTCATGGTAGGAGAGTTATTAGTCACCAACTGTCGGAGAGTCTTGCACATCGGGCACAAACTACTGATGAGGACGGATCTGTTGGATATAAACGATTTTCTGAATAGGTCAAAATATCTCATTTTCCACGATTCTGGTGTGTTTTGGAAGAAAAAAATCATGTATTATATCTGTTAATGGTACTATTCAGGGTGTTTCGTAATTGAATGTCTATATTTAAGGGGACAATTTTTGGGTCCATTTTAAGAAGAAACTATTTTTTTTTTCAATCCGATGTATCGTTAATATGACAATATCATCATGCAGAGAAGTAGCTTTTATTACTTCCTACACCTACTAGCGAGGAAGTATAGTAATCGCAAAAAAAGGAAATGTGATATTATTTTTTTTTGGTTGTCATATGACATGAACATCACGAATTTGGAGGTTGGGGTTGTAGGTAGTGGAGGAGAGTATATCTCAACTTTTTGTCCGTGATATATTGATACGGTTCCACTCCGAAGCCCGCTAGATCCTTTCTGCGACTGCCGAATAATCTTTCACCGCCAGTCTGCTGTAGCAGGCCAGCATAGCATGGCTGATGTTGCCAGATGGTCGTTACTTTCAGTAAGTGGCGGGAAGAAGATTTTAGATCGCAGCATTTTGAAATGGATGGGACTATGGACTAATTGTATAGCTTGCTTGATTCATTTTATTCTTTTTTATGTTATATACAGGGTGACTTCGAAGTTGAGTCATTTATTTTAACAGTGAGTAGATCTGATCAAAAGAAATGTTTTTTCCTTTACCATTTTTCTGGTAAAATTAAAGTAACAAAGTTATAGCCCTTTGGAAGTTTGAGTACCGCCCTGTCTCAATAATAATATTATGTACTCGTGTTTGGCGACAACGGATATAATCCGCCGTATCGGTTCATCGCATCGGAACCAAAAAAGCGAAAGAATTTGGAACGATGTTTTTACAATTTTTTAATTCATTTGTATACAGTCAGTGTCAGTGAATAGTGGTATCTGTTGCGTGGCTCAAACGAAATAAAAAATGGCACATGTTTATGTGGATCGGTTTCCCAATCGAGTGCAACCAACCCCTCGTGTCTTTGTTAATGTTGTTAACTTAAGACCTCACAGGGGACCTCACGATCAAATACAGGTCCGCACTGAAATACTTGTCGGGAGGATACTTTATAAAACAAGGTAAAAATTTTTTTTAATTTTTTTTTATTTTTACACACATATTTTGGTTTATCTTCCTTCTACAATCATTATCTGAAAATTAATGACTCAACTTCAAAGTCACCCTGTATGTTCGTAGTCAACTGTTTTCTTATAATAATAATCCTTTATGAACTGGTGACAGCGTTGCATTGAGGTTCAGAGGCAACCTACTTGTCGCCAGTTTTATGTGAAAGTGGTGCGTCGGACTAAAAAAACTCAAGAGATCAAATCTGCTCATAAATCAATACAGATTTCATTTTTTTTTATTTCACCTCAAAACCTGAGGCGTTTAGGGCATAGGTTCATGTGAAGATTTCTTTAATGGACCGAAATATCGACCTCCAAAATATTGACATTCACTTAGGAAACACCCTGTATACACAAAAGTTTGAGGCGATATGTTCATACACGTGTTATTTTTAACGTACTTTTGCTTTCAAATAATGACACTATTTTTAAAATCACCCTGTATAAAAAATCATTTGTATAGGTGAAAATGAATATAGTATTAGATAATATATTACGATACATTATGTTAGAGAATGAACATTACGCGAATATTTAGGAGGGAAATACCAATAATGAATTGATGCGGATTTGATTTACCATTCAGTCAGCGTTAGGGCGCGGTACAGGTACAGGGTCTCTCACCCTTGCATCTCTCTAGTCACTTGATATAATATAAATAAACTTCAGGAAAGCTGTGGATTAGAGTGCCCAGGGAAATAGATATACGCAACACTATGTAGCGTTTTTCTGGGTTCTTTTGGGTGTGGATTAAAAAACTGGATTCCACAAAAAGAAATGCACTAATTTATTTAACTTGATAAAACATTTATATGCACCACTATTTATGTCTGACTAATTCTTATGTCACCATTTACTGTACTATACTTCACTCCGCTCTGCTACTCTACCGTATTCAGTACTCCCTTCCATCTCCCGGTCGCCGAGTTATATACTCCGCATCGTTGAGTCTAGAAGAATCGGGAGCCACATAGCGACCTTCCCGAATAGTCGAGGTTGCTTCGCGTCGATCTAGATGGCGATCCGCCGCCAGGTGGCTGGTGCGGTCGTGATTCGCGTAAAAGCAGAGATCGGCCAAGCAGCTCTAGCGAGTAGGAAACTCGCCCAACAGATGGCGCCGACAGTATGATTCGTCACACTATGTATTACTTGGAACATACCTTATATTCGGGACATATTTTACATTTTACTATACAGATTTTATCGTCTCGTGTAAGTTGAACGTAACCTAGAAATAGAATATTAGATAATATAGAATAAGCTTAGTTTTGAATGACTTCTGAAAAGGAAGCTTATATAAATTATGTACAACTTATTCTTTCTTTTTATGTTAATTATTATATCAGACGCACTGTACTTGCATAGATTAAGTTCTTCCTCAGCTCAGTAGAGCAGAAATCAAAAAATTACCTGTTTGTCAATTTTCAGCAATTTTGTGCTTTCTGCTGTTACGAATCCAATGCCCATGAATGTTTTTTACAATAAAACGAGAAAACGATAACTTATTACATTAAAAAGACAACGTTAGTCCACGAGTGACATACGGATGACATTTCTCTTTTTACAATTTGTATTACGTCACATAATGGCCGACAGTGTTTTCACCGTTCCATATTTTTTTTAAAATTGGACTTATAATATGTATATACCCATCTTATGCTTTAAAAAATTGAAATTGATATATTTCTTGTTCCTAAGCCAAGTACTGTAAGAAATACTCACCCATTCTATGAAATATGATATGAGTCAAGTAGCCTATTAGAATATTATACCTTCATAATGCTAATGTGTGATAATTCGAAATTGAAATGTAAAACTACAAAAACTCCCTGTTATCGAACTAATGTGCGCAAATACTCATTGATATTACTGGTATAATTACTTTTTGGTTAACATACCTAGACACGCAAATATTTCACACAACAATTTAAATTATATAATATGAACCAGGAAAGTTCCTTTCCTCGATATTACATATATATATATATATATAAATATACATTAATTTGTAACGCCTGTAATAAATGTGTGCATAGTTCACATTGCGATATAATAGTGAACGTAGTTGTTTTTGTTAAAGTAGCTACATTTGTAATTTTTTTCAAGAATCCTTTACTGGAGGCTTTTTGACCAGATTGCAGCAACAGCTGTTAGGAAAAAAGCTAGAATGTCAGTTTAGAGATAGGATGTACTTGTTTGGCTGCTACCTCACTTTGAAGTGCTTCATAAAACCTCCTTAAATGTATACTTGCTATACATCATGTAACCTCTTACTGCGATCTACTCTTCAAAACCTAATAGGCCCTCACAACGCTCTAGTAACTTCCTATTTTAGTCTCTTGGGCTGCTCTACTACGTATATATAGGATCAGCTTAGATTTTTTTATAGAAAACAGTGATATTTTTTACGCCTCTTGTACCACAAAAATACTTCTACGTTTGTAGAAATCCATTGTCTTCTCAAATCAAGTCACATATATATGTTTAAGTTTCTTTTTATTGTACGACGTTTCGGCAACCACTGTTGCCTTTTTCAGGGACATTGACAATAATGAACACCAAAAAAACATTTCGTCCTTATTGTCATCACATTTGAATCATGCCACTGTGGTAGCCAAAACGTCGTACAATAAACATTAATTTAAACATTTGATTCGGCCAGACATTCTTATGAACATGAAAACCACTGGACGAGTTTCATTTACTTCTACGTTTATTTAATCTCCATATAAATACATTATACAGGAGAATCTGGGGAACGCAGGGTGGAAGGGATTATTTTTATAAATTGCCATTATATTGTTTCCCCTTTTTATGTTATCAAACTATTTTATAACGTTATGTGAAAATTCTCGTGATTCACTGGAACTCGCGTATTAAACAATAGAAATCCCGATAGAAATAATCATGAACTTGAGATCGTTCGATGATTTTTATGTAAAGAATGCGTTATCTAAATAAACTGAACATAAGAAGATGTAAAATGCAATTTTATGGGTAAAGTCAACAAGCCAGAGTACGTAACTTGGCAGTTTTTCATCAGGAGACGGTTGACAGGCTAGAATTGCGCCAATGTAATCACATTACACTCACAATGCTACTAAAAATACAGACGATACGCAAAATATTTACCTACAACGTTTTTTGTTGATATGCGCTACATTTGCGCAGTCAGTCAATGTTTTACATTTTTATGGACTACATGATTTCTTTAATTACCTATATTGATAAACTAATAGCTTATTGCTTATTTATGTTATACCAAAAAAAAAATGGCGTCAAGTCGGTTGACTCTGCACTTCCCACACAATCCTGTCATCACTTCATCAAAATGGAAATAAGACAGAATCAACTACCGCGAATGATTGCCTCATCGTTTCTGTCATATGTCATTGACAATCTCTAAAATGCCCAATGCGAGAAGCGGTTATTAAGTGAATTTTGTATTATGCTTATTTTTACTTAAATTTAAGAGATACCATAAAACAAAAGTATAGATTTACATACAATCTTTGTGTGGTAGGTCACATCTGTCAGTTTTGGTATTTTTGAGTTCTGCGTAATGTTTTGTCAAATTGTAGGTTAGGTATGTTGGTTGACAGGTAGCAGGCTGGGGGCGGGGCTGGTGAGATGTTTAGGTTATTATGTTCGGCACAAGTTAGCCCCTCTGAGGGAAATGTTCGCTACGAACATGTATATCAAAAAAATTAAATGGATCAAGTTTGTCAAAAAGGCTCATATCATTAGTTCGTCCATACCAATTTGATAACTCTGCGATATAGATATGTCTCCCCTGCCCTACCGACAGCATCGACCATCTGGCAATGTTGCTGAACCATCCAGTCAGTTATGAGCCAGCGGTTAGTGCTACATTATGTAGGACCACCCCACAGCATTTTGTTAACATAGGTTCTTTGCGTTTCCGCAGAGACAGACTGATAGACAAACCAACAGACAGCCCGACGGAAACAAGTGACATGTTTTTTCGTGATGTACATGCCATGTAACAGTAAAACATCTCCTTTTCGAAAATTTTTGCAGTTACAACACTTCCTCGTCAATGGCTTGGGGAGTGAAATGATGCGAAGTTCTAGAAAAAAACACTTCTTTAAACCTACTGATTC
Source organism: Acanthoscelides obtectus (assembly GCA_963669975.1). Taxonomy (NCBI): domain Eukaryota; kingdom Metazoa; phylum Arthropoda; class Insecta; order Coleoptera; family Chrysomelidae; genus Acanthoscelides; species Acanthoscelides obtectus. The sequence goes on from CAVLJG010000001.1 coordinate 44,265,970, forward strand.
TTGATTATTTGCCAGCGGTTTTTATGTCACTAGCCGTAAATGGCAGGACCGGCCAGACCACTGCCAGTGTTGCCATTTATAATATCTATGATGACCGGCTGTGTGGTGGTAACATACTATATGACATTTGAAGGGTCATTTTATATATGTCAAGACTTTTTTATGTATCTCTAGTATAAAGTTAAAAAACGTAGCCGCAAAGGGTTAATACTACGCGCGACGGCAAGAGCCATTCAGAAGCTTGGGATCAAATTCTGGCATCAAACGTATGTCATAGTAACTCTTACCTTCGAACTGTTGTCGAAAATATGCAAAAGCCAACAGCTCATTTTCTACATTTCATAACGTGTTAATGACACGTTTGTCGTCTCCATCGCCGTACCACTGTCTGCAAGCCCCCGTGGATGACTTGTGGTAGTGTTGCCAATTTAGCGAAATTTCTCGAAATCTCAGATTTTCCCCTAACATACATTTTCTACTTTTCAGAACGTGCTAGTGAAGCGTCTGTCTTCCCCCTCACCCTACCACCGTCTGAAAGCCCTCGTAGGCGATTTCGGCCTTTCTACAACCATCCCTGATCCGTCAGCGCCCACTCAGCTGCCCATCGTGGGCTCCCCCTATTGGATGGCACCGGAAATGCTGAACGGAAGACGGTACGACCAACGTAGCGACGTGTTCAGCTACGGAATCGTTCTGTGCGAGCTGATCGCCAGGGTGGATGCGGATCCCGATTATCTGCCCAGGACGGACAATTTCGGATTGGATTATTTGGCCTTCACCGAGCTGTGCGGACCCAACGTTGTACCTGATTTTCTTACGTTGGCTTTTAGGTAAGTAGGTATTCGTTAAGAAATGCGGGCAGATGAAAAGATGTGAACATTTTCACTAATGTAAAGTTAAGTAAATACCCTGCGTGAAGGTGAATTACTGGGAGTAAATACATACTTATTGCCATCATTTTCTGGCCAAATGAAACCACATATGTATGTATAAACTGCGGTTGCAAAGGATATCCAGTTACTTACTATTCGGTATCCGGCTACAGTTTATTATCGGGCCAGATACCGAATACTAGCTCTAGTGGTTGACGAAAGCAACGAATCTAAATACAGTGGAATCCAGTTATAATGAACTTGCTTATAATGGAAACCCGTATATAATGTACACAATTTAAGATCCTATAAATAATTGCATGTAAAAACCTCGGATATTATAGACTCGCTTAAAATAGACCCTCGCTTATAGCGGACTATTTTAATCCATTATATGCGAGCTATTTTGGTCGTTCCCCGAAGCAGATTTAGCTGATGCAATCGTTTACGACGGTTTGGCTTTGCAGTTTGCATTCGAACTTGGCCACCAGCGTTATACTGTATTTATTAGAGTTATAAACATGTCGAAAAGTGCGAAACGTGCATTCACTTAACAATGTTCATGTCTATCTAGCAAATATATGGGCTCATATGGCTATAAAAAATCCACTGTGTCAAATATTTGGAAAAACCGTGACAAAATTAAAAACGACTGGAACTCAAATTGTCAAAAGAAAAAAATGCGGCTATCGCTGCATCACCAAGTCGATGATAAGCTGTTTAAATCGTTTCAACAAAAGCGTGCTAATAATTTTCCAATAAGTGGACCTATGCTACAAATAAAGGCTGAAGAATTTGGGAAATTGATTGGAGATTACTTCAAATGTAGTTCCGGTTGCCTAGACAGGTTTAAGAAAAGACATAACATTGTTTTTGGAAAATGTGTGGTGAGTCAGTTTCAGTTGACAAGAACGTTACCATTGACTGGATGTCTCAAGTTTGGCCCGTAATATCCAGTGATTATTCAGATGATAACATATTCAATGCAGATGAAACCGGAATATCTTATAGAATGCTACCAGATAAAACTCATGATTAAAAGGTGAAACTTGCAATGGAGGGAAACTATCAAAAGAGCGAATAACTGTTATGATTTGTGCTAATGCTTCTGGTACTGAAAAACGGAAACTATTGATAATAGTGAATGAATATAAATTCATGTTCTAATTTTTTTGATATTCAATGGCAGCGCTGCAATGAGTTTATGACCTTTTTTTATTTCAGTGAAATTTAAGAATCCCAGGTGTTTAAAAAATGTTAAAACAATTCCCGTCGATTATTTTGGAAATAATAAAGCTTGGATGACTTCATCAATTTATGAAGAATATTTAAAAAAAGTGGGACGCTGAACGTGTTAAGAAAAATCGTAAAATTTTGCTCTTGGTCGGTAACTGCCCCGCTCATCCAAATATTTCACTTAATAACATCAACCTTCAATTTTTTCCACCCAATGTGACATCAGTTCTGCAATCAATGGATCAGGGTGTAATTTGGAGTCTTAAACAAATGTATCGGAAACATATGTTGATGAAAATTATGGAGCTTCAAGAAGACGTCAACATTAGAAAGTCTGTCACCATTTTCGATGTTATAAATTGTCTTACAATTGCACGGGAATTGGTTACTCCAGAAACGATTCGTAATAGTTTTCGCCATGCTGGTTTAGTAAAAAAGATAACTGAAATAGTCAACAATTTTAATCCAGGAGATGAAATTCCATTAAGTGATTTACTGAAAATTAATAGTTTACTGAATATAGACAAATTTAATGAGTATGTAGATGTTGACAATAATTTAATACCAACACAGGAATTGTCAGACTCCAATTTGGTTAATGAAGGATCCGTTGATAACGAACAGGAAGACGAACTAGAAAACAACGATGAAGAAGAGCTTCCAGCGACAACTAAGGAGGCATTAGACTGCGTGACAGAGTTGCAACCTTATTTTCAGCAAGAAGAAGACAGTACGGCCACACTTACCAAATTAAATAAAATTCAACTTGCTGTTCTAAATATGTAATTATTCAAAAAAACTATCTGTTCAAATGAAAATTACTGGCTTTTTTACCAAATAATTTACGGTTTTTTCACATACCTACACAGTACGTATGCCTGTAATATGTGTATCAGATTCTGAAAAAATGCAGATTTCAAAATTACGTATAACTTTTAATGTATGTATCTTTATTTTTGTAATACATGTTAAACAAACACATTTTACGCTTTTAATATGTTACTTATGCTGCTTTTTTCATTAAAAAAAGTGTTTCTTTTAAGATAGTCATCCGCCTATAATAGACTATTTGTCACAGTCCCGCCGAGTCCATTATAAGCGAGTTGCACTGTAGATCAGGAGCCAGGCGTGTTTACATTGCACTGTGTGTCAAAATTGCGTAGTTTTGGTGCATACTTTTAACTCATTTGTCCACCAAGTGTCAGGGTTGTACCAACATAATAATATTACTTGCTGGTGGAAGCTTCTACCTTCATTGGAATTGTGCCGCAAATTACACAAGAATTGTCGTGTTCTGAAGTTGTCTATCACCACAAGTATCTGCAAACACTCACACTGTAACAAACACAAAAATACATATTTAATGACAGAACTGTAAAAAAATGAATTGTCAGGTGCACTTTGATCCTGACTACAGAATATGAGAAGTAACAGACAAGCAAATCCTTGGCTGGCTTCTTCTTCCTAGTCTGAATGCGTTGGCCGATAACAGGTTAGTGATAAAACAAGAAACGCTAAATATTTGAACATTCTTTGTATTGCCACAATACATACTTTAGTCATTGAAATTAAACAGCCGATGCTTCTTATCTAATACTACATTAAATATAAAGTCGTATGATAAATAAACTGTTTTTTTTGTGTTAAAAAATAAACTTAGCTAACAAAGGTTTGAGATCAAAGTAAATTTCAGAGTAAAAAAAATGTCTATTTCTATTGCAAGTAGAACAATTTTAAAGGTAAAATCACCTGTTAGCCCTGAATTAGTGAATATAATTTACTAAATTGCAATTTCACCAATGCGAGTTAGCTGGTTTCGTTGCTCCTCGTATAATATTCCGGATTTAGACGACGATCTCTCACTGTATACGCTGCTACAGGGAGACGAGAGACATACTTTGACAAATTTTGCCAAAATTGGATATTGCGTATAATTTACTGTCCTTCGTGCATATGGACGGTCACTAATTTCTAACCGCTTAATTCTACCATTTTCAGATAAATGTTCTCTACCAATAGCATTTTTTGGGAGAAATTTTCATTGTTCAAGGTGTTTGCTTCCGCCCCCTCGTCGAAACAGTTCCAAAAAGAGTTTCTTGCTAGGGAAGGGTGTATCTTCTTCACTTCGGAAAGAATCTTCACTTTATCAAAAATTCACAACGGCCTTTCTCGATCGGGTTTTTATTGACGGGGGTGACGTGTTTAATACACCCAATGCTCGCTTGTCACTTTGGAAGGACTGAACGTTTTTTGTGAGCCGGAATGCCTACCCTAGGTGATCATGGACTTTTCTGGTTTTATGCGGGACCATATTAAAATTGCAATTACGGCTTTACGCGACCTCGGACCGTTCAAGTAGTCGAAACATTCTGTACAGCAGCGAAGAAAAAACAAATCAACCTTCATCTGGGAGACAGATAAATATACTGACATATAAAATGCAACACCCAGAATTATTTATTGAATTTTAATAAAAACTTGTAAACATATTTGCTATCATGGAAGTATACGTTGATAAAATGTTGAAGGCATTCAGAGCCGTACTTTTTTGTAGAGGCTTTTTTGTCATATCAGGATCCGAACAATATGAATATGCTTCCTTAATATTCAGTGATTTTTCTGTGTTAGTTCCATTGTTCTGTCGTTGCATTATCATGCCTAGAGCTCGCAGAAGCGCTAATTTCACTCAACTTTCCGAGTTTGAGAGGGGTCGGATAATCGAGCTTTTAACCCCAATGCATATGTGACAAAACCTTATTTCACATAAAATTAAAACTTGCAAAGTTTCAAAGCTAAATTGACGGCATAATCTTTGAATGATTTGTTCCCAGGTGTTGTTCGATAGACCCATCATCCCGCCCATCATTTACGGACATCGTCCGATCACTGGCCGACGTGTTGGCAGATCTGGACACCGCCGCTCAACAACAACAGTTGCGCGCCAAATCGGCAGCGTGCGCAGCCGCGAGAAGCGAAGAGCAACTGGCGCACGTCGACGGACCCATCGGAGCGCCAAATCACAGGAAAAGTACGTACAAGAAGAAGAATCGTAAAGCATGTTGCAAATGGTGTTTTTTTCTAGAAATGCGTGAACTTACTTTTGCTGTAAATATATGTGTTTTGAATGATTAAGGTAGTTTCCTGTACATTTTCGATCTGACAGTATCTGCAACAGTTCGCCAAGTCGCTCGTTCATACTCGATATCGGAGGAGAGTCCGCCCAATCGAGAGGGAGGGCGCCCAATCGTAGATTTGTTGCTAAGTTAGGAGCATATGCATAAAATCGGTCTCAGGCGCACCAAAACGGCTGATCATCTGACGCTGGTGCTCGCAGTCGGAGGGAAGAGCGCCAAATCCAGAGGGCTGGCACCAAATCCTAGACTTGTTGCCAGATCAGCACGAGGGAAACGTAAAGCGTGTTGCTAGTGGTGAAATGCATGATCAACCTATTAGTTTTCTATATTGATTCACCACTTCACCAACAAAACCGACCGAGAATTGTTCGCTTGCGCACCACATTGGCCGCATGCAGAGTGGGCGCCAGATCGGAGGCATGTGTGCCAAATCGACAAGATACCTATCCATAGTTCGGTGGGCCAAATCGCAGGAGGGTACGCGAAATCGTAGGCTCCTGGGCCAAGTTGTACAGATGTGTGAAGAATCAAGTGTATGCGCAAAATAGCGTGCGCCACCAATCGCCTATTTGGGCGCCAAATCGTAGGCTAGCGGAGGCGCAAGGTGCAAAAAGCAACTAACGCTAAATTACGAAAAGCTCATGAACATTTGCTCTCTTTATGTAGATATCGGAAGGACTTTTGTTGGACATTCGATATTCAACAGAGCTAACTATTTCGCAATAACAGCTTTCAATACTTTGCATGCAATGAAGAAATATAATGCTTTGCGACTATATTATTCTTCGTTTTGGTGCTAGGCATGTTTATAACACTTGAATTTTTGCTTAACAAATCATATTATTTGGCAGGTAAGTATTTGTTAATTCAACTTGCATGTATTTTTCCGATTGTAACCATTTCTATTTAATTTAGAATGCCTTTTCTTATGTACATATGTTTTCAGGCAATTTCCGATTACCACTAATTTGTTTTGCGATTCATAAAAATGATAACGATGAAATTAGAAAAAAACATTTTCACGTATTGTTGAGTATAGTGAGCCGTTTCAAACAGTAAGCCGTAGCAGCTGTTGATCTAGGTTATCATACATGATGCAGGCAATCTTTCCTCCTACGTTATATTTTCTGCAAACAAGAAACATGTTTCTGACTTCTATTTGCTTCTTATTTTTCAGGTCACCACCGACGGTCTCTCAGCGAAGACATCGCCATGTTGCAAATCTCCTGTGCAGCCACTCCAAGTGACAAGGCCAGGAGACACGCTCTCATCGCATGTAGAGAGGATCCACATTACAAGCCTAGAACTACGAATCCCTTCGCCCAGTTGGGAAGGTAAGCCAGCCAGAGTATATAGCTATAAACTTGTTTGAAGGATCATACCAAGTTTATCCACATATCATCAAATTATGATTTAAAGCGGTAATATATCGTCGTTCATCTGACAATACCTGCTATATGCAGGAACTGTAATTTTACAGGGGACGGAAAATACCTTATCAATTTCATTCTACCGGCCTTAAGACTCTACAACTTTGGTCACAAAAAATAAATGACGTTTAACACATATTTAATGCGTTTTTATCTAAATGAAGCTCTAATTGACAAAATTGGTGCAGATAGCTGATAGTTCTGATAACTTTCCTTGCAGTTAGCAGATATTGTACTATGATGCATAGTTGGATCTAGTGAGATTCGTGTTAGAAAAACTGTTATTCATTATATCAAATTAAAAGTTTAATGATTTTACAAATCAACAAGATAATAGCATGTATTCTCAGTTACACCTTAAATAAACGTTCAGCTTCTTTCCTTGACATATGGCAAATTGTCGTTAAACATGTGACAGTCCTTAGATATAACACCTATAATCTAAAATGACGGGTAGCTGTTTTGGTCTCATAGGCAACTCCTGAGGCTCTACGCTGAAGTTTAGTTTCACTTCAATTTTTCCATCGGGATTATAATATAGTACTTTGATGTCCGTAACTACATTGTCACATACCATTTGGGTGTTTCCTTTGGAGAGATATTTCTGAGAAATCACAACGTCGTGTTTCATTGCAAAGTTAAGAAAAATAGCACGCGTAATTGTCAGATAGCTGGAATTGCCGCTCATCGACAGACGTGTTGCCAGTGATAGGTATTGTTTTGGCTGAATAATTCAAAAAATAATTTTTTCTGCAGTTAGCGGACTCTATCACAATGTGTGCTGTAGGTAGACGAAGAAAAATGTGCATATACCTCAAATTGGGCAAAAATGTCAGATGTCCGACGATATACATATACGAGGTTTTTCCGGAAAATACATGTACAAAAAATTCGACGTGTCCAGGCGTTGTGGAGGGGTGGTCCGGTGGTTCGCTCTATCTATGCAATCCCCTCTATGCTCAGTTCGAGCCGGAGCGCTCTGCGACTAAGTAGGATTGACGTGTGCTTGTTGAAAGTAACCCTTTTTCACCTGCCGTCAGCATGGAGCTCTCTCTGATCGACGAACAGCGTATCAACATCAAATTTCTTGCAAAGCTACGCAAGAATGGTCGTAATACTTTTGAGTGTTTGGAACAAGCTTACGGAGACAATTCTCGGAAGGAACCAACCGTCAACAAGTGGTTGAGAAGGTTTCGGGAAGGCCGAGAAAATGTGAAAGATGACCAACGTTCAGGACGCCCCTCCACATCGAGCTCTAGGGAAATGTTGAACGAATTCGGGGCTGCGTTTTTAAAGACCGTCGATTGACAGATAGAATGGAACTGTCAGTCCCCAAAACAATCGTCCACGAAATTTTGACAAAAAACTTGAAATCAAAAAATTGTGCGAGGAAATCGTTCCGAAACTCTTGACTCCAGAACAGAAAGCAAGGAGGGTTGCTTGCTGTGAGGATTGATTGGAAGCAGAGGAACCGAAGGCAGAAAAGTCAAAAAAATCAAGGTCCAACGTTAAAACAATGTTGATTGTTTTTTTTATTCTCGGATCATGGTTCACCGACCAGAGACTGAACGGAAATTTATACATTGAAGTTTTGCGTCGTCCTTGGCCCGTATCGTCAGTCGTCCCTACAATTGTAGGGCGCGTTTATGGCCTCCTTGAGTGTCATCCTCCTTTCTATCCTTCAAAAATTTCTAGATTACACTTGTGCCGTGTCAGCGTCAGCGCTCTAGTATTGTGAAGATATGTTTTCGTATCGTCAGTCGTCCCTACAATTGTAGGGCGCCTTTATGGCCTCGTTGATTGTCATAGTTTTCTACTTCTCCGTGTCAGCGCTTTATTTTGAGGTTATGTCACAAACATCTATTTGCATCAAATTGTACTTGCTTTTGAGTTATATCATGTTTTATCAGCCTGAAATTTCCTACAATTTAAAAAGAAAACATATCTTCACAATAGGAGAGCGCTGACGTTGAAACGGGACAAGTGTAATCTAGAAATTTTTGAAGGAGAGAAAGGAGTATGACAATCAAGGAGGCCATAAACGCGCCCTACAATTGTAGAGACGACTGACGATACGGGCCTAAGAGCTCGTGTGGCCCGAGTTCGACCGGATTTGGCACAAGGGGACAGGTGGATCCTTCATCACTACAACACGCCTGCTCACACCTCTCTCGTTGAGACTGAGTTTTTGGCCCCAAGCTCAATCACCGTGACATATCACCCGCCTTATTCACCCGATTTAGCCACTTGCTACTTCTTTCTGTTCCCAAAATGCAAAATGGTGCTTCCGGAGCGGCACTTGGGGGGTGTGGAAGCCATCAAGGCAGAAACAATACGGCAAATGAAGAGCCTCACAATTGAAGACTTTCAGCGATCGTATCAACAGTGGAAACGGCAGAAGTGCATCTTGTCTCAGTACTTTCCGGACAGACCTCGTATATATATATATATATATATATATATAAACTATATCTTCTATCCTTTATTTAGGTATAAGACATCTATATACCTACGGTATTGAGCGGTTTATATGCTCAAAGGATACGAACTGCATTAGCAGTACCTCAAAACCAAATAAATAATCTTTCATCTTTTATTAATTGTACATTTTTTTGAATCCAAATATTTCAGATGAATTTCTTTTGAAAAAGCATTATCTTTGAAAGGTATTTCACTTTCTAATTAAAGGTTTATATGACTAAATGAAAAATTATGTTTATTGGTTCTTATGACAAACTATGTTTATAGGTGGCACGGGGTTAGCAAAATTGTTGGTGGATTTTCGTCATGTTGCGAAATGCCTGCTGTCATGATGGCTGAAGGTATAGATCGAGACGTTGGGGAATTGCCAAAATCACTTCCTGGTAAGCATAGTTAATATTTCATGTTCCCAACAAAATGTACTCAGGGTGCAAGGATGTTTGTTTCTCACTCTTAAGGCCCCATTAATGGGAAGCTTCCATTGGGTTCATTTGACGTGTACTGTGTCAAATTTGGCTTCGGTTCTTTTCGCGTCGCTTTGTTTTAGTGATTTGATTTGATTCAAGAGGTAAAACATTTTCTTCAGGTAGTTGTTTTATAGTATGTTTATTCTAAATTGAAACTGCAGACCTGTTCCATCTTGTAGGGTTTTATATTTCACCATTTCTTTAGTTGTGTACTCATAAAACTGTTGTTCCAGATGTTTTTCAAATTGCTTTGGCTCAAATTATCTCCAAAATGACATTTATATTCACAGTTTTCAATGACTGGCCCGAAATTAACATTTGCAATGCTCGACGCGATATACAAAAGTTTTGAAACATTCTTAATAATTTTTAAAAAGTGTGCTAATTTATTATTCTTTATTATTAAGGACTATTTTTTTTTCATATAGTTTGCTTACAGTCATGAGGATACAAATGACAATTTGTGTTTACTGTGGTACTACAGATTAGCATTAAAATACCTTCATATTATTTTTATGACCGAAAATGAGACGACAAAACTATGTAAACATTCAACACTGCCTAACATCTGCTGCACGTAGAAGACACTATTTTTTACAGATGTCTGTTGGGATATTTTGCCAAATATTTTTTACTTAATCAAATGAATCGTTCCGATTTTTTAAAGTTTGTCTTGTCAGTTGTCTTTTAACATGCTCCCAGAGATGTTCTATAGGGTTTAGGTCCGGGGATTGCGAAGGCCATGTAAGAACATTAACATTTTTTACTCTTAACCAGTCCTTTACGAATTTTGGGGTATGCTTGGGATTATTATCTTGCTGGAATATCCATCGTAAAGGAATTTCTTCTTCAGTAAAAGGGAGCATGTGTTCACTAAGAATATCTTTGTAAAGTTTTTGATCCATTTTCCCAACAATTTTAACAATTGAACCTGTTCTAGCCCCAAACCATGATGTTGCTTGCCTCCACCGTAACTGTTTGCAACTGATACATTTTGTCGAATTGTTTTCGTATTGGACTTCTCACATTTGCTTTCATCTCTCCATAAAACTGTATTCCATTGTAGTTCTGTCCAAGTTAGTTGAGTTTCAGCAAATTCAAACCGAGCAATACGATTTTTTTTTAAATTAAATCCACCAAGCGTCTCTGCACTGTTCTGACAGAAAAATTCTCGGTACCCTCTTTTACTATTGTTTTGAAAATCTGTGTGGCTGGCGAGGATCTTCACGGCACAAACGTTTAATGTAGCGATCCAAATCAACATCGGTTCATTTCGGTCTTCCGCACCTGGGCCGCGTTGCTGTTCATCCGTATTCTTGATATCTACTAATAATTTTCGAAATCGTTCCCTTTGTTCATTTTTGATCTTTGAGAAATGTCAAGATTTCTGACACCACTTCTAAATAATTCAATTACTTTGTCTGTTAAACCTTTTGAGAATTCTTTTTCTTCTGTCATTCTCACTGTTGTTAATATTTACCGCAGCCAATATCAGAGTATCGCATAACGAATAAATACGGCAAAACTGAAATGTTTCCATACTTTTGTCGTTACAAAAACTGTGGTACCTATTTAAAAAACGCGTGTTTTTATTTTCAGAGAATTTGAATATTGATAAATAAGATAAACCTTTTATTAGTACGGGAGTCAAAGGTAGACTTTAATATTTATATTATATGTTTCTTCACAATTTTAATTTAGGTACACGCAGTAGTTAATAATAATGTTAATATTTGTTTAAAAAGCTTTTGTTCGCTGCTGTATACGCGTTAGCACACCACTGATACCAAGAGTGCCAACGGCCGGTGTTAAGATTACCGGTACATAGAGTGTCTAAATCTAGTAAGCCATTGCAGATTGAAATACTTTTTTTGATTGTTTCACGTTATTACTGCAGTCAGAATAGAATAATACTACTCCATTGTACCGGATTTACATGAAACTGGAAATTATTAATCGGTTTTTTTACCTACTTCGTCATAAAATCTAATGTCATAGAGTTTCATATTTTTTTCCATATTTCAGGTTCTCCAGTATCAGTTCGAAAATCGTCCTCAGCATCGATCAGATGCAGTATAGGTGTGCCAACAGTAACCGAAATGAGCTCGGGTTTGTTGAGATCCTGCGGTTCCGGTTCCACCTTGTGCGAGCTGGCCGCGGCGACTTCGGCTCCTGGGGGGGCTCTTTTGAGGCGAAGAGGCAGTTGCGAGTCTGGATTCTACTCATCCGTTGGTGAGTGCCTCAGTCCCGGAAGTCTATGGGGAGATAGCGGAGGTAAGAGTTGGCCGTTAGGATCGTATTTACAAAGTGTTATCAGGAAATTTGAAGGGCAGATTCAGGACGTTAATATACGAGAGTAAACAAATATTACAGTGGCGCATCCCTTTTTTTAGATTTTTTTTTCAACCACCTGTTGGCAGGAGTATTTTAAATCCTTTTCATCTGATAATTTCATGGTGTATACAGTATACATAACTATGGGATCAAATTTCTTGGGGTTATTCACTGTAACAGTAGAAAACATTTGAGTATAGGGACCCATATCCGGAAAAGTGTCACTACGGCCCTAAGACGCGTTAAAATTTAGAAAGACGGTGAATTGCCTAAATAGGATTTAATGCATTTAATTTTTGCCTTTTGTTCTTCCTCCAACCTGAATACACCGTTCCTGTGGGGACATGTAAAGTCTTTGGTTTACGAAACTCCAGTAGAAACAGATCAAGACTCAATTGGACGAATTACAGCAGCATTTGAAATCATTCAAAACGAGTATCAAATTTTTAGTCAAGTCCGCCGAAATCATGTGCGACGTTTAAATCGGTGTATTCAGGTTGGAGGAAGACATTTTGAACAATTTTTGTGATGATATCATGTACAAAAGGCAAAATTTAAATGCATTAAATCCTATTTAGGCAATTCATTGTCTTTCTAAATTTTCACGCGTCTTAGGGCCGTAGTGCTGTAGTGACACTTTTCCGGATATGGGTCCCTATACTCAAATGTTTTCTACTGTACACTGAATAACCCCTACAAGTTTGATCCCATAGTTCTGAAACACCCTGTATAGAGACGACTAAAAAAGAATGTTTTCATTTATTTTTTGTCAAAAAATGCATTATTTGTGCATTTTTTTCTTCAATAGGAGCTTGTTAACAATGCTCTGAAATTGTGTGATTACTTTAATTCTTATCACTTTTTCTTTTCGAAAAATCTTCGATTTTCTTGAAGCCTGGTCTCGCTGCAAGTTGAGTTTTCAAGAAAAGCCAAGACTTTTCGAAGAGAAAAATTGAGAAGAATAAAAATAATCGCCCGTTTCATTTATTCACAAAAGTGGAATATTCACTTACAATTTCAGAGCTGTACTGAAATTTGTTAACAAGTTACGATCGAAGAAAAAATCCACAATAAAGGGCACAAAAAATGATTAAGCACAATTAAAAGCGATGTTTTTAAACTTATTACTCCCTTACTCGTAGAAGCTTGCAGATCGAGTTACCGACCAATAGCGAATATGCAATTATTTTTATTTACGGTTGGTCTATATTGGTACAAATTTATGGCCCGCTGGCCAATGGAAACAGTTTGGACATCGGACGCTGGTTTTGTTTCCACGCGGCGTAAATGAGATTTGAATTTGATTTGTTTTTTTTAATTTCAGGGACCGCGGTTAGTAGTCTTCGGAGTCTGGACGAGTTGGAACCTGCAGAATTGCATGCCTTGTGTAAACGGGCCTCTTCTATATACACAGATAGCTCGGAAGATATCAGCAGTCTGACTAGTACGGATTGGCCTCCTGATCTACAGCCCAATATATCCACCATTGTCGACTATTTTGAAAGAAAAGGAGCCACCTTGAGGCATCCTGGGGGTAAGTTAAAGGGACATTTGTTTTTTTTCGATATAACAAGTGTTCATAACAGGTTACTTAAAAACGAAACTGGTGTAAGATTCGAATAGAAGGCCAGAGTCTATAAGGAGGCTTTTTGGACCTGAAAATAACTCAAGTTCTAAGTTGATCGCATTTATGAGATTTTTGCAGCTAAATATTTTTGAACAGATGTATTTTAAATGTATTTTAAACGTTCATGACCATTTTTCTTTTTATTTTAGTACTTGTGTAAGTTTTTTTTGATACAACATTCAGCACTCCAAATTTCAAAATGGCGGACTGAGGGGTTGCCGAAGTAGTTTTCTAGACAAAATACCTAATATCTCAGTAGCTAATTAATAAAACCCCATAGTATGTTATGTTATTATCTTCTTTTGAATTGGTTCATCCAAATATGCAATAAAATTTGAGACATTCCATTTGAAAAATCACAACTTTGATATGTAGGCCGAAACTGGGACACCCTGTATAATGGCCAATATTTGAGAAATGTGCCCCCAAATGTCATGTATAACATCCCATAAACAGATTTACCCAAAATGTATTTGTTTATGAGTAATATTCCGGCTACACATGGATGAGCCACCCTGTATATTTTTACATTTGTTATGTTTTTTTTTCAGGAGTCCGTGCCGGTCTCCAGCTAAGTTCCCGCATAGCAGCCTTACGTCGCTCCTTGGAGCGTCACAACCAGGGGGCATCCGGCAGCGGGACCTCCCCTGGCCAGCGTCCTAAATGTACCTCAAGATTAGTAATCTGCGAAGGGGCCGTCAGGTCTAAGTTGCCCCTGTTCGATAAGAAAACATAGAAGGCGGGGGCAGGGAGGTATGTCGCACGAGAAGGAAGCCTTAACGAGGAAGACTAAGGGGGTTAATAGGGGATGATTTTCAAAGGATTGTATTGGTCGATTCGGAAATATCAGGGGACGCTAAAGCAAATTTAGATTTGGAATGATGACTCCATTTTACAGGATATTTATAAAATAACTGTTTTTGCTTCAAGAATAGGAGCAGGGTCAGCGCGATAGTTTGAGATTTGCCACACAAATCGACAATTTGCACAAGAACCATTTTCCAGCAATGGAGTCGGACTCTATCGATCTGTCAAATATGACTGAAACTGTGGATTGATGATATTTGCAGCCAATTATTCCCAAAAATAAATGAAGGACTTTCTTCCAATTTTGCAGTAACGTTATTAATGTTCTCAAATTTATTACTCTGTTTTTTAAGATATGCCTATAATTAGAAAATATCAGTATGATGGAAACGATTTCCGAGTCAAAACATGTATGGTTAATTTGTTTTATGGAAAATACTTAATATAAGTTTCTCGTCTGAACAAAATTTTTGCAAAATGTCTGATCGATGACACTGCGCTAACGGGCAGTCTCGGGATCATTTCGTACCAACGGACGATTTAGCTCTTTTTTACCGCTATATCAACAGGCTTTGCACATATGCCCCCATCCTAACCCTGTCGAACTTTCGCACATACAGTTCAACAATCGAATTAAAAATGTGTCTTGTCGCAGTCGCGGTGCTCCGGTATTTAGGTTTTTGCCTACGCGGCTGCTTCAGTATATACAGGATGTTTCCTAATTTAATCTCAACATTGAAAGGGTCAATTTTGTTTCCATTTTAAGAAAAAACTTCATGTGAAGGTATGTTCTAAGGGTCGTAACTTTTGAGATACAGGCTGGTAATGTTTTCAAAAATAAAGGTTTGCAGTACCACTTAGATATTTTAATGAAATTTTTCACACTATGTATCAAGAGGCATTTTTAATATCCACCAGTGGCGTTTGTACGAAATTATACTCGCCTATTTTAGCGTATATTGATGGCACGCAATTGATTTCTCTTAAAATGAAAATTATTCTAAAAACCACCAATTACTTCTAAGCAAATTGGCTCGCTTAATTTCTTTCAGTCTGATGTACGGTTTTCGTTTAAAAAAAAAACCGTTTCACTGCATGATCATAACAATATCGTCGTAGCCTTCAACTTTGATTTTATCTCTTCGCATTTTTTCCTATCCAAAAACAAAAAGCGAGTTACCAAATGATACTGCTCTTTTTTCATCGTAGCGAAAATCACGAAACTCGTGTTACTAGAATGGCTGCCAACGTATCAATCAATCTGAAATTTGTTGTGCCGTCGTTTGATAGTTGACAGCACACGATGATAACACCAACTTCCCTCTGTCGTCAAATACGGGTACTTATTGAACAAGCCTCGTACATGCAAACAAGCTCTACGCGCGCATTTCTGAGGGACTCGTCCTCCTCACCTTCTGTACGAATGCCTGTCTTCCCTTAGACAGTGTAACCTCCTATAAATAGTCTTCATGAGTGGTGCCTTCAAAATCGTGGTTCTGGAGTGTCCGAATGCCAATTCCAGCCTCTACATATTGCTGGTGGCACTTTTTGCTCCAATATGTAGAAGAATGATTAAAGCTAGAGCGAATATTCTGGTACCCTTGATATTTCCTTATTGAATTTAAGACTGACAACCTCTAGTATGTATTGAATTTGTTTGTAGCAAATTCCTCTTAACCTCAAACAAACCATCTTTGACAATCTCTTTTAGTTAGTCTGCTTTTGAAAATGTAAAACATAAACAAAACCCTACAGTTTTGCTAAAAGACTTGTCATAGATTCTTTGTTTTATTTGTGTGTATATATCTTACTGCCGCTATTCCGAAAAGAAACTTCAGCATTAGTCGTACAGGAGTTTTGAAGTTGAGACAGTATTTTTTGTTTGAACTAAGAAATATATTAGTACTATAATAGGTTCAACAAGTATTTTGTATAATAATGCATATGACCAGTATTTTCCTTTAATTTATTTAAACCTTTTTTGTATAAACGGGGCTTGTAGATGTAGTAGACAATCAACAAATCGTCTGGGAGTAGTTAGTGAAAACTTTTATTTGGGTATGACGTTACTGTTATGAATATCCTTGATGTACTGGGTTATTCATTTAGGGATACTTTTTCAAGATCATAAAAATATAAAAACAATCAACTGCGCCAGTTCATCTTTATTATGGAGCAAAAGAAACATATATGTCATTCATTTTTTGACATTTTTTCAAAATGTTGCCATCATGTAGCGTAAAAGTCCAAGTTTTGTAAGACGCATCCCATACAGATTGACCGATTCTTCTCAAATAACGTGAGTAATACTGATTCCTAATTCTTCAGAGTAGATCACATTGAGCACAATAACCTGAATGTCAATAATGTTTCTTTTCTTCAATATTAGGGCTGCCAGATATTACTTATTTTCTCAATTATGTGAATATAGAAGCACCATGTTGCGTAGCAACCCGAGTGAGGAGGCCACGGACGCAGAAACGGCTTGCCGCGTTGAAAGGGGTCGTTCTCTTTCTAACATGCGTCTTGCACGCTTTTCGAACTTCTCTCTCGTACACATTACCTCGTCAGGGAGTTCTGAATTTCTCCGTATGCAATTTGTAAAACATTTGACAAAGCAATATTAAGCATTGCCAGACTCTTCACGCAGAGCATAATTTCTATGACCGTTCAGAAAAAATTATCTATGCAAAAGTTAGCCTAATATGAAGCTTTTCATACAATTCCTTCTTTATGTATAGGATGTCAGTGCTATTGAATAGTGTCATGTCATATATTACTTTATTTGATAGGACTTTCTTGAGACATAGTATACAAAAACAATCAAGGATGAAACATATAATGTATTTGAACAGTCATTCAAAAAAGTTGGAGAGTGATCAATTTATTGCTGGGCACCTTGTTTAAAGCGTATCATCTGGCAGAAGTTATGGCTGACGGGAAGTGTCTGGCAGTGCTGAATATTAACTTTGTATAATGTTTTATACGGTATATATAAAAATCAGCCATCAGAGCCTAAGTGAGGTTAGTCTTACTCGTATTTATCCTTTTTCGTCTGGTATCAGCAAATCGGACCATTACCCAACTCGGCGAGTACTCAGGCGTTGAAAGTACATGCAATGCCCCACGCTTTGTCTTTGAGAAAATAAGTAACGTTTGACAATCCTGGGATGTTAACTCTATCATATTTGTTTTAGAAAAGTGCCTCTAAATCAGTCACTCGTAACAACTATTAATCATTACTGAATACTCTTTTGAGTTTAGACTAGAATTGTTATCTAAATCGAAAACAAAAAGTACCTTTTCAATTTCAAAACCCTACTTTACAACGTGGCTCTTTGAATGGTCCTATAAGATAGTGAAGAAAATATTTATCTTTTATTTGTTCTATATATCTTCTAGTCAAACATCCATCGTATCTATACGACAGACTTAAACACATGCGCCCTGAGAGAGAAAGTGTTGCGTCTATAATGTAATGTTCATGTTAGGCCTAAAAATAGGCGCAATGAAGAAAATTAATAGGAACTGACATGAGGTTGAATTGAAATTGATGTACAGGGTGATCAAATTGTAAGTGTAGTTCACTAAAAAAGACGTATAGACTTCAGACGGTTGAAATATTGCAATAATTTCACAAGATACCAAGATAGTAAATTTAGTCTCGATCATTCACCCTGTATAAACGAGTTTCATAATTTTGATTCTTCTCTTAGCATTAAGTTAAAAGAATGAGCTGGACGCTTTCAATAAAGACTGGTCCGTACTATAAAAATGCATATTCGGTGGTTTTGTATTATCAAATCAGTTGTATTATGTCTGGTAAAATTGGCTGTGTGTTGTGAAAGTTTACTACAACTATATTACCTTATCGTAAAAACATAAAATCGGATGGGATACATAATTTCATAGTTGTAGATTTCATGTACCCTGGTAAAGCAATGGTTTAAATCTAGTTTACATCAGGCTTCGTTAATAAAGACGTAAACTACGATTACCTAAGGACAACCTGGTGCAAGTATATCTAATTCGTTGTTAGGTTTTTTGGTGAACATTTGACTGACCAAAAAATGTCTCTCTAGCCGGACAGTATCTACATGAAAGCTTGAAGGTGGCCTCATTACCTCAGATATCAGATACGCCTTGCAGGGTCAAGATCGTGCATACTTACAGGGTAATAATAAGAATCTGTTTCCATGATAACGTGATTTGAACAACTTGGAATGTAAAGAATAAGCGTATGTTTCTTGATATTCGCATTCCCATCTGCAATCATGTAGTATAACAAGAAAAATCTTCTTTTTTTTTTTGTTGAAAAGCATGTTGTAAAAGACAATCAAAATCCTGATACTTCATTTTTTTCTACAAACAAACAATCAGATATAATTAGAAAACATAGATTTCGTTCGTTTTGTAATATGTTCATACCTACAACACCCCGCCTAACAGCGTTATAGTACAGTAATTTTAGACATTCGTAAAGATCGGAATATATTCACAAATGTTTATTCTTGAGTCCAAAAAAGGAGGACAGCGTTATTCGGTATGATCCAATATTGGATGAAACGATCGTCATGAAGCAGAAAATGACACGTTTTAGACGATCCGCTACCTCGCACTCTTGTAATATGTTCATACCTACAACACCCCGCCTAACAGCGTTATAGTTCGTTGGTTTTAGACATTCTCAAAGGTCAGAATATGTTCAAAAATGTTTGTTTGTGTCCAAAAAAGGAGGACACCGTTATTCGGAATGATCCAGTATTGGATGAAACGATCGTCATGAAGCCGAAAATGACACGTTTTAGACGATCCGCTAGTACGCAAAGAAGAATTAAAAGTATTTGCTTCATTATGATAACGAAGTTTAATAAAAACTGCAACCAGACCACGGTTTTATTGGGGTACTACATCGTATTTCAATCAATTTGAGTAAAATGAGCAGAAGTAAATAAAGTAAGTGGCAAGAGTAGTAAGTTATTGTTAGTTTTCCCATAAAAAGAGGTGAAAAGTATGGCGGAAATTTTCAGTGTAATATAGATCGTTTTATACCTAGTGCCAAACAAAAGATATTATTTGATTGTAAGGAGTTCGTTTACAGAAAATTATAGATGGAACATAAATATGAGATTTTTTTGTTATGAAGTACAAATAAATTAAAAATATTTCCAATATGAGTAAAAAAGCCATTACAGAACTCCTGAAGTAAGTGTCAAATTACCATTAAATATCGAAGCCATATTTTTCTACTTTTCAGTGAACTTAGAGAGTTAGCCAATTTTACTGCGATCGTAGAACTATGTATATTATGGTGCTGTTACGTTAAATTTTCTTTTTGTCATGTATAGTAATAATGGATATTTTTTTCAAAGTTGTACGTATTGTATTGATTGTTCGATTCTTTTATAAATATATATTTTGTAGCAATCCTATATAAGCGTCTATAATGTCTTATAATTAAATCGAATATTTACCTTTTTTGAACAATGTGAAACCAATTGTTGTTTTGAAAAATTAAGCAGGCTTTGTTATAGCTTACTTGATTTTCAAGGGTAAATGTACTATCAATGCAAACGTTACTCTAATCAGTAACCATATATTAATACTCAGTAACCTTAGACTTTACAGGGTGTTCCATTTTAATTTTCCCAACTGAATATTTCGAAAACTGCGCATTCTAGAGAAAACATGTGTCAAACAAAAGCTGTAGGATGTAACATCTGAAACTTATGACATTTGGAAATTTTGACCTGACCTTGAAGATCAAGGTCCAAGGCATATTTGGTTGATCTCCACAAACTTCACACTGCTGTTGAACATTTTTGCTAGAGCAAATTGTTATTTTGATTGGACCTTGAAGGTCACATTCAGACGTAGAACTTCCTCCTTGTTTCAATTCCGAAGTCAAAAAGGGAGAGTCTTATATGACCATAAAATGATCTTGAAGGTTGTGGTCAAGGCCACCTTCATTTTGCCTTCTCGAAATCATATAAGTTTTGTTTGAAACTTTTTTCTAGGGTGCGTAGTTTTCAAAATATTTAGGTGGGAAATCAAAATGGGACTATCGCACACGGAGCAATAGTTCTTAAAGCATGGAAGTTAAAGTTGACATGCCACTTCAGAACGAATGGTAACTGGTTAAAATAGCGTCAACGTAGATAATACATAAATGGTACATATCGTGTTTTCGTTTGATTTATATCGATTAAAACGAATTTGTTTTTCTGATTAAAAGTTCCTAAGTTATGACATTCGTTTTTAATCGATAAATTTGATCTCACGATATCCCGCAATTCTCTTAATCTGTTTGAACTAGACGATTGTGTTGTATCATGGGTATCACTTGTAAAAATGAGCGTATTTAGTTTAATCGACTGGCAAATAAATAAAAAATGATTATAGGTAAGACAAAGTTAGTGTAAGAGGCTGTAGACTAGTGGAAATTGACAATTGAATGATAAAGGTACATAGTACAAAATAATAAAACTGGCTACTTTAATCAGCAGTTAGATTTGATGTTGATCATGTCAGGCCTTCCAGCCAAGTTCACAATTCCAGCCCATATACTTCATTAAATTATGTCATCTTGTTACGAAAGCTTGCTGTGAGGATTGTTGACTTGTCGAATCGACACGTAGAAATTCGTACTGAAGCAATAAATTCCTCCACTAACTGTCAAATACTCCAGAAGGAAAGACTAAAGGGATTACTTTCCTTCCATCACAAAGTTCGAGGGAAAAGGGTGACATTTATTTTCGATTCACTCTTGTGACAGGGAAGGGAAGTAATGGCATCGTGCATAGGCTGCAAATAGGGTCAATTATTTCACAACAGCTAGATATTGAGTGCTGTGTTGTACTCCTGGACCAGAGCTGATCTTATCTTTGGAGATCGTACCGCCTCGAAAACCTTGTTTTTCATTTCGCAAGATCTTGTCTAATAATGTAACTCCTGAAACTTATCCAGTGGTTTTCATGTTCATACTACTACATTGTCTGGCCGAATCAAAACCATAAACCACGTTTTACAATTGATCACGTAATTCACAATTATATGACAATATATTTTGCTTTCTGTCTTCCAGGTGACATTTCGTTTTTTGTTTCCCAGAACCACCTGGGATGGGCATTCCCGGTCCCAAAAATACGTCCAGCTCCCAAAAGCGACAAGCGAGCATAGTATTATCTGTCTTTAATCTACCAGACATGTGACCCTCGTTGATCGTTCCATAAACATTGCAGATGCAACATTTGTATTCGATGATTGCATAACAATTAACTGCTATGCTGAGACAAGGGTTCTGGGTAGGTTTTCGCGTTTTTGGAAAGACGGGCGAGGGTGACGTGTTTGATACATTAAAAATGACATAACGCTTTAAAATGATGTCTCTCTTGGAGCGAGAATGCCTACCGCAGGTGGTTCTGGTCTCAGCATGTTACAGGATCGTTAAGAATATTGTAGTAACAAATTCCATATTAATATGAAACAGGAAACGCCACTTGGAAGACAGAAAACAAAATATATTGACACATTATTATCAATTGTACTTGAAAAGAACACAGTGGTGGACGAAACATCGTAAAATAAACAGAAATCTAAACATAAGCGTGGTTTTGATTCGGCCAGAGAATGGAGTCCTATCTTGTCTAACTTCAACGGTCTATTACCTCAAGCGCAATTGATTCTTAACGTGTCGTAGAGTTAGTGAAATGTGCAATATTCGTGCCTGATGGTAACTGATATCCGATTTAAAGGAAATAGAAGACCCCGATCACAAACCATTTACTTGTACATACATCCGCTTCAAAATAATGTTTCTTGAATACCTACTTGAAAACTACCAATCTTCCTGTGTATACAGAATAAGTCGATGAACTGCTTACTAGAATTTTCTAAAAACAAATGCTTTTAGTTGGATGCTACAGACATTGTTTATTACTTCATTTACAAGCAGATTATCAATGGTATTGATGATAGATTAGACAAGGTGTCTGTTATTTAAAGTTGAGAATAATGTAGGTGTTTGTCAAAGAAGCATGCCCATCATAATTTTGACTAAGAGATGTTTTGTGTGATCTATTGGCGATACCTCTGCAACATGTTTATAAAGTTTTTGGAACATTCTAATAGGAGATCTGCGTGAAAAAGTTAATAGAAGTTTTTCGTACTGAATTTATACCAAAATCGTATTAGGTCGAATATAATTCGTAATCAATTTCAATGAAGATTACCGTCCAGTTGATTGCATAGTAATGGCAATCAAAGTATTATAATTGTAAAATAAAGCGGTATGTTGTAATCTTCCATTATGTCTTGTCAATATGTATACAGATTGTTTAGATTTAATAATAAATAATTTTTCCTAATATACACAGTTGTTTAATTTTACCGTCTTCTCTTTATTCCAAAGGGAACGGAAATGCGAGAGTATCAGCTGTTTGAATTGGCCGGATATTCAAACTTCTTATCGCTTCTTTGATCCGTGTAAATATCTTTTTAGTAAAAACTGATATCTGGCTGCCTTTGGATAATCGTCGAATTCTATGATAAAACCTCTGCTATCAAGATCACACAAATGCAAGGAGGTATGAAGAATTTGCTCCTGGTACATTGCGGGAAATTAATATCTTCTCGCTGTTCGTGTATAGTATCAAACTATCATTCCAAAATTGTTTTATTCCATGACAGAAAACTTATTAGGATTACAGAGACATGAGAAGGTATGGTGCAAACTCGGTGGGAAATTCAAACCTATCGCTAGTTCTGTTACCCTGATACAGAATCTTCTGTAGAAGGACGGTCATAGCAACAATCTATTCTCGCAGAATCGTCAATTTTGACGAGTTTTTTTTATACTCCAACTACCACGAAGGCCTAAGGCCTAAACACCCATTAGGTTCCGTGGGGCTATAGGGGGATACAGGGGAAAGGGGGGAACGCCTCACGGACTCTGGCGAGGGAACACGTGTACATGCAACATGCACACATTTTGGCTCCGCCTACGAGATCCGCCGGTTGGTACCTCCGCGTTCGACAGTCAGAGACCGTCTACCACCTACGGACAATTACAACATCCATAGCCAAGAGAAAATTTTCTCCTGGGACGGGATACGAACCCGCACAGCGCACGGCGACTGATCAGGAGAGACCGAAGAGTCTACTACTGCGGCCACCGCTGCTGCCTATATGTGAAAATTTGTTAACAGGGTGGGAAATTTAAACTTCTAGCTGGTTACGTTATACTTGCGGAATCTTCAAGCTCGATGAGTATCAATTTGCTATAAGGATACAGAAACGCGAAGAGGTTGGAGAGTTTGCTCCGGGTAGCACAAGGTGAGAAAATCAAACCTCTTACTGTTTTTGATATACTTTCAAAACTGAGTCATTTATTTTAACTGCTTTATTAGACTAAAAATAAGAACATTACAAGGATTTTTTGATATATTCAAACACTTCCGTGTAAAATCTTAGCATTTTTTGTTTACTACTCTGATCGTTTATCTAAATTTGGCAAACTTTTTATGTTATTGTATGGTTTTCAGTACGAGTCTTTGGTTCGATCAGTTGTATAAGTATTTTAATAGTGCGTATCATTTGTGTTTTGTGTGAAAAAATGGTCCATGTCTACGAAAACAATGAACTAGTACCAACATACGGAGAGTGCCAGCAAAATGCAATCGCAGCATACAGGTTGTATGCGGAAAGGTTTGCTTTAATAAATCATCCGGCTCCACGGATGTTTGTAAATTTAGTTCTTAGACTTCGTGATACAGGATATTTAAAAGAACAACGATGAGGTCACGCTGGAAGACTTAATATGAAATGTTACAAAATGAGAAAGACATTTTAGAAATGGTCGAAGACGACCCAACAATGAGTATTAGAGCCATAGCAGCTCAAGTTGAAGTTTCTCATAGTAAAGTGTGGAAGATAATACGACAAGAACAGTATTATCATTATCAAAGAACAAGCCTTACAACCTGAAGATCATCCTAGAAGAGTTGCATTTTGCCAGTGGCTTTTAGAACAGTTCGGCAGAAATGAAGATTTTACGAAATTAATTTTGTGTACAGAGATTTGCAGGAAATGGAGTGCACAACTTCCACAACAATCATGTTTGGCCAATAGAAAATCACCACGCTGTAAAAATAACTGATTTTCATTAAATGTTTGGGCTGGAGTGGTAAATGGAATGCTTAAAGAAATTTCCTCAACTGCCTGGTGAAATTTATTTAGAATTTCTTCGACACAATCTGCCACAATTATTAGATGTTCCTCTAAATGTGAGACAGAATAATGTGGTTCATACATGATGGGGCTCCACCACATTTTAGACGAGAAGTTCATAAACATCTAAATAATGAGTTTCCAATAGATGGATGAGGCGCAATGGACCCATTTCTTGTGGCTATTTGAAAGAGTTGGTGTATCATGACGGAGCAGTAAATACTCTGGAAGAACAACAACAGCGCACAGAAAATGCTTGCGATTTAATTCGTGGACACCAGGATTTTATTTTCGTAGCTTGTGAAGAGTAGTGGATCAGTCGAGCAAGAATTTCCGAAGGGGACAATATTTAACTCGATAATGATTTTTTC
This sequence comes from Acanthoscelides obtectus, assembly GCA_963669975.1. NCBI lineage: Eukaryota > Metazoa > Arthropoda > Insecta > Coleoptera > Chrysomelidae > Acanthoscelides > Acanthoscelides obtectus. The sequence goes on from CAVLJG010000001.1 coordinate 44,290,956, forward strand.
AAATAATTTTTAATAATCTAAACTAACAGACTTATTATGCAACTTTTATATAGGTGATTTTTGGTATACCAACTTCTTTTGACGAGTTCTACAAGCTGCTAAAATAAATGACTCAACTTTGAAAACACCCTGTAGAATCTCCTGTTGAAAACCGCACATATCAGACTACACTTACAGAATCGCCTAATTCAAAGGGTGAAAATTTGCTGTCTGGATCACATAAATGCGAGGAGATATGAAGGACTTGCGGCAGGAAATCAAACCTCTCGCAGCTCTTTGGGTAGAAGGTCCAACTTGGAATAAAACAAAAAATTGAAAACATACCTTCACTATAATTATAGAGTTACACGCTGGTTTCTAATAGATCTTAGATCGAAGAAAGCGATTATTACAAAACTGAACATTGATACTAGTCAAATAAAAATAACTGTATTTACTTCCAGAGCTTCTTGATAGACATATTCTTTTCGGAGTCTTTCTGCATTACCTTTGCGACCGCCATCTCAAAATCTTCTTGAGTCACGTGCACGCGCCTTTCTCGCAGAGCGTACATACCCGCCTCTGTGCATACACCCTGAAAAATTCAGTGAAAAATATTCCGGATGTTAAAAAAATAAAGGGTGTTACAAAATACTGATAAGAAAGTTTCTGGACAGGTAATATTATGAAAAATAGGTCACGTGAATATGGGTTCCGAAGTTCTTCATTGCCATGATAAGCAGTGTTTAAATTTTGTCCAGCAAAAATTATAAGAGTACCATTTTTTCATCTCTTTCTCAGTTGCTAATTGTCTTATAACTTTAAAGTTTGATAAAAAAGTTACCCAGAATTTTTTATTTGGAAATGAGGGGCCTTAGCATTCACTCTAAAGGGTAAGTCCTTCTGTACAATTTCTTTTACAACAGGGTTCACATTTGGCTAGCCTGGTCAAATAAGGCAGATTCCACTCCACATATTTTCCAATTGCACACGTCGTGTTGTTCGTGATATGCTTGGAGTTATACAAAAGTAGCTGGATTATTAGAATTTAAAAAAAGTTTTGCCGGATTTCACATTCTTTGAATCCCTCAGATATCTTGACTACATCTTAGAATATATCAACAAACGTTCAAAATCATCAGAAACGAAAAAAAAAAGATAAAGTCAAGTTTGGGGGAGTTATAGATTTTTTGTCATAATTCTGGTACCATTAGACATGCCTCCCAAAATTTCTTCAAATTCCAGTGATACTTTCCAACTTTCTATAACTGTAGAATCACCAATGATTAAATTATATTTTTTTGAGGGTTACTCTATCCCAACAAGACCGATTAATAAAAACTATAAATGTTTTTGTCAGTAATAGAGGGCCAAGGATTACCAGACGAACGCCACAAAAATGTACCCACTATGTTGTATCTGAAAAGTCCATTTGAAGTTTTTTCGCGATTACAGAGTACTTACCTGGACTATTGACTTGGCTAGAAAAATGAGCACCCCATTTGAATTTTGAGCGATATGTAAGCAAAAAATAGGTATTTAAAATTGGCACTATACTAAACATTAGTCATATGTTATCTCAAGTTTTGCTTTCAAGTATTGCAAACGACTAAATTATAACTTAAAAAGGCATCTCGTGCAATATTTGCTTGAATGTTTCTAAAAATTATTCCTAGAAGTATTGCATATCCATCTGAATTGTCAAATTATAGTGGAAGACTATATAAATGGATATACATATTAATGATATGCAAATAGACAGAAAAATATCAGGCATAGTTAAGTGGGTATCATTTGTGGAACTTCCACCAAAACATTTTTTCAAGGTTCTGTTTTAAGCTGGATGCGACCTTGGCAGGAAGAATTTTTAGGCATGCAAAAACCGAATTACTGAGCGTACTTCACATTCGGCAAATTTACTGAGTGACATGGTGACAAACAAAGCAGTAACTACGCAACCAATACCGACAGTGCTATAAAATTAATGGTGGCGAAGTAAAAGAATGGCCAAGAATGTCCGAGGTTGAACGAAGGTCACGTGACAGGATGTGCGTGATGGGCACGAGGCGAAATCCGTTCTCACTTTAAAAACGCCTTTCATGCAAAAATAAGTGTCGTTCTCGGGCGCCTCGCCTCAGTGGGTGTGTAATTTATTAAGTGTGTTAATGATCAGTCTTGGTGAGAAGAGAAAATATAATACCTTGACTTCAGCTCCGCTAGCACCAGGCATCAACTCAGCAATCTTCCTTAAATTGATCCCTCGTGTAAGATTCATCTTCCTGGAATGGATCTTCAGGATGTCCAATCGCGCCTCTTCATTCGGTGGCGGGAATTCGATCTTTCTGTCAATTCTGCCGGGACGCAACAGGGCTGGATCCAAAATGTCAATCCTGTTCGTCGCCATGATCACTTTGATGTTTTTGGTCGCCTCGAAACCATCCAGTTGGTTCAGAAGTTCCAGCATGGTGCGTTGGACCTCGGAATCGCCGCCAGAACCTGAACATCAATGATTTGTATTTTATGGCATGGTTATTCAATCGTAGGTTAAATGTAATTTTATTGGTTAAGAGCGTTTTTCAATGACAATTTTATTCTCAAACGGTGAGTTTAACCAGAGAATCATTTACGGATCATAGTCTATATACACTCAAAACCAAATTCGTCTGACGGCTCGACTTCAATGTGTACGAGAGAGAAGTGTGTTTAGGTTTGATTCCCGAACGGTAATAACGGCGCTATATTTTACACCGAAAATAAAAAGTCCGGTTTGCCACAAATTCTGGAGCTTTGCATCATTGGTTCGTTTGATAACACCACATATTGTAAATTCCAACGCAAGGTTTCCATCTCCATGATCATAGTTGAGAGATTTTGGTCAGTACCCATCTAGCTCTCGTAGGGGAGTGTCGTCCTGCTTCGAAATGGCTTTCACCTGCGCACACGCAGGCAGTGATAAATTGTATTGCGTAATTCAGGGTGTGTTCATTTTATCAACATCGGCGGAAATCAAAGATAATTCTAAAATAAATTAAAACACTAAGTCGCATCAAAATTGACACATATAATTCTAATCAAAATGAAAACCAAATATTACATTAATTAAATGTTCTAAAAGACCTGCTTCTTGGAAATGACAGCAACCTAACTCATTGTAGCAGCCAGGTGTAACATATTGGCAACGCGGCAGATTGCACGACCCTCTGCGTTACCATTGCTAGGCAATGTCGTGATGATCTTCGCTGTTCAACCGGCTTCTATCTCTTTCTAACATGCGTTGATACACACTTCTCGCACTTCTCTCTCACACACATTGAACTCAAACCTTCAAATACATTTGGTTTTCCCTGTATATAAATGTGAATGTCTGCCCAGTCTGTCAGCACAACGCGAAGGGACAAACATTTGTATACTTACTAACTGAAAACCGAGGACGGTTATAGGCATGGTTTTATAAAAAAGAATTTATAAAAGAATCATTTAATGGTGTTCTTGAACGTGACCTTCACTACGGTCATTTGAAGGCTAAGACAGTTTACTTAAAAGAAAACTTCTATTTTAGATCCAGAAATGTAAAGAGCAGGAAATTGTACGTTAAAGTACATTTATGATGACCTTGACCATGATCTTCATGCGTATTTGAAGGTATCCAGAGAGTAGGGAAGGGTGAAAATATCTCGACAATAAGTGTCATAAAGAAAAATGTTGTTTGATAAAGTATTAAGCTTTAGAAATATTTATCTAATGGCGACCCATAAAGACTAGTGATAGGAGGCTAAGCTACACAAGGGATACACTTATTCGTATGATGCCAATGCTGTCGCCAAGGTTGGTGTAGCTCTCGGAAATCTAACAGGCGTAGAACATGGCGTAGAGTGTCAGCACAATAAAAAATGTCAACATAATCTGCCGCAATCTTCATGTGCATTTCTCAAGTTTTGCCATGCTTTGGAGGTTTATTATTTCGTGATTTATTGAAATTCGTTTGATGAGCAGTGTACCAACTCACTTCAATGTCGACAGTGTTGGCTTCACCCCCACTCTATGAGTTTAACCTCCCATTTCTAGGCTTCAGGTGGCAACTTTAAGAACAACCTTCAAGCTCATTTGAAGGTGAAGACGCAATTCTTAAATGGAAAGCTAAATATTTGACACTGGAAATAAAAAGAACAAAAAACGTTATGATGTATGACCTTCACTATGACTATCAAGATCATTAAAAGATCAAATCAGTTTTCACGGGAAACATTTTTAATTCCTAAATTGCAAATTGCGGACAATTTTAAATTCAAGAATATCCTTGGCAATGAACCTGAACATGTCCTTCTAGGACATTTTTTAAAAATGTACAGGATCCTCTGAAACGTTAAAAAATGGAGTTTGCAAGATTTTTACTTTTTTCGTTTTAGGCCTGAGGAGCAAAAAGTAAATTCTTTACTTTTTATTAGAAATATAAAAAAATGAAACATTAAATTCATTTATTGATGTATTAATATGTTGGATGAAATATGTTTAACAAGATTTTAAAAACGAATTGATCTGCAACTGACAGCATACAAGTAATAGTTACCCAACTCGAGTTAACCTGGGATAATTCGGTTTTTTAACACGTTACCTGCCAGTTCGGTCAAAATGACCGAAAGGAGTGGTATGCAATCAGGCCGTGTTGGTCATTATGACCGAAAATTTCAACGGTTCTATACTCGCTTCTAGAGCGCCGTCGGTCAGGAGCTGTACCATGATATGCATAATGCGTGACCGAAACGGCCTGACGAGCAAAAGGCATATGAAAACTTTTTGTTTTTTCTGTTTGGAGATTTGTTTATCTCATTTTTTATTAGATTATTAAACACGTTAGTTTACTGTCAAATTTTATTTTATAATATATGATTTAAGGTTAATGACATGAACAGAAACATTGGAATAAAGAACATTTTATGAATTTAAAGATTTCTATGTATTCTGTTGTAGCACGTCAGACACAGAAACGGTTCATTTGGACATCCTGAACAAAACGTGGTTACTTTCTTGACTTTTCTTCTTTCTTTGGCCTCTTTTCCATCTTGAACTGCTTTTTCATAGCATCCCTTGCAATGTTTCCTTACGGAACGGCTCTCCCGTCTTTTTTTACCAAATTATGGCGTACTCTTTTTGGTCTTTCTGGTTCCATTATTATTTGGTTTTGCTGTTGATGCTCGTCGGTACACGACACCAAATATCGAACTACCTCTTTTTGAAAGTCAACAATACCGATAACATTGCCTGTACATTCCCTGTATAAAATATAGGCATTTATCAAAGCTGTTGATAACAGTAACTCAATGGCCAGTTTTTTGTACCATTTCACAGTTTTTCGTAGAGGTGAAGAATACGCAGCCATTTGATCGGATAAATCGACAGACGATTTTGCCTTATTGTAGTCTGCTACAACCTTAGGTTTAGTAACACTTTCACCGTTCCTTTTCGGAACATCAACCGTTTCATTGGTGTGTTTGGTTGATAACATAATAACGTTCCTTTTATCCTTCCAATTGAGAACGGTAATTCCTTTGATATTCTCTTTCGAAATTATTTCACCCCTTTTCATTTTACTTTTTTGAGTTACTTCTTTTGGCACATTTTTCCCACTGAATGAGTTTTTTTATCGAGAAGCTTGTTAGCAAGATCGATGCTAGTGTACCAGTTATCTGTGTAAACCGTACAGCCAACATTCAAAACAGATTCACATAGTTCCATAACCACGCTAGTTGGTGTTGTTTTTCGTACTTCAAGATTTTTCCCAGCATATATTTTCAGACGTAAAGTATATCCATGTCCTGTACAAAGCTTGAACAATTTGATACCATATTTATGGCGCTTTTGTTTCATGTACTGACGCATAATCAGCCTGCCCCGAAAAGGAATTAACGACTAGTCAACACACACTGATTCTCCAGGATGATAAAGAGCCTCAAAATTCTGCACAAGCTTATCGACTAGGCCTTGAATTTTATGTAGTCGATCCCCTTCTCTGCATTCATCATTGTTGGCAAAATGAATCATACGTAGCAGTATTTCAAACCGATTCCGAGGCATCACAATGGATGCAAACTCGGTTTTGAAAATGGGATCTCTGCTCCAATAATCTTTGATATATGGCATTTTCACCAATCCCATATAAGCAATTAGTCCAAAGAAACGATTTATTTCCGCAGAACTTGTAGGGTCCCATTGGTGAAGTCGTGACGAGGCAGAAATATTAGAATGATTTTCTAACTGCTGAGTAGCATAAATGTTGGTTTGGTCTGCAATCATATGGAAAATGGAATCTTCAACCACTGCCATGTAAAAATCTTTCGGATGACCTTGTACTAATTCTTCAATCACCGTTGGACTTACCCCAAATACTCCCGAAACTCGCCAAATTGCATCTGTTGGCTGCGGGGTAAGTACCAGGTGTCATTATTTTCATCGTTTACCTGCGTATTTGCTTCACCAAAATCATCCTCTGAAGTGCTAGGATTGTTGGAATAAGTCATTATTGCCGAGGCCTTTTTACGATTCTGCTGTGCATCATCTCGTGAAGATTGACTGGATGACGATTCACCTGAAATAAATCATTTTTATATTCTTGTATATCTACCTATAATTCATGCTTTAGTATATTATTATTTATATAATTTTTATATTACCTTCTGAGCTAGGTTGAAAATCTTTATCTCTGACCGAGTCGTCTGTGTCTTCATCAGACATATCACGCAGGATCATCATTTCTGCTTCTGTAAGTTTATTTTCATTACGAATAAACGAATACTTTCCGTTTGACATCTCGTGAACAGGAAATAAAATTGTGAAGCCAATAAGACGTGCAGTACACCCGACAGCTAATAATCAACTGCTACAAGATAAGCGCAAACTCGCCTCTCTGCCGGCTAACCCTATTCTTCCGACCGCGTGTAAAATTAAAGGTTAGGTGACCGAAGTAGTGACCGACGCGGCGCAGAGATACCAAATTAACCTTGCACGCCGCGTCGGTCATTTTGACCGAAAACTCTAAAAATGGGATCATTATCACTATAGATAATATACAGTGTTAAAACATATTTATTTTATTCTAATACATCAATTAGGGATGAAAAGATCTTTTGGCGCATGGTGAACAAATCATTCATAGCACGTTGGCAGGGAACGTGTTAATGGCAGTAACTTACTTCCAGATTCAATTCTAGATGAGCCAATAGAATCAATTTCATCCATGAAGATGATAGATGGTGCATGTTCTCTGGCCATCACGAACAGCTCTCTGACCATTCTTGAGCCTTCTCCAATGAACTTTTGTACCAGTTCAGAGCCAGAGACTCTGATAAAGGTGCATTCAGTGTGATGGGCCACTGCTCTGGCCAACAGGGTCTTCCCAGTACCTGGAGGAATGAAAAATAGAGTTAAAATGATATAATGTAAAAGTTAATTCTTCAATGTAGGTATACCTGGTGGTCCATAAAGAAGCACCCCTTTAGGCTGAGCAATGCCGAGAGCATCAAACAATTCAGGATGTTTTACAGGCAACTCAATAACTTCTTTGATCTCCTTAATCTGTTTATCTAGCCCACCAACCATTTCATAAGTTGAATCTGGGACTTTCTCTACCATCATCAAAGAAACTAGTGGATCAACCTACAAAATAGTACATACTATAATGAATATTAAAAATTTTAATACATACTCCACATTATTTTTAATACCAATTTTTGTCTGACTTTAATTGTAGTGGGATTTCGAAATAAATTTCACATTAACATTGCCACTTTTTCTCCTCTAAAAAATGGCATAATTAGAGTTTCAATATGACGTTTCATCTCTTGTCTTCCAGCATTACCTTTATTTTTTCTTATAAATGCCATATTGGTTTTTGCACAAACAAATAAAAATTTGTTTGTCATATTATTGAAATTCTAACTACGCCATTTTGTAGAAAAGAAAAAGTGGCAGGGTTAATGTGGAATTTGTTTAGAAATGTCACTACAAATAAAGCCAGGGGAAAATCATAACAATTTTGGGAAAATTCTGTTTCTTTCATCTCTCTCCAGACGAGCTTTGAATTAGAAGCTCTCTGAGTGGCATTTTGTTATTTACCTGGATATGCAACTTTGTCCCCATTTAAGCAACTTCATATCCTTACCATTTTTGACATTCCAATAGTGAGGGTGATATTTGAAACACCCTGTATAGGTGCAAAATTGCCTGAATAGGTGTATTAACAATTCATTCTCAATTCAGTATATTTCTTAAAACAAAGTTGAAAAAAAGGATAACTCTCTTTGCATGTTCTCAAGATTTTTTTTGGTATATGTATAAGTAACAATGCTTTTGAATAGAATGACTGCCAGAAAATTAATTGAAAAATATTATCATATTGTCAGAATATACCTTATTTGGAAGGATTTTGTGTAAAGTATAGCTTTCATTCCTAAGTGCAACTCTACAGTTTGGAGTAACATCATTGATGTCTATGTTCTTGTCTATATCTACAACAAATTTTCCTTCAGGGTGAACCTTCACCAAGACTTTTTTCTTATCCATTGGTTTTACTACCTCTCCTACATAGCTTCCCTGTTCTTGAAGTAACATCAATTCCTCTCTCAACATTCGAACTGAAAATAACACAATAAATAACCTTTGTTGCTCAAAAACTATAAACATGACTGAGAATAAATTTGGCAGCAGACTAAAGTTGCAAGGAGTTCAATGTCTAAAACAATTAAGGTTTCAATAATACATTTCTCTGAGCACTGCCCTTTTATAAGGTAGACACTGCAGTTCAAGATTCATGTGGCTATACCTTTTGCATTCAGTTCATTTCGCTGTGCCTGAAGCCTCCTCAAATTTTGGCTTTTCTCAGCAACAATAAGCTGTAGCTCCTCAATTTTTTGGATATAATATGATCTAAATCCTTCGCCTTTAGGCCCACCATCGACGTCCATCTGAAAGAGTGATCAAAATACGGTTTTAAACGATGTCATAAACTGTAAAGTTTGAGTACTTTTTCCTCGAGTACTTGCTCTGGCTCGGATGTGCTCGATCCCTCGCTTGTAGAATGGATTCTAGACTTTTTCTTTGATAGCAAAGCGTGCCTCTTTTGCGCTGATATGTCTTGGCCCATTGCAACAAAAATTTAACCATCGGTTTGTCATTTTAATAACAAAAGAAAGTTTTACTATCTGCTAGACAAATATCGAAAGAAAAGAAGTGGTTTATGGAGGGTATACATACCTTATTAATTACAGTCATTTTCTTGCCGTTTTATCCTCCTTTGCGAGCAAAAATAAACCTTTTCTTTGAAGAAATAATCGGGAATTATCCCAGCAACGATGAAAAAGCACAATCACAAAACATCACACAGCGACACAGCACAATCAGCTTTTGACATTTGACATTGACGTTTGTGGTCTTATAAAAAGGATTTTTTCACGAGTCCACGGTGTAGAACAGTGCACTACCGGGAATCGATACTCAAATTTTTGCGAAGAACGGGAATAGGGGAAGACGATGTGACGTCGTCCGAATGTTAAAAAATCACGTGGAACGGGTACCCTCCTAACGTTTGTGAGGTACTAGTGGGTGACAGATTTTATGTCAATTTCATTTAAAAAATAGGCATCTAAATTGAAAATTTGTCTTCGCAGTGCCGAAAATTGAATTAAATTATTAAATCATAAATGGAGGAACCCCTTCACCTGATTTTAAATGACGAGGGAGAAGGTCATTGAAGATATATGAACCACACCTGTCATATCAAATGATTGATTTTATTGACATATATGTACATTGAACAAAAAACGATCGGTCTTGTTATTTCAGATTCAAACAAGGCAGCTAAAGTTTATCAAGGAGCTTAAAGCAAACATTTTGGGCAACAGGCGCCATCTAACCACTTTCGGTGTAACTTGAAACTGTCAAAACTTCGAGAGGAAGGGGAAATTCCATCTGTTCCCACTCCCGGTTCACTACGGGATCTCGGGAAAAAATCTCTAAAGATGGAAATGTAGCCGAATCTAAATAAAGATGAATTTGTTATTTGTTGAAAACTAATCAATTCGGTTGATGCACGAGTCGATTCCTTTAAGCAAGCTTAGAAAAAAGGTGGAATCATTCAGATTATTCACTTGGTCAACAATAAAAGGTTGTGGAAAGAAGACGATACTAATGAAGAACAAGAATGTAGGCGTGATCTATCAGTCTATACTATAGTGACCAAAGGGCGTGGCTAATGGTAACAACTTGATGTTCCTGGACAATTTTAGCATTTCACTTAAAGAACACCTTTTTTCCAGATATCTATTATTTTGTAGTCTGCTCCATACGTCAGTGATGGTGTATGACTGGTTGCCAGGCTAACCGGCAGAATTTGTGTATGAAAATCAAATAGTAAACATTTGATACGGTGACTGCGAATCTTGATTGACCTGTTTTTGATTATCTGAAATCTGAAGGCTATTCAGAGTGAAAGGGAGGTGAAGCAGAATCAATTTTTGGATTTGCTATGAGGAGTTCCAATCTGTAACAAACAACCTTGCTGTGCGTGCGACAATCTTGTTTCTAATCGGTATTTCCCGCATTCTGAATTTGTTATAGCCCTTCAAATCCTTCAGAAACGCCCAAAGAATAATGTCTGCAGGACGTGTGTTTGTATATGGGGGTAGAGGGGCCCTGGGAGCCAAATGTGTTTCTCATTTCAAAGCCAACAACTATGTAAGTACGCAATATCGTGAATAAACATAGAAATTCTTTCTGGGGGCAACTCCGCCGTTTTCTAAAAAATGTAAAAAAAGATATGCCTTGACGATAGATTTCCATGTATTATAAGTGTAACTTGTGATTATGGAATTTCACCAATACTAATAATTTACCGCTTTTTGTGCATTTTTGTTGTTTTTCGATCTTTGAATCATGCTTTCCCTACGAAGCGTTCCATGAACCACATTAACTTTAATGCTCAGTGAATCTACTTATTATAAGCTTGTATATGAGTATTTATTTGTTTTGGTTCAGTGAGCGCATCAATCTAAAAATACGTAATATATGCTGCCGAGAGTGTGTCACGCTGCAACCGCTGCGTGTTCAGACATGATTTTTCGACCTCGAAAAGTATTTACCTAGTGAAGGTATAGAAACTGTGCTGTGCTGTCGCGATCAAAGTTTATTGAAAAACTTGATAAAACAATAATGCCTGGATGCCAGTGTGATTGTTGTAAAACCTGGCGAAAAACAAACAGAGATTTCCGTAGCTGCTCAAACAAAAACATTATAGAAATACTTAGAAAATCTAAAAACTGCGACCTGCAGATTGGTTCTAAGTTGTGTTCTAAATGCAGATCATATGCATTCCGCGTGGCTCAATCTCAGGAGACTCGCACTTCATCTTCTGTAAGGACAACAAGAGTTATCACTTCAACAAGTACCTCTGATGATACTATGGATAAGGGCCCTATTATACATCTATCAGTACCTCATTGTCACAACTTGGATTCATGTTGTGTAATATGTAAAAGTAAAAGAAGCCTAATAACTGTACCAAAGGCAGCTCGAACTCAAGCATTTATAGAAACTGGAATCTATATTTCATTGGGAAAACAATGCTGTAAAACTCATATTACGCAATCGACATTCAGTGAATCGGCGCTGCAAGCTTTATGCCCTGTAAGTGACAATACATTAATGTATCAGAAAGATATTGAAAGTCTTTTAAATAATATAAGACAGGTTGCAAAGAAGAAAGGTCCGCCACAATTCAACTGAAGTAAAAAGATCAAGCCGTGAATATGCCCATGCATTACAAGATGCAGCTGCTGAAGGATGGTCTGATAGTGATTATAAGAAGACAAGGAAGATGGGTAAAAAATATATTGTGTATGAAAACTGATTATCTTTTATTATTTTTTAATAAACATATATAACACTCTGATAATTATTTAATTTATGTATACCACTAATTTCAGTTTTCATTTGAAATATGTTTTCTTCTTTGTTATGGAGGTTATTCTTCATAAATATATGTCATATCTATTCGCTGATGAGTGAAAAATGGATCTTCTCAGCCCACCTCCTTTGTTAAAACCAGTTCTTTTATGCTGTAGAAATTTTATATATATATCTAAGAGGGACAAGTAAAATGGGGTAAATAATGACAAAAAAATTGGTAAATATGCTCTTGAAAGTGTCCTGTTATGAATGACAATCTCATGTACATCAAAAACGAAGTTTGAAGTCAGGATTCTGGTAGATTGACAACACATATAATTTTTAGGTAATCGAAATCTCACTAGTGCTATATTAGTTCAAAATAAATGGGAAGAAGAAAGTACCAATAATATTCTAATGAGAAATATTCTCCATAAGTAAATTGATCCATCATTAATATTCAAATATTTGTATAATTCTCTTAGAGAAACCAAATGTTTCCAGCTTCATTGGTATAATTTTTATTGAATCTAATTTTTTATTTGTGTGGTGTTATTTTTAGTGGGTAGGATGCATCGATCTAGGAGAGAATTCTGAGGCTGACTTCAATATTCTGGTCAAAAAAGAAGAGTCTTTCCAGCAACAGGTAATATTTGAGAATCTTGACAAGTAACCAAACACTATGTTGTAGCATAATGATGCCCTTATCTAGTATCACACAAATTACTTTTTTTATGAGCCTTTCATCAAGGATGCTTTTATGAAAAATGGCTTGTCCTGAGGGCACAAATTCCTTGTGGAGGACTCCCCTACTGATGGAAAAAAAGCAGCATTGATTTGATCTTGGATTTTCTCATTCAAACTTCCTTTTGTCTCTTGAAAAATCCAGTATTTGTTACATGTGATCACACAGGGGTGTGTTTGTAAATCACTTGGTAACATAATACTGTACATACAGTAATGTAGATTGACAAATGAAATTTTACACTTGAATACTGTGAAATTTTATTTTTGAAAGGCTAAAACTATTATAGAGTCATATAATGACACTTGTTGATAGCTGACTGACCACGTTATCTGGGACCATTTTATTTATTATAAGAAACGCTATGGATACATGGTAGACCATTTATCGTGAAAAATATATATTCTGCCAATGTTGTGCACTTTTTATTAACCAAATAAAGTAAAAAACCAATCATGAAATGACAGGTGACATCACTTCTTATTCCCAAGGTTTTGAACTCTGGGAGAAAAGTGCGCTTTTGACATTCCAGAAGGACTACTTTGTTCTAATTCCGGACGATGAGACAGGTACGTCTAACAATTCCGAACGCTACAATTTTTATAGAGTAGTACAAAGTGTACTTCCTCTGTAATATTTTACGAACGTAGCCCAGCTAGATAAATCTTGGTCATTGGCAACTCTGTCAAGAAAATCAATACTCTTGCTTTTTTTATTGTCCTGCTCAATTGAGAGATTTTTTCGGTGCATATCTTTCACATATGCATATGTTTGGTCAACATTTGATGAATGTAAATGCATTGCAATTTAACTGGTCACTCAACATATGCTTAAGAATAGCTTAGCATAAGGAAAATTTGCATAGAATTGGAACCTTATATGGTGCAGCAATTTTTCAATCACAAATTTTAGCCTCTCTCATATTCAATGTATGTCATTGTTCTATTTTATTTAGAGAAAAGTGATCTGCTTCATTTGTTTTTGTATTTTTCAATGCTTAAGCTTTCTGTATGTACCTATATTTAGTATATTTGTATTTTTAATTTACTATTATATAGTGTCTGCTTACAGGTTTTTTCCATTAATTAAAGGAAATTTCAACAATCTTAATGTTAAATGACGGCCTGATTTCCCCAGAGTGTTCACATTCAGACGTTCAATGTTTTTGTCGGGTTTTGAAGTTTTTTTTTTATACTCCAACTACCACGAAGGCCTAAGGCCTAAACACCCATTGGGTAGCGCAGGGCTATAGGGGGATACAGGGGAAAGAGCGGACGCCACTCGGACTCTGGCGAGGGAACACGTGTGCATGCAACATGTACACATTCTGGCTCCACCTACGAGATCCGCCGGGTGGTACCTCCACGTTCGACAGTCAGAGACCGTCTACCAGCTACGGACAATCACAACATCCATAGCTTCTCCTGGGACGGGACTCGAACCCGCACAGCGCACGGCGACTGATCAGGAGACCGACGAGTCTACTACTGCGGCCACCGCTGCTGCCTACCTTGAAGGCTTGAAGGCTTCCTGGAGTGAGGTTCATCTTGGCACAATGTTGTGCCAAATTCCAACTAACACAAAACTTCCCTAATAGCAGTCCCAAAAATCGCGTGGTTACCAGACGGAGTTGAAATCCGCACCAGTGTTGCCGAAAAGACGAAATCGGCAGATAGTGTCGATGAAATTCGGAAGATTCACTGACAAAATCGGCAGGAGGAAAAATCTATTAATCTATTAAAAAATCACATTTTTGCTAGAGAAATATTAACTTTTTAATTACAACTTGTACAATGACCATACTGGTTGCTCTCAAACTCATTTGCAACCATTCTGAAAGCTCCTTTTCCCATTCTTGTTCATGAGATTGTGAGTATTTTTCTGTTTTACCTTTGAACCATCTTCACCTTACATTTTAATTTAATTTTTATTTAAAATCAGACGAGCTTAGGTTACCTTATTGCTTCTCCGGTAATGTCGTAATGACGTTGACGGTGATTTGCCACTCTGTACCTGTTGCATGCACAAAAAACAATACACGGAAAGTGAAGTAATAGATCTGATAATTATATGCAACCTAAATCAACGTCCTTCGTGTGCCCAACTGTTTAAGTGTACTCATTGTATATCATTGGCATGGAGCAAATAACTAAATAGACATAGAATACATTCCTTCAGCTTTATTTTTGCTTCTAGTTCTTTTTCGGCAGACAAACCTGTAAATAGCTTAATTATTTTAAAAAATCGTGTAAAGTGACGTTTTAGCTATTCCGGTAAATAAAATCTCATTTCGGTAAATATACTGAAAAATTGGTAGGTCCGGCAACAACGACTTGCACTGAACGACGTGAGGGGACTGTGAGACTGACACGTACCCTATGAAGTTGCAGTGTTGCCAGATCACTTGTCATGTGATCAGTCTCAGTACTTTTCTGCCACACCTCGTATTGCAGTTTACTTCACACACACTGTTGGGCGGGTAGCAATAAGCCAGTATTGCCCTTCATTCTACCAATGATGCTCAAGTTAAATAGCATTCGTGCTAACATATGCATATTTATATATAGGAATCCAGCATCTTGTCATCTGTAAGCTCAGCTTTAAATGGTGCCAAACTAGATGGCATCTTCTGCGTCGCTGGAGGATGGGCAGGAGGAAACGCTACCAAGGATCTGGTGAAGACAGCAGAGTTGATGTGGCAGCAAAGTGTGTGCAGTTCTTTGATTGCTGCAGCTATTGCGGCACATCATCTCAAGGATGGGGGAGTCTTGCAGCTCACTGGGGCGAAGGCAGCTTTACAGCCTACACCAGGTGAGACTAGGAGCTGTAAAATATGCACAACAATATCCAGAGACCAGAAAAGAATTATTTGAGTTTGTGTCAAAATTATTCGCCGATACCGACCACATTTTATCAATTAATATTGCACCTCTTCAGAATTAAGCAAAAACACATTTTTGTTCAATGTAACAGTACTTTCGAGTCACTTAAGGGTGCATTAAATCTTGACAAATCCAGTTTTTTTTCTTATATTTCTCTTCTTTGCGTATGCCATATATTTTATTGTGTAATGATAAATAATATACATAAAGTCTCCAAATGCTGGCTAAATGAAACAAATAATTTATTAGTCATACTGCATTCTATACGCAAAAATGCTTCAATATGAACATAATCTATATTGATTCCTATGCATAATTGTATAAAGCAGGTCACATTATCTAACAGGTCATTACTGTTAATTATGAATAGATTGTTGGTCCGCTTTCTCTTATAAGTAATTAGTTTGTTATAATAGTGATGAATTCTTTATGGTAGTGCACTATAATACGAGTATACAAAAATGTTGGTCAATCACTTGACTCAGTATTTTCCACATGTTGATATAAATCTCATAGATTACCTGTCATGTATGAGAATTTGTCATAACTGTTTCTCTATTCACTATATATACTTTAGTTAGGTTAGTGTCTCATAGATGGCGGTCTAGTCATCTAGATGTTTGTATATGCTCATATAGACTTAATTATGTTAATCAAAGGTTTAACAGATGGCACTTCAGTTTGCAAATTATAAAGAGGCCAGCCAAGTATTATCAGACATCTAAAATTGGCAAGGGAAGTCAAACTCCATTGTTACATGTCTCTATGTAACCATTCTCGCAACTTAACGATATCACATAATATTTTTCAGGAATGATTGGTTATGGTATGGCAAAATCGGCTGTACATCAGTTGACAAAATCTTTGGCAGCAAAGGAAAGTGGGCTTCCAGCCAACTCTCTGGTAGCTGGCATACTTCCAGTAACTTTGGATACGCCTATGAATAGAAAGTGGATGCCTAAGGCCGATTTCTCTACCTGGACTCCCTTAGAATTTGTTGCTGAGTAAGTCACTATCTCATCAGAATTCGTAATAGTTGCATTCCGTATTTTCACAATTTTAAATTTTGGATCTAATTACATCATTATAGACGATTCTATCAGACTATTATTATATATAAAACCTTTACTGTTTTTACAATCGTAGTACGCATCTATTTTTCAGCTTGTTTGTGAAATGGGTAGAAGGCAAGAATAGACCCGAATCTGGAGCACTACTGCAGTTGATCACGAAGAATTTCCAAACAGACGCGGTTCCAGTATAAATCAAACAAATAGCAAACGGTGGCCAAATTGGATCGTCTAGAAGCGACACTATGACTGATCGCCAACGGGAACATTAGAAAAAGAAAGTTAAATAAATGACAATCAGTTTACACTTCATAGCAAGCATTATGTTGCATTATGTTAACATCGTCTTTCATTTCTTAGGGATACCCACGTTTGTTCTTTACTAGACCTATAACCTCTCCTGTTAATATCCAATGGAAAACCGATGAATTAAGATAAGTTAAAGTTAGTATACTAAAATAATTAAGCCTAAGTGATAATAACTGTGTTTTTTGAAGCTTCTCGTTCCCGACCAGTTATAGGACAGCATTTAAGACGGTCTTCTCTTAAAATACCAATCGAATCACACGGACCAAGATAATAATATCGTGTAATAAATGTTATATTATGGATCTGTTAGATTATTGTTTATATTTTTGTTACGTTTTCGTGGACAATAATAAATGTTATGCTCAGCAAAATTGTGTTTGCATTTGACAAATCTAGATCCATTCCTTTATTTCAGTTCCATTTTCAGGTTGGAGGTATCACAAAGATCAGAATTCAATTTTTAACATTGTAATATAAAAAAGGGAAAAATCAAAAAATCGTTTAAACATAAACTTTCCTTTGTGGTCTGGGGTTAAAAACATTAAGCCAAATAACCAGCAAGAAATGCAATGAAAGCAAAATTTTCTGTTTGATATAGCCTGAAAACAGATCAAATATTTAAAGGCATTTAATTAATTTGATCATCTGAGCTTTGAACCCCAGATATCAGACCTACGACCTGCACGTGGATCTAATTTTTTGAGGTTCCTTGTACTCGCGGTGCAGAGCAGCTAGCATATGGCTGCCCTTGCAAATTTGAGTATTGGACGCTAATTTTACGCTGCTTTCGACTTATTTAAGGAGAGAGATACAGCAAAATCGTTGAGGTTGTCAGGCTACCAATAAATCTTCGATGATTTTGTCATGTGAAGTGTCGTAGGATTCGTCTTAGCAGTGCGAGAAACATTGGCTATACTAAACAGAAAATCGCTGAAAGTTCGTCATTGAAATTCTTATTCCACCGGGATACAGCTTAAACGGTTTGTTGGATTCGTCTTATAAATTAATTAGCAGTGCGAATGACGCTGGCTATATTAAAATTGTATATAATCAAAATGGCGAATTTTACTCGAACATTTAAAGTTTGAACCGGCTACAGTTTAAACAGCTGGGTGGGTTTCAATGAATTCAAATAAATTAGAAGGAACCAATCCTATATGTTTACATTGCCATTCTTTGCAAATTATGTAAGAAATAGCATGTCTTGAAACCGTCTAACATCACAATTGAGGGGTACCGGGGAACAACGGCATTAGTCCATTATTTGGCTAAATTGAGCGTTCAGTTTATTTTGGTGGCATTTTCCTGATGTTACATTGTAATCAACTTCTTAAATTGTAAAATGGCCTGGCTTCACAAAACAACAGCTGTAAGATTCCCTGTGCCGGGGAAGAATGGCATGAGTCCCTGGGCGTGTATGGAAAAACGGCATCAGTCCATATGGAAACAGGAAGACAATGAGACGTAATGAAAACGTTGCGCGCCACTACCCACGAACTTGGATCTGATTGTTTTTGTGAACGTTTTCGCTGTTTTACTACTGTACCTGAACCCGAACGCTGTAGACTTCTTCGTGAATTTAATGAACTAGGAAACACTAATGCACAAAACGCTTATCTTAGTGGTCTTATCACTGTTCTTCCTGACATGCGTAGACGCCCTCGAAAAAATGAAGCAGAGTCAAGGCTTTTAATAATGCTTCATTTTGTTATCGTGTCCGATTGGTTGAAAATGGAATTATACGTGATGTTCCAGTTTGTCTTAAGGCTTTTTTGTCTTTACACGGAATTACACTTCGTCGAGTTCGGTACATAAGAGACTCATTAGTTGCAACTGGGAAATCGCCCATCGACATGCGTGGAAAACACAACACACGACTTCACAAACTTTCAGAAAACACAAAACAGGAAGTCATCGAGTTTATTAAGAGCCTCAAATGCCGCAAATCTCATTATTCTTTGGCAGATTCGCAAAAAGTTTACCTACCTGAAAATCTAAATATTGCAAAATTACACAAAATGTATTCTATTGGCAAAGTTGAAAACAAGATTACCTATGAATCCTTCCGAGAAATTTTTGAAAACAACTTCAATATATCGTTCGGTTATCCACGAAAAGATACTTGTAGTACGTGTGATTCCTTAA
The DNA here is from genome assembly GCA_963669975.1 of Acanthoscelides obtectus. NCBI lineage: Eukaryota > Metazoa > Arthropoda > Insecta > Coleoptera > Chrysomelidae > Acanthoscelides > Acanthoscelides obtectus. The sequence continues at coordinate 44,310,020 of CAVLJG010000001.1, forward strand.
AAGCTGATATGTCTTCACTTATCGTTACCTTAAATTCCCACACGGAACAAACTAAGACACTTGAGAAGACTACATCAAACAAGGAGTGAGCGATTTTACAGTCTAAAGAGAACTTACCGCAAACGTGCCTCGAAGTTCCCCGCTATCGAAAGTATCACGATGGATTACCAAAAAAACTTGCCCCGTGCAACTAAATTTCATCTGTTTTAACATCCACATTCTGTCAAACTCAAATTCTGTCTTTTATACCTACGATAAATCTATTGCTAAGAAAGGAGATGACGATGTCTGTTCTATGCTGTGTCAGTTTTTACATAACATCCTGCCTATGGAAGTAAAAGAACTTGCCATTTTCTGTGACTCCTGTGCAGGGAAAAATAAAAACTTTACAGTTGCTCGGTTTTTGCATTACTTTGTTACCAAGAAAAATCGTTTTGCTGCTGTGAAAGTAATATTGCCGATCAGGGGGCATTCATACTTCGAGTGTAATAGAGATATGAGTCTCGTGAACCAAAGAGCATACACTGATGTACCGTATGACTGGAGAGATGAATTGAAAAACTGCCGTGTGAAATCTAAACCATTCGAAGTCATTGATTGTGGCAAAAATTTTGATTTTCAAGATTGGAGTACGTTTTTATCGCCGTTTTATCCAACGAAGTGCCCTTTTCCAACCCGACCAGTCAGGATGCTCAAGTTTTGTAAACAGAATCCTCGCGTAGTTTTTCACAAATCGACATATGTATATGCTAGTTCTAAATTTGACAAGGTAATTCGGAAGAATCTAAAAAAGACGCAAAAAGATCGACAAAAATGAGAAGAGGAAACATTGAGAAAACTTTACCAGTGCCCAATCCCAATTAAAAGTAAGAAATGGAAGGATCTGCAGGATGTGACCAAATTTCTAGAGAGAGCAGATTCCTGGGCATTCTATCAACAGTTAATATCTCTTGATCATCCAGAAGACAGCAGTGATGAATATGTCGATGACCCGCCCGTGTTTAGTAGAAAATACCAGTACGGCATCCATTTAATATGTGTGCATTACAGATTTATCTAAGAGATTTGAAACTTTAAAAATTGGTGGTCGAACTAAATTCGCCATGACCCCCCCCCCGGATCCGCGCCTGCCTTAGTCAGGTTTTGGGGTAATTTTTTATTAATTTCGACGGTTCTCCTGTGGTGAGGTTCAAATTGAGCTTTCGTCGTAATGTGTACGACAGAGTCACGCAATGCACGCTTCTCGCGCATTACGACGTCAGTGGTATTTGGTTAGCTCTGAGCTACATACCATAGAGATGCCGTATGCGTAAAACCTAAAATTCATTTCCTGCGCAGTGTACTTACGTGATAGCCCCGCCTTCACTGTCGACACTTTTGGCTTCACACAACACTATGAACTTAACCTCTTGTCTGTAGTCTTCGTGATGTCGTTTAATACTTCTTAACCTTTAAATCCCAGCATAAATCAATTTCAAGCGGATAACCAAATGAAAATGGTATTTACCATTTTGGGTTGGTATTTACCGATCCGTTCAAGCGAGTGTGGTTATCAGCTTGGTTATAAGATCCGTGACGTCATGAATCAGCTGTTATATGTCATACTTAGTTATCACCGCAAAATTGTGGTATTTACCCAACTCGGGAGTAGTTTTATATTTCTGGTTATTATTTGAAATGTGACAAGTTAGAATTTTGCCGGGTATTGGATATTGTTATTCCACTTCAGCTTCATTTTTGGGAAACTTGATACAGGCTGACTTCAGTTTTACCATAAAGTGGAGCACCTTACTAGTTATACTCATTACTGTTGTTGGGGACACTTTAAATGTAGTTCCTAAGCCTAAAAAAGTATCCTGTGTAGCTATATACCACATTAAAATATGGCCATATGAACTCACTAGACTAGATGATGTCCACCTGAATACTGTTTTGCTAATGTCTTTTTTAATCATTTCTGCTGAATCAATAAATGTTTTCTTTGACATGCTGAAAACTTTAGAGAATTGAAAGTTATCATAGCTACAAAGCCATGGTTCCATCATTAAAAAAAAATTTCTGAAAAAAAAACATTTCTCCCATGAATATATGAAAGGTTTCTTATTTAAACTTTCCATACACAGTTGTAGACGAAAAAGCATCGATTATTAAGTGATAATAAAAATAATCAGAGATCATATACGCGCTTTTCTAAAATAAACAACTTGCAACAAAATCGCGGTTAAAACCAACGCGTTCAATCGACCCGTGTGTCAACTTGAACCATATTATAACCGCGGTACATAACACAGAAATTTTGGTTATTCGCTTGGATTTGATTATAGAAAAACACTCAGCAGAACATCTTGTGTTGGCAGGATACGTCTGCGCATCTGGCCGCGCATCCTTCATCTTTCCCTTTTGGATTAAAACCATTAAAACCCAACAAAACCGAAATAGAGGTAGTTGGCGCCATCGTCTTTCACCTTGTTCTTTTATACATTGCCATAGGCGTAGTTAATTTTGTGAGCGTTGTGTTTACTCTCAGTTCGACACCCCACAATTTATTGGCAAGTGAGTCTACTACACGACGGGAAGAACGTCTATTATCGGTATCAGTGAACCTGCCTTTAGCGACCGAAACTCAAGTCTGTGATAAGCTTCAGAAATGTCGAAAAACGAAGTATGATCGTTTTTTTTGTTTGCAGAGCTAGGTTCTACCCTAAAACTATCAAACACCTGGGAGCGTAACGAACCATGCTTCTAATACGGGTCCCACACGATGCTTCCAACGTTGTATACAATAGACAGGAAACGACGTGCAGACGAGCGCATTCCAATAATGGATTTTCGGTCTGTACGCGGCTTAGCCCTAATCTTGTTTCGGTTTAACAGGTATGTGGTGTTTACAGCAGTAGGCCTAATAACTAAAGTAGCACACAAGTAGCAGTTCCGTTTTCCGGTTCACTCCACCACTGGCAATATCTAGAGTAATTTGTATATTTGATAAATAATAAGTTAGGTCGAGGAAGGCGCCCCCATTCCTAGTCGTCTGATACTTGCTTTTGTAATGCAACCCCAATGTGTTACTTTCTGACACATAATTGCGACAGAGGTATACTAACTTACTAACTATAAGTTATAGCTATAGGAACTGACCATTGTGATTTTTTGGAATCCTTTGTTATTCCAAGGGCTGTCCCTCTTTGACGTCTCTAACGTTTACAGCACAATTCTTACGATTTCTACGTATATACATACGAGTATGTGACTTGTGCGTAAAGCTTGACTGATTTTGTTCGGGGTTGCAGCGAAGCACTATTTATGAGATTTGTTTAGCAGTGCATCTGTGGCCTGTCCAGAAAATGCGTCCATTGATGCTCAAAGTCCCGCATCCCTTCCCGCTTATGTGTCTATTAATGTTGCTATATTGAATTCGTTTAAATCACAGAAGTTAATTTCTAAAAAAAAATGTAATTAAAGTCCTACAGAAATCGAGATAATAAAATAATACAGTTGGGCCTCATATAATATGCGCCAAGCTGTTGCATGTGACACTTCTGGGACCTGTTGGGCTAACTGTCTTATGCTTATTCCCGGATTTTTTACCACAATATCAAAAATTTCGTCTTCGGCATTTAAAACGCGTTGTGGGCGAACCCGACCCCCATCCACTCCACGTCTGGGACGCAAATCTCCACTAGCACGTGCACGTAAAACAATTGAACTAAATGTTTCGTGATGTATTCGGAAATCAGTATGCATACAAACGAGAAGCCGCTCGCGAATTTTGCCCTGCTTCTCCGTACGCTAAAACACAAACTCGCAAAATACTTTCTTTCTTATTTAACTTCACAAAAATCGACCGTTCTTCATTCAGATCACCTACGATACAGATCAAACCATATTTACACGTTCTTTTCAGTATGAAAAAACAAAAAATTCCTGGTATTTTGTTTTCGTCAGTTGTTTTGTTTGGTACAACATTTGCTACAATAATTTATTAATGCGTGTTCTAATATCACGACGATGGACGCAAAATACAGATATGCATTTTTCAATTTATTATTGAAACTCAGGCTTATAACTTAATTTCTGTAGGACTTTTATTACATTTTTTTTTGAGAAATCAGTATTCGTAACAGCGCATATGTAGTTAAAATGTGTCGGATAAGTTTTGAAACACCTTGTATGTACAGCCCTGTATTCCTGTTCTTGTTTCGTACAAACATACATTATCAAAATAATTAAGATCTAACATATATATAGTTTTTTCCAAAGATTTCCAACATTTTTACATGCCATCAACACCGATTCGAAAACTCAGAAAACAACAACTATGCCGTAAATCTAAGTTCGACAACGAAAGTGTGAAGAATAACTGTAACATATATATTGAATTTCAAAAAATAATTGACTCTACCAATTGATATTTTGCTGATATAATAGAAGTGATTGATTGTGTCAGTATTTGATCCAAATACTTGATTTGTTTAATGGGCAGTTCGGAGTCTTAATCCTTAAGCTTAGTACACATTAGTAGACTCTGTTGCGCAACTTGTCTTTAGGCAGTCTGGAGATGGTCTCAAGACACGATCTATAGATGGTCTATAGACATCCTTCTTTGTCTCGTCTAGCGTCCATACGATAATTTGAATTTTTTGGCCCATGTTCGTTTTTGCCATCAAAGACATTGGTTTGTGTGGCATGGACTGAGATATGTGTCGGGGTACCTCAGAATGTTTTTTCCCGGTTAACAGAGCAATGCAGTTTTTTATGTTTTAATCTTTAATATTATTACACTAGTTAATTATAAATGCCACGTACTTATTTTGTTCTCATATAATAAAATATTGCCTTTCTGAGGATTTCTGAGCATTGTCCATGTTTTTTTCCCAGCTGGCTTTGACCAGATAGATCACAATGGATTTAAGGAGCAATACTAAGATAAATTCTAGACGTTCTACTGAGGTTGAAAAATACCATCCCCAAATATCGTTTGCAACTACTCTCCCACCCCCCCTAGACGAACTCCTAAATCCGCCCTTGTTCGAATCTGAATCTGAAGCTAACTTCAGGGATGTCCGCCATGAATTAACTTATTTTTAGTTATGTGTATGACATTCCTATTTACTGTTTTTAAAGTATAATACATTCTAATCCTTAAGTATAATTGCTAATTCTCTAGCTTAGCTTTAGCACCCCAGTTTTTGGGTGTAGATGAAAGAAATGGGACTGAAAATTAGTGCAAATATGAAAGTTCTCAAAATATTTTACTATACATATAATAGCACAGCTTAGATAACAATGAGATATGAAACTCCCTAGTCACTGTCACAAACGGCCGCCATTTCGGCGGAGGGAGTCGAATGTAAATTCCCCTATTACAACGATGAAGAGGCTTTAGCACAGTCTTAAACCGCTCCCACACGATGTGGCGAATGCCTCACAACGTCGGACCCAAGGCAATTCGCCACATCGTGTGGGAGAGCGCTGACGCATTGCATGTGTCCAACGTTCGCCACATGGCACGTTCGGGCTCTTGTCGGTAAATTTGACCCGCGTCACCTACACCTACATCTAAATTTAGTTTCGAGCTGGACAGCGTTGGGTTAAGTTCGTTGCTCATGTCGAGCGACGAGTCTCCTCTCATCGAATGCAGACAAACGAAAAATACTAGAAGCGCAACAAATCCTGTCTTGTCAAATCAAACCTCCCTTTGATGTACCGGTCAAGGAGCGAACGCAATCGAACGCCCACGCCGTCCTTGGAAACCGTTGGCTTATGTTGGCTCGCGCAGTACACACCGATTCAAACACCTCCTAATCTGTAACCACATGTGCCTTGGCTAACTTTGGAATCTCGGTCTGTACGCGGCTTTATACATATAAGGCTTGACTGCTGAAAAACAGAAAAATACGCCGAACCCGAAAAGCCGAACAATGTCTCCAGCCAAAAAATTAACCTAAGGCCGGACCCACGAAATGTTACTACCATGGGCAGCAAGATCTCCATATTCATTCAAAAGTAAAGTAGATTCATTCTACATGTCCAATGCCTTCGGGAAGACTTCCAGTGTCTGTTAATGCACTAGTGGGCTTTTCATGAAAAAAAAGGCGTCAAGCAGGTTGACTCTGCACTTTCCACGGAACGCTGTCATCAGATAATAAAGCATTATGTTCGGTACAAATTAGACGCTCTGAGAAAAATGTAAGCTAAGAACATGTAAAACAGCAAAATTAAACGGTCCAAGTCATTTTTGATGCCCTACTGATAGTGCGGCATGGGTATCATGTCACCTTGCAAACTAGGTAGTTTTTAGGGCGCAAACAGTCATTCCACGTTTGCTCACTAGGATCGTTGTGAACGTCCATCTAAGGAGGAATCACTCAACTAAACTACACGCATTATTGGTTGCATATGTTTTGTGAGACCAAATGGGTCTTGTCTGTAGTTTTTATCTCTAAGAAAAAAGTTGGTTGAATAGCAAGATCGCATCTGGATGATCCCAACTAACAATTATCACTCCTATTAGAGTTGCAAGAATGATTATACAGTATTCCTTACACAGCATTGTATACTGTAAGAACATTGGCAAAACCCTCTTAGAACAGCTATACACACCTAATAGGACACTTCAGTCATTTAAGAGGTTGTATAAGGGTTGCAGGTAACAGTTATACAACAAAAGTAAGCCTCTTGCAGCCGCTATAGGACATTTGCGTCAGTGCAAGATTCAGTTTTTGTCAACTATACAACTATTGTGTTACGTGATTCTACTTTATTGCAACCAAACTATTTCTTATGTATTGTATAGACGAAGTGAAGAATATATAACTAACACAATACAGTCATCTTGTTTACTTACATATCGGCCATTGTGAATTTCATACACAGGTATATCATGAACTTCTACACTGTGATATAGGGCTATTGAATTACTTGCGCAGCACATTTTATTGTGATTATCGTGCACAGTAGTTACGCAATTTCTACGGGCTTCGTATTTGATTCATATTTTGATAATGATCAAAAGTATGTCTAGATTTTTAAGATGGAAAACTGAACTTATCTGCGTTAAATCTTCCACAAATCCTATATTTAGACACAATTACACTAATGTTTACCTATCACTGTATATCTGTAATTTTGAACTGAAACATAATTATTTAATATCAAATAGAGGAATAAATGTTTGCCCAATATGGCGGGTGGTTGTGTATAATCATGGCATCGTCCACGTTGTCTTTAGTTTATTAGAATATTTTGGTGTTGCCTGCAGGTGTTATACAATTTGAGAAATGTCAAAAATGAAATACCGACAGAGTCGAATGATTTACCTAGAATTTGTACCAGATCTATATCTTCCATTTGAACAGTTGATAAAACCTTTTTAACCAATACGCATGCATTGTTTGTCTTAAAACATCGGTTATGGCATTTTAGCAAAAATATGACAGCAGAAAGTTAGGTTATGGTGAAGTTGTATACCAACATATTTAGCATATGTACAGCCTTTAACAGTTACTAAACAACAGTTGGGAGCAATTTGTTGGCTAAAGTACTAAATTTGCACAGCAAAACCACAAGGCTCGGGTTTGTTTTATAAACGTTACCATGGATGCCAAAACACAACCATTTTGACTAACCTGCAAATATGCCGTATAAAATAGTTGTATAAACGTTTATGCAACAGTTAAAAATTTGTCCTATAAGGTGTTGTGTAACTATGCTATAAGAATATTTTAAACACCTCATTTTAGAGCAAATATGTTGCAGAAAGCAAATTTGCATTCTACACAACATTAAGCCAGCATTTTGGTGTTCAGGCAACAAGCAACAAGCCTCATGACGTTTAGGCAACACGTACAACTAAATGTAAGTTAATGTCAAAAAAAAACCAGCATAATGTCCAAAAAAATCGGCATAATGTCACTTTTCAAGATACGCGATGCCCGTGCCGTCTATCTGACAACGTCTCCTCTCCTCCATACATCTAACTTCATATCTTTGATCGTCTAGTATTTGTGATTTACTCCTTAGTCTTGACAGCGTGGTAGTGATGAAACGGTACTCATTGCGAAGACGGTGAGGCCGGTCAACCCAGAGAGAGAGAGAGAGAGAGAGAGATTTGTTCGTTTTTGGCCTTTTTCTCCGCAGTCACTGGGCTTCATGATGTCATATAATATCCAATCGCGATTAGTCTAGCGCAGGGTAATGGGAGCCTACTAAGGGAAAACTTTCATAAAAACCACATTTATTAACTTTTTTATGATTTTTAATTAGGAACTCGTAGAATAACCATACAGGTATGTTTTAATCACTGTTAGGACTTATTACAGTCATATATTAAGGTACAATACCGATTATACAAAAAAAGTCAATCGCTTCCATTACCCGACACGTGCGGGTAATGAGAGCCCATTTCACCCACATTGGGAAATGGGAGTCTATTTAGTATTGCGCAAAAGTTAAACTAAATATACTTTAAATGTCTGTGATCTTAGTTAGCTACTACGATCTATTCATTGTAACACAAATAAAAAAATACTTTTAAACAAAAACAAGAAAAATAAAGATAAAATTATTAAACAAAAACATATGACCCAGATTTCACGGATCCAAACAAAATGTACAAATATAAGAAGCTGGACTATCACTTCCAGAGCATTCTTCATGAGCCTGATACTCCTTTTTCTATAGAAGCTACTCTACTGTAGGCTTTATTAAAAAGTCCTGCAATGTCTTATGTTGTGATTTTTATCAAATTTCTTGATTTTATATACAAGTTGCATTCTTTGTTGTACGCTCTTTTAAGCGGGGAATAAAACGCAACATCAAGAGGTTGTAGACGGTGCGATGAATGTGGCGGAATGCTAAGTATTAAAACATAGTTCCCTTTTGCCAAATCCCAAGCTTCGAGAGTAGCATGACTGTTGTGGTTGTCTAATATTATATAATATTCTCTTGGACGGTCGTTATACCAGTCTCGACTACATTGTAAATCATCGTAGGTTCGAAGTTGTGTTGCGTCATCAATTTATCCAAATTATTAAAAAAAGCTTCACTTCTGTCTTGTTAAATCCGAGAATTCTATTGATACTAATTGCTTCGGCCTTTCTAATACTGAACTCCGAATGTCGCTGTAAAAATCCAAACAGCCAGTCTTTTCCCGCAGTTTGACTGGCTTGGTTAAACCTTTGTTCAATACCCATCCTTTTAGCTACACCGTATCATACTTTTCGGAATTGGTCTCTCGTCAGTCCATAAAATTTATTTGACATAGCTGAATATGACTAGCCAGCATTTTTTCTTGCTCAAAACTGAATACTGGATATCTTCCCAACTTAGGATTTTTTTTGTACCGATCGTCGTTAGCTTTCGCTAAATTAAGTCTCTTATTTAAAGTGCTGTAAGGTATGCCAGTTTGCTGAGATACTTTGCACACCGAAATGTCTCCTGCTCTGAGGATATTGACTGCATTTTCTAATGTATCTGCAGTCCAAGAAGCTTTCGTCGTTTTCCGAATTGGCATCTGAAATAAAAAACATAATACGTATGTAAAATGGTGTGAAAATATATTTATTTTAAAAGCTGGTAGGGTAGTGGGAGCTACATATGTCGGGTAGTGAGAGCCATTCTAGGCTCCCATTTCCCGCTGACCACCATTTTGAAAAGTAATAATATAAATAATGTAATTCTAATTCCAATCGTAATTAAATGAATTGCACTAGTTAGTGAATGAATCCACGGATGTTATGAATATAAACAAAATAAAATAATAATCAAGCTTCATGCTTACCTTGTCGCTGGCAATCCACAATTTTTTATAAGGACGCAGCGAAAAACAAACAACCATCCCTGGTGACTGAACTCATGGCACTAACGGCTCGTACCGGACAGGCGAAGTTTCTCGAATGTTGGCAGAAGCAGCCGAATGTTTACCAATCACGTAAGTTGCCTACATTCCGTTCAATCACCATAGCTCCCATTTCCCGACCGCTCCCATTACCCCGCGCTCCCTACCCCGCGCTCCCCTACAATTATGTCCCGTCAGTAGGCGTGGGAAGTAAACCGCTCAAATTTAACAGCCTGTTAGTTTGCCATTTTGAAAGACGGTGATTTTTTATGTGTATAGGGTTATAAAGTACAGTAGAACCCCGATTATCCGAAACCCAAGTGCTTTCGGATAATCGAAATTTCGGATAAAACGGAACTAAATATTTAGGTACTCATATGGCTTTTATTGAAAAAAGTGAATGCGTAAGTTAAGATATATATTTACGAGTATATAGTAACAAAGGAAGTAATTTTTAACTGTACACGTTTTGCATTGTTCCTATTTTTGGCAGCAATATTCCTCCAACGTTTGACAAGTAGCACATCAGCTGCTGTCGTATTTTCTTGTTCAGCGCCTTTTGCAGAGGTTCTAATTCCTCAGAATGTGATATTTTGGCAGATATTTCTGTCTCATTGTTACTAGCATCACTTAGAACTGTCTCATCGCCATTGTTACAAACAGTTTTTATTAGTTCTGTATCACTTAATTCTTCCAAGAATTCATCACCTTTAATCTAGTCACCAACATCTGCTTGGGCAAGATTTTCACACCCTGTTATTTTTACGACGAGCTCATATAAATTTTCGTTGTTATTCTCATAGTCTGCGCAAGGTTCCATTTCTTGCTTAATTATTGTCGACCAAGATTTTTGTAAAGTCGACTTTTTTGCTTCGCTCCATGCTTCTGTTATCCAATATGCCAGATTCTTGAGGTTAATCTCTATTAAACAGTCAACGAGGTTACAACTACTATCAACTTGATCTAAAATTTGCCCTAATAACAAACGTCTGTAATTGCGTTTTAAATTTTCTAAAACTCCTTGATCCATTGGCTGAATCAGTGACGTTACATTAGAAGGCAAAAACGTCACTCGTATTTCGCCACTTTTAAGTTGCTCCTCACTTGGGTGGCTCGGAGCATTGTCTGTTAGCAAAATACATTTTCTCGGATAACCGCGTTTGTTCAAATATCGTTCTGTCTTGGGAACAAAACGATAGTATAACCAGTCCTTCAATAGAGCGGCATCCATCCAGACATTTTTTATACCACACTGGAATAGCGTTGGGACGGACGTGTTTAAATGCTCTTGGTTTAGCTGATTTTCCGATTAACAACAAAGGAAGTTTGTGTGTACCGGAAGCATTGCTACAAGCAAAGATAGTCACACGTTCTTTACTGCGATTATAACCAGGAGCTGCTGATTCTTGTTTTGAAGCTAAACTTTTCGCCGGTAACATTTTATAGTTTAGGCCCGTTTCGTCGAGATTGTAAATTTGTTCTGGATTTAAACCATACTCCATTAATTCTGTAAAATGTTCTCCAAATTTTAATGCAGCGAACTTATCGGCAGATACCTTTTCTCTGCAAACTTTTAATTCTCGAATACCGCGTCGCTTTTTTCCATCTTTGCAGCCAACCATCACTGACTGTAAACTTATGAGGCGCCTCAATAACTGACAATTCTTCACTTAAGTTGACTGCCTTTTGCCTTAGAATTGGTCAGGAAATTGGTATTCCACGTTCTCGATTCTGTGAAAGCTACAGCCACTTTTTGATATTTCCCCTTTTTCATAGTTTTCCGTGACGGCTGCGATATGTCAGAACACTCGACTACTTTTCAATTTTCTCACGTTGTTTTTTCCGTTCTGAAATTTCTTGCCACGTTTTTACGCAAATCACCTCTATCTAAACGTCTGATTGCCTCAAGTTTCTGTTCTATGGTAATAATAACGCGTTTACGTTTATTTCTATGCTGCTCCATCTTACCGACTATGAACCTGACTGAAACGTGAGACAAACATACCAAACGCCGAAAGGGGAAGTACCGGCGGCTATTTCGGATCATGCGTCGATTTCCCGATCAACTTCGGTTATAACGGAGAAATTATTGTATGCGATTTGTTTCGTATAAAGCGGATCTCGGGTAATCGCGATTCGGATAGTCGGGGCTCTACTGAACTCATAAAGGGCTTCAAAATGAGTTATCTCACTACCCCCCATTCCTTCGAAAAAATGTTCCGAAATGGTGTCAAGCAGCCGCCTTGAAATGTTCAATTGATTTCTTTACGCTAAAATATAGTATTCATACATCAATTTCATTATCCCGAATTTCAGCGTGCTGAGTTGACCCGTTCGAAAAATAAGTAGGAGGGTGGGGGGAAATTTTGTAAAGCACTGTGATTATGTCTCCATGCGATATGCAGTGACTATTGAGGTTTAAGATATTTGAGGCTACCATCTATGAGTTTCAATACCCATACACAAATGATGTCACACATGTCGGTATTTAATCGCAAAGCAAGAAAAATAGGCAAAGATGATACAATGCTTCTAGGTCCGTAAATGAAGTCTTGGACTCAAAACCTTACTTTTCGTTTTTTGTATGAAAATGTCATCAAAATCCGATCGAAAATTATAGACGGGGCAATGATAGGCGGACAAAGAGACCGACAGACAGACAGAAGGATCGTCGGAAATGAGCGAGACGGTTTTCCGAGATGTACATGTCATAAAACATTATTTTTGAAGGCGAAATGTACAGGAAAGTTTATGATGTGTGAAATATCGCGAATAGGTAATATGCTAAGATCAAAAAATGTTCATATACCCTCCCCCAAGCCAGTGGCGCTCCCAGGATTTCAGTCTGGGAGTGGTAAAATGGAAAGTAAATTCTCAGTGTGACGTACTGAAGTATTATAATGATTTAACATTAAAAGCATGGACATATGCAGACATATGAATTTTTACAGTAATTTCTGTAGAAAATACATACAATTTTTTTTTAATTTTGACTCATACGAAATCAAGGTGTAAATAAAGCAAACCAAGCTCGAGCAATCTTCAAATATTAAAACAAAAATGCATAATAATATAATCTGTCACATACTTCTACATAACAATGTCAGACAAAACAACAAAAAATACATCTTCATGAAAAAAATAACAATAACAAATATGTTACGACTTCAAATCAACAAAACTCCGCTTGTTCACTTCTCAGCCAAATGGCGGACTCCGGACTGGTACAGAATTTAGACACTAGACTAGACCATAAAAGATTAGACTATACCTGTTCCTGTCCAACAGGATGAAGCGCTCACCGTTGCTGTTGGTGGGAGAGTAGTCGCTAGTCGCATGCGCACTGAGCGGGTTGGAAATGTTGCCGTTATCCTTTCTTAAAGTTTACTTTATACCCCCTTTTCAAAGACTGCTCGAGTCGTCTCTTTACCCCCCGTGAGAGAGTCAGTGCCCAAAGTACTACAATTCCCGAATTTCAACCCTTACAAAATTTTTCCTGAAAATGATCAGAATGTCCTAAAGATGATTTTGAGCGATTTTTATTTTTTTCCGTTATTGGCTTTTTTCTCCGCCGCCACTGGACCAATTTTCATAAACTACAAAGCTTCTTCGACCGTGACATCAAGAACAGAATGGTACTCCTCATGTTATAGACGAAACAAGGATAAGCGGACAGACAGACTGGCGGAAATGAGTGACATGGTTTTTCGTGATATAACATCCAAAAAAGACAATATGTCGAAATGTTTCGCGATTAGAATACTTCCTCGCTATTGGCGATTAAGTAAAATCTGTAAATTTGTCAGCACTGTACCATGGTCTGAAACAGAAGACGGTATAATACCTTCAGCAAAGGAAAAGGAAGTGATGAACGAGCGTTTGCTCCGGCTTCGGGCTGACGAAAGAGTCGTGATCTGAGAGCAAAGAGCAATTACCGGGCACGAGCCACGGCAAGGAAGCCGCAATTGGCCTTTGTATTACTTGAACCTCGAACAGATATCGTAAATGTCATTCGGAGGTGATTTATATTATTTGTAGGGTATGGATTTTGTGTATTACCGATATGTTTAAGTGTTGTCCTTTTGCCTGGCGCCAGGATAATTACCCAGACTGGAGACCCTTAAAATATGAAACACGTGGTCAGGTAGTTCTTCCGCTATTGACTATGTCTGCAGCGCTTCTGGTTCGACATTGTCCTTAGAAAGTTTTTACTGCAACAAAGATAACGAGTTGATAGGCCTTTTGACAGGGGCAACAAATAAATATCGTTGGAAAAACTAGTGTTTTATGACATCTAAAGTGAACCGTGGTAATTTGACAGTACTGCCTATTGGCATGTTGTTTTTTTTAGACTTACAGGTGAAGCTAACCCAAAAATTATAAAATCATGTTAAGTAGTTTTATCAAAAAGTTTCGCTAACATTTGTGTCCAAACCGGACAAGGAATTAATAGGATTAGAATTATAGCTCCATAGAACGACAAGTGACCACAAAGCTAGCAGAACCAGGAGGGTGAAACTCATATTGGCGAATGGGAAATAAAGCAGTGTTGCTAGTGCATAATATGACAACCACGTCGCACCCTCAAAAAATGGCAACTTATTCACTGACGTTGTCTGATTGGCCAGATTTAAATTTCTGGCGGGTTTCTTCCTGTGCTCTGTGCTTTGCAAAAATAACACTTTTTCATCATGTCATTTTCTTAACATTTCATTTTAATTAAATAAAGTCCCTATTATGTTATTTGAGCCATATGCATTTTGTTCCGAGTTGTGAAATATAACAATGTAAGTACACAAAGCTGTAATACATATGTCTGTAAATAGTATAAGACAAAATCCACATCAAAACTGTTTCTCTTTTAAGGTGATCTAAGTCATTCTGAGGAAGATCAGAGATGCCGCGGTTACTCATTTTAGGAATGTAATATTTGAAGATCGTACCTGTTTTTATCTCCACATCACTCTTTGAATAGTGGAGCGCCACGAAAAGTTCAACAGCTGCCGTTGTCAACCCCTAAGGTCCTGAGAATTATCAGAAGCTCAGAGATTACTTCTGATCTAACTGAAAGGCTCAGCTCTGAAGGATATTTGCAGAACATAACATTTGTAAGTTTTTATATGACTCAATAGCTAGTGATGATTTGTACTGCTTTTTGTCAAAGTTAGTTTTCATACTTCGTTTTAAATCTGCTATTGTCAGAGCAGTAGGGTTGATATGTGAAGCTCACTATAATTTTAATGAAATCAAAGCCAAGTATTGTTATTGAACAATAACATTGGTGCCCTCAGGGGGGCTGTGGTAACAGTTATCTCTTGATGATGATCAGCACATCCGAGAAGAATTCCTGTGGGTACCCATGGACAATAATATTATTGTTCTAATAAAAAAAGAAATCTGTGAATTCTAGTAACATATCAACGCATTTCAATTTTTTTCTAATGTTTGATTTATGCAGGTGCCATCAAAGGCTGGGGAATGCAAACATCTGGACCATAATGATGTCAATACTGATTTGTTTGTAGAAAAATGTATGAGATTTATATAACAAATATATATATATATTTAGGTATTTGCAGTATATGTTTTTATTCTGTACCTTTCCAGATTAGTAAGTAGATATGAGTGATATTATAACAGCTTGTGTTATTGACGTTGCTATTTTAACATACAAAAAAATCATTTATTTGTCAAGATAGTGCAAAATGTTAATAAACATGCTGTTATGATCTCCCGTATCCCATCAAATTTCTATACATAAAAGTATAGTAATCTCAGATTTACATGTAGAGCTGTCAACGTTGCGGGATATTAATACACAATCTGGCAACAACCATGTTGAACCCTCAAAAAATGGCCGCTGACAACCATACAAGTCACCGGTTGCCGTTGAATAGCATGGAATTAAACCTTCTTCAGTGTATATGTTTTGTGAGCAGAACTAAAATAAAGCTACCTTACGACATTACATAATATACACTGAGAACGGCTCGAGTTCAATTTGTACGAGAGAGAAGTGCGTATAGACACATATGTTAGAATATATAGAAGCCGGCTGGACGTTCAAAATAAAACCATTATTTGGGCGTAGAGAATAAACTAACGCATATTTTCAACATGCATCTTAATTCAAGGAACCTAAGATACAAAGCCGGTGCTGTTTATAAAATCACAGGTATATCACCAGCTTAGCGAATGTATAGTCTTAGCTTAGTAAAATATCTGCCTCAGGACAATATCGCAGTTTTATCCCAAATATATAAAAATGTTCCAAAAGAAAGAACATGTTACATCACAATTGCATATGTATGACGCATGTCAAGGTTAAAGTAACTTAAGATCAATCTTCTGTGAACGCTACCTTGAAATATTTAGATAATGACATTTACTGTGAATGTTACATGTTACTGATAAGTTAGATATGCAATTTCTTATATTTGAAATACATTTATGTTTTACATTTGTTACAAATGTGTTTTCATACTAGTCGTAGCAGTAATACTGTATCGTTTACTCAAAAGGTTGAATTGTACAAGTATACACAAAAATATCACAAAATAATACTCCAAAACAAGAATTGTTGCATTTCTATAACAACAACTCCTTGCTTAATGAAACCTTCTCATTTAACCTAATCGACGAAGATTTTGTTTTAAATAGAATCCTCAGTTTTGGCGCTGATAGCCTGAACGTTACCCTGATTTCCTTGTGTTGCCCTCTTATAGCTCCTTATATTACCCATATTATAAATAGTTGTATTAAAAGGTCTTATTTTCCTAAAAGCTGGAGCTGGCCAATGTTCTTCCATTAGCTAAGGTTAACAATCCCAATCCGACAGAATTTGGTCAACTGCGTTCAATCTCGCTTTTACCGACCCTTTCTAAACTTTTGGAAAAGGCAATCGCTATACAAGTTGCTAACTACGTTTTTGCCAACAATATCATCCCCCCTAGACAGTCAGGGTTTACAATCGGGTACAGTTGTGCCACAGCATTAACAGATCTTGTGGATGTTGTCATCAGAGAACAGGTTGCGGGAAATGCTACTGTCTTGGTGTTATTGGACTACACGAAAGCATTTGACATGATTAATCATGAGATACTAGTGGCTAATTTGAAATATATTGGATTAGAGCAGCCGGCCTATGCATTAATAAATTCTTTTTTATCTGAACAGATAGAGCGCGTGACTTTGGACGGGAACATATCAGATGCAGTTACAATTACATCAGGGGTGCCCCAGGGCAGTACTTTGGGTCAATTATTGTATAGCCTATATACTTTTAATTTCATGAAGTCGCTGAGTTATTGTCAATTTCATATTTATGCTGACGACACTCAAATTTATGCCTCTTTTAAATCTGATCTGTCAGAACTTATAACAAACCGACTGAATACCGACTTGAATAGCCTTCTCAAAACCTCTGAAGATCACTTGTTAAAGATAAACCCTAGTAAATCGACGTCTATATTGTTTTGTAGTGATTCCTGCAGAAACGTATTAGAAAATAATATTAAGCTCAAACTAGGGGACAATATAATATCATTTAGGGATTCCGTGAAGGATTTGGGCTTAGTGGTTGACTCTAAACTTAAGTTTAGAGAGCACATTACTCTGTGCCTAAGAAAAGCATATTCAATGTTAAAAATAATTTAACCCCCATATTCATTACCTATTACAAAATACTAAAGCCACGCTTTGCGAAGCTTTAGTGTTGTCCCACTTCAACTTTGCTGTATGGTATATGGCCCATTTCTTGATAGTGTGGAACTAAAACGGGCTCAAAAAGCTCAGAATTCTTGTCTGAGACTGATATTTGGCATAAGCGGTAGACAAAGAGTATCCCACAAACTACCCGAACTGGGATGGTTGAATATGGCTCAGAGGCGTACCTTGCACTCTACTTCCGTTTTTTACAACATTATAAAATATAAAAGCCCTCCTTATCTTCACTTAAAACTTAGTTACCGGACTGATGTACATAATCTAAACATTAGAAGATTGAATTTGCTTACAATACCATCACACAATAAAGATTCAGTTAAGAAATCATTCTCATATCAAATTGCCTTTTTGATAAATAAATTCAAAATTAAAGATTTTTCTCTCTCGGTAGCTTCATTTAAGAGGAACCTTAAAAGTGATTTACTGTCTCAGATATCATAGAAAACACATCTCCTGCTCCCCCTTTTCTCTTCTCTTTCCCCTCGCTTTCTCTTCTCACTCTAAATTTCCATTTCTCTACTTACTATACTTCGCTATATCTTAAGATTGAAACACTATTAATTATCAATGTCTTAATAGCCATTTGTCTTACCATACAATTGTTTAAATTTGTTTTTTTTGGCTCTAGCAGCAGCTTCTTTAAGGGGCAAGCTGATGTAGCCCTTTATCCCCTTAAGGCTTTCTTTTGTTTGTAAACTTTGTATATACTGTTTAATGAGGGTAATACATATTATTATTATCATTATTATTATTATTATTATTATTATTATTATTATTATTATTATTATTATATTAAATGAATTTAATATAAATTAGAAATAATGTTATTCATAAGTTAAAAATGCAATCAAGTGCTTTCAAAAAGTTATGCAAAACATTAAAAAATGTACCATTAATAAAGTACTTTGAAATACTTTTAAATTGGTACAGATATACTGTACTATGTATTTTTCCACAAACATAACATAACATTCAAGACCCATATTTCCACAGTTGTCAAGTAGGAAATATTAATCAAACAAAATATAAGTTATTAGATCATGCATTCGTGTATTTCTTATTGGATTCACAACACCATATAGTATCTTGTAGTATCTTGTTGTGATTCTAGGTGACTCCTGGAAAAAAGAGTAATTTTAGAAGTATTTCAATATTTGTTTAACTGACGAGATGCGATATTATTCACAGATGTTTTTTGTTGTTTATTTATTGCAGAATATGAAGCAGCTTCTAGCTCTTGTCTTGAATCCTATTATAATACTGTTTATATCGGATTTGTCATTTAAGATTGTTAGTGTTTTCATTACTCTTCATCATTAGAGCTCTCTGAGCAAGAAACGAGGAACAAAAATGCCTATAGCATTTCTTTGTATGATCAGGGGCGCCCACCCCCCAATTTTTCTCTGGGGGGGTGGATCGTCGGCAAGAGATAGCTTTATGTGGAAGTTGATTTTCCCTCAAAACTTTTTGAAGAGCGGTGGGTCGCTTTTTTAAAAATTTCCATAACTGTACAAAAACATGCTAAATATGCAATATATTTTAAAATAGCACGCACACAATGAAACTACAAGAATTCCTGAAGTCTGACATCGTAATGACACATCGTGAATTTGTTTTTTCGACTCAGAGCTCTACATAGCTAATAGGCCTCGAATTCTGCTTTGGTGCCGTTTTGAGAAAGATGAATAATAACTTAAAGTATTGTATTAATTGCTGAATCGCACATATAGATAGAAGCCTCTGCTCTTGCACGGTACCGGCAAACAAAACGCGTAAGCTCAAACAAAAAAGCGTAATACTGGAAAAAATTAGGTATGCTCATGTGCAGGTCTTGAGATCTCCGCATCTGTAGCATAACCGGTAATTTGTCACAGTGATTTGTTTACAACAAAGAACACTTATGAAACTGCTATACAACCTTCGTGATGCAACAATGTTCCTTCTGTCATTCTTATTTGTGATATCTGTGATATATTTCAACGGAAGATCAATATATATTTATTTATTTATTTATTTAGCAACATCCAACAGCCATAGCCAATTACAGGATGGATAAACATGAAAATATAAACAAATGCATGTTGTGGATGTATGTAGAGAAAGCTAAAATGCTGCAAAAAAAAACCTCAAAACAGAACTGGGAGGAAAAAAAGCGTTCTAGCTTTACCTACCCAGCACTCAACAATCACACCAGCAAGCATTAACGAAAATAAGCATTAATGTCTCCCAAAGTCGCACAAAACGAAAATATATCTAAAACGCTATTAACTGAATTATAATTACGGCACATTGTATATATATACAACTGACTTCGAAGATGAGTCATTTATTTTAACAGTGAGTAGATCTGATCAAAAGAAATGTTTTTTCCTTTAACATTTTTCTGGTAAAATTAAAGTAACAAAGTTATAGCCCTTTAGAAGTTTGAGTACCGCCCTGTCTCAATAATAATATTATGTGCTCGTGTTTGGCGACAACGGATATACTCCGCCTTATCGGTTCATCGCATCGGAAACAAAAAAGCGAAAGAATTTGAAACGCTGATCACGATGCTTTTATTCAGTCTGTGTCAGTCGGTAACGCGTGAGTGAATAGTGGTGATTGCTGCGTGGCTCAAACGAAATAAAAAATGGCACATATTTATGCGGATCGGTTTCCCAATCGAGTGCAACCAACCCCTCGTGCCTTTGTTAATGTAGTACAACGGGCTCGTGAATCGGGTGACTTAAGACCTCACAGGGGACTGCATGCCGGTGCTCCAAGACCTCACGATCAAATACAGGTCCGCACTGAAATACTTGTCGGGAGGATACTTTATAAAACAAGGTAAAAAAAATTTTTTAATTTTTTTTTATTTTTACACACATATTTTGGTTTATCTTCCTTCTACAATCATTATTTGAAAATTAATGACTCAACTTCAAAGTCACCCTTTATATATATATATATAGGGGAAAACTTAAGTATGTCAGTCCTAGGCCTGGCTAAGTAAAAAGTTAAACTAGTTCGTGACGCTAATCTAGGAATTAAGAAGTTAAGTTGTTCTAAGATGACACTGGAGTCAATAATGCCATGGATGAGCTTGTGAATGAACTTAAGTGAATTCATTTTGCGTCTGCTCTCTAAATTATAAATTTTGTGTCTCGCCATCAACTCACTATGAGGAAAGCCGGGATATATCCCGTCAGCTTTGTATGAGAGGTATTTTAAAAACTTTCTTTGAACGGACTCTAAGCGGTCAATATATATTTGATGATGAGGATACCATACCAGGGACGCATACTCAAGCTTAGATATTACATAAGCATAGTACAGTATTTTCAGTGTAAAGGAGTTGTGGAAATCACAGGTATTTCTTACAATAAAACCATACGCCTTTGATGCAGCCACAACAGCATTTTCAATGTGATAGGAGAAGGAAAGTTTTCTGTCAAATGTGACTCCCAAGTCAATAATTGTATTAGGTCTGTCAAGTTTCCTGTCACCAATACTATATTCATACATCATTACCCCTGTTTTTATATAATATCATAATTTGTAATCAGTTTGTGATAAATTATCTCTTGATTTATAGTATCATTGTCACAAAACGTCAACTCATCACAGTTATACCATAGAACATCTATGCAACTACTACATAGAGTCGCACCGTTCCTTCTATCATGCTTATTTGTGATATCACCGGCACAGGTATTCCGTATCTTGAAAAGTGACATTTTGTCGTTTTTTTGACATTTTATGGGTTTTTTGTGACATAATTTTAGGTTTTTCTACAGATGCCAACTTAGCACTAGGTATTGTACACCTGTTGTGAACTCGCTTTGTAGCTGTACGTGTTGCCTAAACGTCATGATGTTTAAGCTATCAATGTTTGGCTATCATGAGTCTGTGTGCTTCAGAGATGGCATTATTGGAGGTCTAAGCTGTAAGTTGTATACATGGGGGTGTAAGCCATATACAAGGACTTATGCCATGCTTTGAGAGACATCTGATGATGACGTAGTTTAATTTATTTTTTAAATTACTTGTAATGCGAATTGTCAGAGACTCACTGTGAGCGAGAAGTAATTTGATTTAAATATAAAATTGTACCCCGGTAATATCTGTGGTTGTATACGGTAGCTGGAAGGAAACGACAGTGCATAGGTGCATAGTTAGGATTTGTGTGCTAATAATATGTGTTGATAATAATTCCGTTTGTTTTCTTAAATAAAATACACTTACTTGAGGTGTATATAAAGCTAAAGATTAGTTGCGCATCCACGTTTTCTTATTCATTCTGGAAATTACATATGCAAATTTGCTGAATTTCAAAAATGAGAGAGAAAAGAAAATCCCTGGTTGGTGAAGTATATTACAAGTAACAGGTGAGAAAATATACTACAGATAGGAATATCTATGAAACGTAAAAAAGAGACCTCTCTGTAGAAAGGACAACGTAACCCGTCGGGCACAGCTAATAGATATATTTCATTGGCAACATATTCAGTAGAGGAACTGCAGCATATTTGTAATACTGGTTTGTTTTTTGGAAAAAATTTGCAAGATAAACGGTATAGTAAAATAAAAAAATGCATTAAATTATTGGGAAATAATTAAATTTTTATGACTTAAGCAATCAAACACAACAAAAACCAGGAACCCCATCAAAATAATTATCAAAGTAAAAAACTCCAAAAGCGTAAATTTACTTGGGGTGCAGGTAATTCGGAATATACATTATAATCACCTCTTTTAACTATTGTTTACATTTTCTCTAAGAAACTAATAAACATCTCAACTTTGTAACCGTTTTACAGACTTTGGTAATTAATCTGTTTAACAAAATAGCTTATAATTATTAGTTATTGAGTAATCAGTATAAATAATCATAAATCCGTATTTAACCTGAACTTATAGTTTAGTAGTCTCAGTTACTGTTCTTTCAACAATCACAGATATACACACCGGATTCATAAGCACTACAAGCAGCGTGAACCCACAATTGCACATTAAGCACTGTACCTATTCCAAATTATCAACAATGACATCCTAACTTAAAATTCCATGTCACATTTTTGATTCTAAATATATTCCAAAAATCAAAAATAAATTGTAAACTATCAAGAACAGATAACAGTTCAAATAATTGCAATGTAGATTTTACATATCGTAGTAAGTGATTTGCATTCTTACCGAAAAAGTTTTCAAAGTAGACGTTTCGTTCCCGTGTGGCTGGTAGCGGGAAATGTCAAGATAATAATAATAATAATAAACGTCTCTATTCAGTAATATATACAATACATGTGTAGGTATGCACACATATATACATACATATATACATATATACACATACATATACATATATATATATATATATATATATATTGTATAAAGTGCAACTATAGAGGCGAAGTTTAGCAATATGCTACTCTAACACTTATCCACTAAAGTTAAATATTATGTTGTTAACAGTTAACAAAAAAAAAAAATGCAAAATATATATAACAATTCATTTATAACCTATATGAGAAGTGGAAAATGAGATATTTTGTGTGCACATACTGCTACTCTAAAAAGATCTATGAAATATTGAGGGAAAAGTTAATCGTTCAAATAACTCAACTTAACATTGTAGCGGAAACGTGGTAAACTCATGGTCTTAAATTTACTGTCCAAAGAATTGATGCCGTCCTGTTTTTAGTACTTGTGGTTTCGTGTGATTTACGACAGTATATTATTATTCACGGCAAAAAATACAGATGACGTTTGCATTTATTTAGATAACCAACAAAAAAAAAAAAGATTACCAAGTATTCCAAGTTACCTGCAGTATTCCAAATATGCTGCACTTCATATAATAATTTTCTCACATAGCAAATATCACTGATTTTATACACATAATCATCCAGATGTGATCTTGCTACTCAACCAACTTTCTTTCTTTCACATCTTCTCAGAGATAAACAGTACAGACTGCTCGGCTTTCTGCCACCAACAATCCATGTGGTGTCATTGAGTTATTCCTCCATAGATGGACGCTTTTGATGGCGCTCACAGCGATCATAGTGAGCAAACGTGCAATGAACCTTTGCACACTAAAAACTGCCTAGTCTGCGAGATGGTATTTTGTCGGTTTTTTTACGTTTTTTTTTTGTTTCTTACATGATACCCCTGCCGATGTCACATGGAATAGATTGGTTACCTGGGATATTTCTGGCACATGTGCCGGCAAATGACAAGGCTACATGTTGTAATGGAACCTAACCTTTATGGTGATAAAGGATTGTTTAGGCACTCAATAATACAAATACCTATTGTTGAAACCTATAAATTCATTATCGCCCTCATTTACCCAACACCCTATCATAAAACTCCGCACCCACAATGGGTTCCCCTCTAACCAACCATCGATTATGGCCCAACACCCGACATGGTTCCGCTCGCGACCATCAGTCGCGCTTTGCCCGTTAAGCGCGTGGTCGCTACGCATTTCGCTCTTCAACTGCCTTACCACGCGACCCGCGATCTTCAAATGTTTTAATCTACGCCCGATCGATGCGACAGTTTTCGTTTTTCGATCGATAGCTGCGAAAGTTCGTCTCGGTAGTGGTGACTTTAACGATGGACTATGACTGTAGGGTTAGATTTTTAATAATTTGATCGATTTTAACCGATTCAAAATGAGATGGATGAGTGTATGATCTCCGATCAATCCGTTCTCATTAGAGATCGAAATAGAAGTACGATGAAGAACAAGAGGGTGTTACAGATTATTTGTGTGGTATGTTTGATAGTGTACGCTGGAATGTTAGTGAGCCAAATTGTTGGGAGGAAGAGTAGAAGGCCGAGGGGTAACCAACAGGTGGGTAGCTTTTTATGTAGCGCAAAATATAAAAAATATAAGTATAAATTAATGTAGGTAACACTGAAGCTTATCAACATCAGAATTGAATTGAGAGTGGTAGCCGAAACGTCGTCAGTAACCAGTGTTTAAATCATAATTAAAAATTGGTGAATGTTTTGCACATTTTTGATTTTGGTCGGCCGCCCAGGTTGGACGTAGGTTAGGAGTTACATTAATCGGCTTATGCTTTATCGTCAATCACAGTAGGGTCTCAAAAATATAAATCCCCGTATAAGAAGCTTCTCGAATGATTATGTCTGTAGCCCTCTAAACGCAATCCCGCGCTGTTATCTTCAAACAGGTGAACCATTGGAACGGATTCCAAACAACGGGGACAATGAGTTGAAAAAGTGAATGAAGATAAAAAAATGGCGCCAAGTACGTTAACTTTTACACTTCACATGCAATGCTGTCATCTCATAAACTACTATGTTTGGTAGAAGTTCCCCCGAGAAAAAAGATTATAGCTAGGAACATGTACCTAGAATAAAAAAATAAATGGATCAATTCAGTTCAATATGCCCATACAATCAGTCCATAGTCCACATCATTTTGACAATGTTGCGATACACAAACTTTTCTACCCTACCGAAAGTACCACATGGCTATTATGTAAAAAACCTTAAAAAAACGTAAAAAAATAACCGACGAAATGTCATCTTGCAGACTAGGTAGTTTTTAGGAAACAATCATTCCGCGTTTGCTCACTAGGATCGTTGTAAGCGTCCATCTATGGAGGAGTGGCTCAACGACGCGCATTGGTGGTTGCATATGTTTTGTGAAGCCGACTAGTCTGTAGAGACTAAGATTAATATTACTAATAACATGACAGATTCATTAAAATTCAGCAATTTTCATTCTGATTCTTAGCACTCCTAAATTCTGCTCAAGATCTTCATCCTCACTTTAATCTGTTCCGAAGTAAACTTCGTCACCCATTTTTGAATGTGTTTAATATCCGGCACAATAAGCCGCTGAGATTTAGGCTTGATATAGAACAAGATTGAAAAGTTAAAAAAGGCACAAAATGGTAGCCACAAAACCCAACTTCTTAGCTATGGAATTCGGAAATTGTTGGAATAGAGAACTGTCATTTACGGCGTTAGTTCAGTTTTATGTTGGAATGGTAATTTCGATTTGAGCATGCCCTGGTCAGCTTAGAACTCGTTCGATTATTTTCCGGAACAAAGCTTTTATTCTTCCTCAATTCGATGGAATAAGGAAGGAATGGCCTGTGGATTCAATTAATTCAGCAAGATAGTTTCCACATACGACGCGTCGTATGGTTAGATATATCCATCCATTATTATGGACCCATAATCGCTTTTAAGCAAGGTGAACAAAAATGGACAAACTTGGTTTTTAGGAACCCACAAGGGTAATAAGGTACCTGACTTTATTTCGAGAAGTTTAAAGTTAAAAATGTTATGTAAATCCTGAAATCACGATACTTGCTTAATTTCTAATGAAATGCAATAATCGTTTTCCATTATGAGAAAGAAAGATTGAAATTGTTTTTATTAAAATCTTTCTTAGGTACTTTATTGCCCCAAGCCCTTTAATTATGACCGAACTCCATGCGTCCTATACGTACTTTGTTTTTAGTTATCAGATCTACGTATTATTTTTGTACTAGCAAAAACATCGCAAATGCTTTTTCGTGGCAGGACGATTACCCTTTTTCTCCTTTATCGATCGCAAGTGGTCGGCACAATCGGCATCAAACATTCAATTGTTATTCACCTGTGAAATTGAACATTTGCATTTTGTGTGATTACCAGCTTGTGCCGCATATTAATCAGCTGTGCCCCGTACGTGTTTTTACTTCCAAACTGTCTGATGGCGAAGAAAAATACGGAATATCGAAAGGTGATGAAAGCATTGTAAAGCTTTGTATACGTACAAATACAACTTGTATTGAGATATATTCCTAAAATGCCTCTCTCCTTGGCGATAATATACTTCTTATGCCAGTGACTCGATAATCTAGTTGTAAAAACGAGGTTTTGATATTAATTTATACAGGGTATTCTAGAACAATAATTTCTCGAACGTGCATTACAGAGCAATACAGATCTTTTGAATAATACTGTGTAAATTAACGAAATTTTGACAGCGTTCATGCAAAACAATTAACTCATTCAAATCGGAGCCTTACGTAATATTGCTTTTTTACTTCCCAGGCCTACTGGTTGTAAACGCGAAAAATAAGATATTATGCTTTTTAGGTATCTATTATTTATGACTTGTATGTATATCACAAAAAACTTTGTCCCTTATTTCCGTCAGAAACTATTACACAAGGTTACTGCTATGCCAAGGATGCAAAAGCTTTGTATTTTTTGAAGGTTGGTAAAAAAAACAAACACCGAAAAATGAAAATTGCTCAAGCTTTTTTTGAAATTTCATACGCTGTATGAACTGAAATGTAGAGTCAGCTTATTTGACGCTATTTTTTACAATATATATCAAGAATGATATTTTTGGAAGGCCAATCCTTTTGCCGAAAAAAAAAATGGTATCCTTGAAAAATGGACGGTTTTTGAGAAAAAGAGTTTCTGTAGTGCTCCTACAGATCCTAGTACTTGAAAGATATCCATAAGATGAATAAATCACCTGAAAATTCAAGTTTTTTTCGGACCACTGATTAGGAATCTGCTAAAAGAATATTTTTAAAATGGTGAAAAGATAATATTGGATCCAGCATCGTCATCGTTAAAACTACCCAAAAAAGACTGTTTCTCTCAGCCTCAAATTTGTTGACCACACCTTACTCTTACAGTAATTAGATGTATCAAAACGTACAAAATCATGGTGTGGGAGATTTGAAAAACCTTCATCTATTCAAAAATATAGTATTTATCTCTAAAAATGATTGAAAAAAATGTCGAAATCCATGGCCGCCCGCAGGAATTTTTCTCAGGGCAGCAGGGGCGATCATCGGCAAGACTTGTGACATGTGACCTGCCCCCAAAAACTTTTGAAGAGCTGGGGTAGCAAATTTTCTCAGAAGGAGCCGACTAAAAATCCCAAAATTGTGCACATAATCATGCTAACCGAATTCTTAGGGGGAACTACGGCCTCTCCCTGGCAAACCCTTACGGGCGCCTTTGTCGACATCCTTAGAAACTTAAGGTTCTTTCCAGCAATTATAGCCTGACTCTCCCTAACGGTGATTTATGTACTCGTACAGTGGATCAGATCAGTTCATCATATGTTCGTTATAGAGGACATGATGACCATACATTTGATTTGATGATTGATGTATCCGACAGTGTTGTTGGAACTGACTATGAGAAAATCATGTTCGAGGTTGTTTAGATGTTTTATATACATTAAAATACTTATAATTTCATTACCAAGAGATATAATTTGGTGCATCATTTTAGTTCTGTTTTGCCTACCCTAGATAGATACGCCCCTGGTTACTACTGTTCACCCTTTAAAGGCTTTGTGCTCAGGATACACACTTCTGAATTAAACGTTTCAACCATCAACTACTGTAAAAAAGACGAAAAGCACCGGCCAAATAAAGAAGAAGAGTAGCACGCAAGCCTTTAGGCACCGAGTTGGCCCAAACGAATTCTTTTAAAATGGCCACATCGGAAGCTTCTGCAACTGACACGAGTTTTACCGGATTTTAATTTCGATCGATTACACGAGAAGATATAAATATACAGTGCTTTTCAGAAAAAACCTCCCCCACTGATTTTTTGAAGGGTCAGGTTCCTACAATTATAAATAGGTCGCCTTTATCTCCATTTTGAGGTTATGTTACAAATATCTATTTGCATCAAATTGTTCATACTTTTGATTTATATCGTCTGCTATATCTGGCTCAAATTTCCTACAATTGAAAAAGAAAACATAGCTTCACAATAGGAGAGAGCTGACGCTAACACAGAACAGTAGAAATCTAGAAATACCCCAGCCTCTCTCAAGGAGAGAAACTACTATGAAAGTCAAGGAGGCCATAAAGGCGTCCTACAATTCTAGGATATCTTGTTTTATATATAAAATACTAACTTTCAAAATGTCGGACTGGTAGGCCGTCAAATTTGCGTATAACTCAAAAATTAATCATCAAAATGTTATAGAATGTTATATCTATCTTCTTCTTTTAGAAGGCTCTCTGAATGAGCATTAAAATAAGGGTTTAAAAAAAATGATACCTTTCGACTGTTTTTTTGATGAGATGTTCCATATTTTATTACATATATGCAGCATAGACCTTTCCAAGAGAAGAAGATTGATTTAATATATACTAAGTGACATATAAATCCGAATACCCAGTTTAAATGGTTTTATTTTAATAAAAGTTGGTGAATGTATTTATCTTACTGTAAATAACAAGTGAAACAATTTTCAGCCTTATCAGCTGGACATTCCGGTTTTTATGCTGCTTTTTTTTAATTCACTAACGCTCTAAAAATGAATATATCAGCCGCAGTAAAGAATCAACGTTGGCGAATTTTGGTTCTTGACATCCTTTACGATCGGTTACGATGCCTAAAGTACGGAGACCTGTACGATTTCGTCAACTTAGTGAATTTGATAGGGGCCGTATAGTGGGACTTCGGGAAGCTGGACTTTCTTTTCGGGCAATTGCAGTCGAGTGCAAAGAGCAAGGGGGCACTGGACGCCGCCGTAGAACAACAGACCGTGAAGATCGCCGCCTAAGATTATTGGCCTTAAGGGACCGTTTCTCCACTACCAGGTCCATTGCAAATGAATGGTTTGCAGAACACGGAAGACCTATTGGCATGCGAAGTGTTTATCGACGAATGAGAAGTTTTGGCTTGTTTTCATACCGGCCACACCGGGTCCTCCCTTTAACTCGAGAACACCGACGTAATCGCCTTGAGTGGTGCAGACAACGGTCACTCTGGGATCAGGAATGGAACAGTATTGTCTTTAGTGACGAGTCTCGATTTTGTTTAGGCATGCACGATGGTCGTGCCAGGGTTAGAAGACGACGTGGTGAAAGGAGGAATCCACAGTTTTTTGTTGAAAGACATGTTCATCACACTGTTGGAGTTATGGTTTGGGGTGCTATAGCTTATGGTTCCAGGTCACCTTTAATCTTCATCAGAGGTAACATGAACGCGCAGCGTTATATCCACGAAGTTCTAGAACCCCATCTTTTACCCTATCTTGACACCGTAGCAGATCCAACTTTCCAACAAGATAATGCCCGACCACATGTTGCAAGAGTCACAATAGACTTCTTTCAACATAAAGATGTCACTTTGTTACCATGGCCACCAAGATCTGAGCACGTGTGGGATATGATGGGTAGGAGATTGCTCAATTTGCAACGTCCTCCTCAGACTCTAGAAGCACTTCGAGAGGAGTTGGTGGTTGCCTGGAATGAGATACCACAGGAGGACATTGACCACCTGATCAGAAGCATGCTTAGGCGCGTTGGAGAATGCGTAGCACATCAGGGTGCATCCACACATTATTAAAGGTCAAAGGGCTTTAAAGCAGTGCAATCATTTTGAAATTTTTATTATTTACTTATTATGCTTCATTAAGTACTTATTATACAAAATTTTATTAAAATAAAACCATTTAAACTGGGTGTTCGGATTTATATGTCACTTAGTATATTATGGCGTTTTGATGATTGGTTGTTGAATTATCAGCGAATCAATGTTCAAAAACGCTCAACTGTGACAGTCTACCAGACTGCCAGTTTAAAAGATAAACCTTATTTCGCGAGTATCCATCACGCTTTGACGTCTACTGAGGTGAACACCTGATCAGCAAGTGACATTTTTGTGTTAGTCTGCGACGTTGGCAATAATGAATCGGGTGTAAATCCAGTAAAACTGGTTTTAAAAGTTTTCTAAATAAAACAGCTATTAGCAAGTACAAAATGAATCTGTAGATTACAAAAAACAAAAACGAAATATAGCTCTGCCTGCCTCTGGCATTGACAGATCCGTCAGAATTACGTGTTTTTTTGCCGATATGGGGAATTTTGAAATATTACTAGATAATCAGCTGTCATTCTACCGTGATGGATACTCGTGAAATAGGGTATAGTAATTTTATATTTTAGGGTTATAAAGTATTCTAGAGAAGCTTCCAAATGAGGTATCACGTGACCTCTCATTCCATTTAAAAACGTTCCAAGCCGCCATCGTGAATTTTTTTACTATCAATTCTGCTGTAAAACATAGCATCCATCAGTTATTATCATTTTGAATTTTAGCTGCCAAATTTGAACTGTTAAAAAATAACTAGAGGGCGACTTTTCGGGAAAGCACTGATGTAACATATTATGTTATATTGACAATCCATTTCTAATACTTTACCAAAAAGATTATAAGTTCAAGTTGGAAGCATAGCTCCCAAATGACAGATTTCTTTTCATGTTAATGACAACTCTTAATAAAAAAGTGTTCTTGTTCATGCTACAAGAAAATTGAGCACAAGCTAGGAGCTTAATAATTTCCGAAGCATCTTACATTTTTTTGAGGTTGTAGTCTCTCTATAGTGACTGATAAAAATCCTCTTCGATACGGTAGTCAGTCTTCAGTCATTATGAAGACTCTACTCGAATTCAAAGGGCTCATTGTTAATTCACTTTTATTTCTTGCCGCAAAAAATGAAACTGTTGAAGTCCGAGGGCTATACAGGGTTATCCAAATTAAGTGTCCACCATTAGTAACTTTGTTATTAGTGAAAATACAAAGTTGTTTGAATTAGCAAACTAGTAGCATTTTTAACGCTGGTAAAAATGAGAAATAAAAAAAAACAATTGAGAGTCGTTATTTTGATTTTTTTCAGTAAAATAACATTTTTTTAAATGGAAACCCCTGTATATTATATTTTTTTCTGTTAAAGCATCAAATTTTAAACAAAAAAGCTTACAATAACTTTTCTCCTAGGTTACAAATTGTTGAAGTTATGGCCTCCAATCTGAAACAATTAAATTGTATCGACAAACTTTATTTTCAACATCAACTTATAATCTTACAAAATACAATAACAATTTTTTTTAAAGAAGATGCTCGAAAACACCACCTTGTTCTTCAATACATTTTTGGGCACGTTTTTCAACTGCTCGAACTGTCTTAAGTATGGTCCTACCATCTATCTGGGTTATCTTTTCCCTAACTGCAGTCTTTAACGCGTCAAGGTTATCGTACCTTCGCTTGTAAATTTGGTTCTTTAAGTAACCCCACAAGAAGTAATCAAGTGGGTTTAGATCTGGTGATCTGGGAGGCCACTGTATTGGGCCATTTGTTCCTATCCACTGATCATTAAAAGTAGTACTTAGAAAATGATAAGTACCTCTGGAGTTGTGGGCAGGTGCGCCATCTTGCTGAAAATGCAGATGATGTCTACTTATAAGATCCAATTCGTCTAAGAAATTAGTCAGAATTTCTGACATAAATTCCACATATCTTTTACCAGTTAGGGTTCCCTCATAAAAGAACGGGCCAACAATTTTTGAACCAATTATACCGCACCAAACGTTGAAACTGAAACGGACTTGTGGGCCTCTTGGATGTACTAACAAAAGATTTTCTCTTGACCAATAATGGTGGTTTTTTCTATTAAACATTCCAGAATTTGAAAAATTTGATTCATCTGTCCATAAAAGGTAACGAAAGTTATTTACATTTTGGCGACAGAAGCTAAGATACCAATGGCAAAAAACAAGTCTTCTCTCTGGATCCCCTGCCAAAAGCGTTTGAACTGGTCGGTACTTATACGGAATAAATTTGTATTTTTTTAAAATCCTTTGAACAGTACCATAACTGAAATTAGAGTCCTTGAGAATATCTGCTATTGAATTCTCATGATAAGCTTCAAAATATCCAATAACTGCAATTTCCGTGGCCTCGCTTATTATGAATTCTTTTTTTGCCCTTGTTTTAGCAAAAACATTTTCGTTGCCCCTAAATTTTCGATAAAGTCTCAGAAAATATCGTTCATACGGTTGAATGCGAGCGGGATATAATTCACTGTAGTATTCTCTTGCTCTCAAGGAGGATTTTCTGCACACTAAATAGCATTCTAACATATCACACTTTTCTTCATGGGAGAACATTTTTCTTTAAATTAATGACACAATAAAGCTTATAAACAAGTATTTACACTAATGTTTGACATTATTTGATTTTATCATTGTTTTCCAAAGCCTTCTAGTTGCGAGTATGTCCAGTTTAACAATTTGTCGCTTATCTTAATGCTGTCAAATCGCGAACGCCATGTTGTTTTCATAGCCGTCTTAATATTATAATACTGCAAATAATTAAAAATATTTATCGTTATTTTGACTTTATTTTTGACTTTAGCGGAAAAGTCATTATGAACTTTTTTGTTTAAAATTTGATGCTTTAACAGAAAAAAATATAATATACAGGGGTTTCCATTTAAAAAAATGTTATTTTACTGAAAAAAATCAAAATAACGACTCTCAATTGTTTTTTTTTATTTCTCATTTTTACCAGCGTTAAAAATGCTACTAGTTTGCTAATTCAAACAACTTTGTATTTTCACTAATAACAAAGTTACTAATGGTGGACACTTAATTTGGATAACCCTGAATATCGATTGACGGTGATAGCTTATTCCATTTTTTGAAATCTTTTTTTTTGCAGTCGATGCCAATAATAGACATCCCCATAGAGAGCTATCGCTTCGATCGTAACCTGGCCGAAGACCGATCACCCCACGAAAACGAGATCATCCCCGAGGGGTTCACCAGTGAAATATCTACCGCCACTGCGACTGTCAAACCACCGACTACGACATTGGATGACGTTTTCATCAGTGTCAAGACTACTAAGAATTATCATCGGAAGCGATTGCCGATCATATTGAAGACTTGGTTTCAGTTGGCTAGGAAACAGGTACGATCTTTAGAAAACGTAATTCTTTAAGAAGGGCAGTCATATTGGGACACAGAAATACTCAAAAGCTTTTTAGCACTTACGACAAGAAGGGCCCGAATACCCCGTAGGTGGATGTTTCCGACTTGTAACTTGCGGTAGTTATAGAGGGCGGCCCAACCGTGTTGCGTTGCCTATTGAATATATTAGAATGCATTTTTAAAATGTATTTGATTTTTACCTATCGTAATTTTTTGCTTCATACTTTAAATGCCTTTTTAAAATAAGAAAATTGATAAGACAATCCCCTGTATCTCCGCCACTGGTGTACATTAACTATAACTAGGTTTATGCTGAATTTCATCGATATTCCTTGGTGAGAATAGGTATAGTTACTATTGCTGAATATCTGAACAGTGTCACAAGTAGTAAAATGTGTACAGGCTCATTAATTAATGTAGCCAAACAAATACTGTATTCCGGCGTCCAAAGACTGATCTGAAATATACTAGCGCCATCTTTGTGGCAACAGCAGAACCAAATTAATGCTCTTAATTCATTTCAAAGTAGAATGCTAAATTCATTTTTGAGTTGTGCAACCACTGGCTCAGGAGAGCCTTGAGGTTGAAGCCTACAGAAAAATACGTTTTTGCAAGCTTTTGTTCAATTTGACCTGTTTATTAGTGTGGGACAAAACTTGAAACTGAATTTTCAACTAGTTAACCTCAACCAATTGAGCTGAAATTTTGTGCACACGTTTGGTTTGCGTAGTAATACAAATTGAATTAATTGCCGCCATTTTACATCCAATATGGCGGAGGCTACAATGCTAAGCCCCATGATATGGATATCAAATGAAACGGCTTGATGAGAAAAAGCACATTAAGCAAAGTGACGTCAATCTAAATTCAATATGGCGGCCGCCGTAAAACGGCGATTTACATTTTTAATAGTCACCCTTAGGGCTCTATGAGAAAATTTTAATAAGCAAAGTGACGTCATCCTATATCCAATATAGCGACCGCCACAAAATCGCGTTTATGATTATCATAGCCATTCTTATGATATAGGATTCAAATTAAAGGGCTCTATGAGAGAAACATAACCAACGTGACGTCATTTTAAATCCAATATGGCGGCCATCGCAAAATTTCCATAGTTACCTGTATACTCCGGGTATCAAATGAAAGGTCTTGATGAGGGAAACATAATAAACAAAGAGACGTCATTATTAATTCAATATGATGGCAGCCACTAAGTGGCGATTTATAATTTTCATGGTGACCGCTATCATATGGGTACTAAATGAAAGGGCTTAACGATATAAACACAATAAGTAAATAACGTCATTCTAAATTCGATATGGTGATCGCCGAAAAATATCGATTTATCATTACCCTGTAGGTCTAAATTTTATAATACAAATCAAGTAAGAATTTTCATGAAGTCCTATTAGTAAAATGTATGAAAATTATATAGGGATTACTAAACTAGTTAATTCACATCATGAATACTATAAAGTAAAAAATAAGTAAGATACATTTTTAAAAGCAAGCTTTTATTTAAACGATACTAAAGCTCCTTCATCTCAGCTTTTCAAATAAAAGCGTGTTGTTTTGACTATAGCGTTGAAAAAGAGTATAACACGCTTTTATTTAAAAACTTCAGACGGAGCTTAATTATCGCCTAAATGTTTCCAGTCGGAAAAAAATATGTTTAAATGTTTAGATCATTTTATGAACAGCTAAATAAAAGCTTGTTTTTAAAAATGTATTTTTTTATTTTATTCATTCCTTATACATAATAGTACAGTGAGACAGACCCCTCACTTAAAGGCTGCATCCGCCTTCACCCCCCCTAGAACTGTTTTCTGTATACGCCAGTGTCTGCTGCTATCTTATAGATGGCGTTAGCGTATTTCAGATCACCGTTACCTCCCGGAGGAAGTATTGTAGTATTGTAATCGCGAAAAATTAAGAAAATGAGTTATGTTATACATATATGACATGTACACCACAAAAAATCATATCACTCATTTCCGTTAGTCTGTCTGTGTGTCTGTCGGTCTCTCGGTAAGTCAGTCTGACTGTCCGCTAATCATTGGCCCAACTTTAACATGGAAAGTAATGGAAAGTACTGACCGGAATTTGATTTTTACACAAGGTTGCTACCATGCTAAGGACGAAAAAGCAAAAGCTAATTTTTTAAAATCGGTCCAGTGGCGGAGAAAACATCCAAACGCAAAGAAAATAAAAATCGCTCAAACTGGGACGTTTCAGAGGATCTTGATCATTTTTGAAAAATTGAGGGGTGGGGAGCTGTAGTCCCAACCTCAGTAGTTTCTTGCACCTATTAGACATATTTCATCCAGCATAGATTCCCCCTACATTTTCGCTTAAAACAGAATGACAGAGAAATGCTTTAGATACGCGTGACTGCTTCTGTCTGAGATCACCGGTGAGCGTGCCAGTCATCGTAAGTGTTCTAGCTTTTCTGCCTGGTCTGATGCGTTATGCCGTGAGCTATCTGGGAAAGGAGATGTTACCAGGTGGACTACCGTTAGGACAGGAAAATAATTTGTGGACAAATTTTGTGGGTCAGTTTGAGTGACTTGATCTTTTCAATTTCTCTTTAACATATGTATGTATGTTCGTAACTAATTTTTTTCTAGGAGGTCTAACTTGTACTGAACACAACCGTTTATGAACCTATGACGGCCTTGCTTGGCAAGTGCAGTTGACGCCATTTTTTGACACCTTAATATGGTTGGCTATTTTTATATCTTAATCAATGACAGCTTGCCGGTGTGTTCTACATAGTGCTCATTGAAACAATCATGGGTTAAGCATAGACAAATATATTTTTTACATCATAAGTGTCGTCAGACAAAAAAAGATACAATCAGTGACCAATCATAAGTTGTTTAAGGCTTCTACGTCTGCGTTAATCAGACTTTTGCCCTTGGATCCCGAATCGCATCCCTTGGAAGTTCCCTTGCCGTCATTACCGGATTCTTTGCCATTCAAAAGTTTTACGGTAGCGTCAACAAGTCCACAGGATGTGGCCTGAAAAAATATGGTAGAATAATAGAAAAATTGCATATTATTTGGTTTTGGAAGGGACCATTCTAAATCGCAAACAAAATTTTCGAAAATAAATGTCTCATTAGCAGCAAATGCACGTGAACCTCCTTAACTAACAAAAACTGTTCATATGGCAGTTTGAAACGTCAGTAAAGTTTTCTGCGTTAGGTTAAGGAGACTATTCTACAAGATTAGCTCACGAAGCTATGTAAGACTAAGTGTTAAGCGTGAGCGTAATGTTCTGCCTTGATTTATTTCTATAAATTTGAAGTGGAAAACTTGCTTTCCAAAGTTCAAACATAAAGAGCTGTAAGCTGTAACTTAATAAGTTCTAGCTTGACGTGATGAGTCTTTCTATGTCTCATTTTTAGATTGAGACCCCGGATCTGCCATAGATGTTCCTAAGTAACCTTTATTATCCGACATCGACAGATTATAATAATTGATCACCTTCTAGTTGTATCCTAAATAAAATGTAATGCTACTGGCTAATTCCTTTTGCGGGAAATTTTGAGAACTGATGTATATTTGAACGTACGAATTTCAAATACGCGTTTTTTCAACAACACTAGCAATTAATCGGATAAACTGCATCATACGTGAAGAATCAACGTAAACAATCCAGTTTTTGCAATTAAAAATGCAATTTCTTGTACGTAAAAATACCACGTTTGTTACTGTTTCCGGTCGAGTGATCCTATAGGTTTCACATGCTTTCAAAACTTAACTCTCCAATAAATTTCTTTTCTATAGTTCTGTGATACATTAGGACACAAAGGAAACGTTTTTGATAGAAGCTTGAATATAGCGATAAGTATTATGATATTGAATTTTTTATAATTTTAAAGTTCTAGGATTTTTTCTTAAAAATGTGAAATATATGGTAACTCAAATTGATCGAATTTTTATATCATTCTGAATCTAGACCTATAGAACATTTTGTAAAATAAACTCAAAATTAATTTTCAAATATCATTTTTACTTACCTGCATGAAAGTGAAGATGAGGAAGATAGCCAAGAAGACGCTGAAGAATTTCATGGTGAAGGGTCGTGTTTGCTAATTGTTGCTGCTTTGACTCGAAGACTCACTGAATAGTTGTATGCCAATGTTGGAAAATTCTCCTTATTTATACTGCCTAATGTCAATACTGCATTGGACTCACCTTGCGCCTAATCTCATACGAAATATTTACATGTAGGTTATTCAAATATACAACACATTACCGCTTTATTACAAATCAATTGCACAAAAACTGACAATAACATCTGAAACTTATTCTTAGGTTTTCATGTTAATAATCCCACATGTTCGTCTGGCCAATCGTAACCACATACATATTTTTAAAATTCTTTGATGAACGCAACATTTCGGTCCCAACAATGACGTTCAATTGACATTTATCGAATACAATTTTATTTGTCTTCCAGGTGACACTTTGTTTTTTATTTTCAGATTCCTTAGCAGAGCGCTGGGTTTGTGAATTGTTACAGAGTGAACTTTGTACTACCCTGTAACATCTTTAGCGTTCGTAATTGTTTGACGTACCTTGGGAATAAGAATATTGCCACTTGCCATTCTTATGGTTTATTGTTTGCTTTATTTGGTTATTAAAAAGTGCTCAAAATAAGCAGAATACATATATATATATATTTTTTTCACGATAAATGGGCTATGTCGTATCCATAGCGTTCTTATAATAAAAACTTGTCACAGAAAGCATGGTTAGAAATTAGTAGGCTGTGATCAAGTGACATTACAAGTTTCAGTAATAATTTAGGCGTTCTAAAAATAAGTTTCACAGTATTCCAGCGTAAAATTACATCTCTCAATCTACATACCATTACTGTGTACGGTTTTACATTACCAAGTGATATAGGTGTACAAACGCACTCATTATTTTAGTATCTTTCAGAAGTGTCATCTGGAAGACAGAGGGAATTCAAGGATTCCCATCATCTCGAAAGAATTGATGAATGAATTTCTTTAAAGAAGAAATGGTGAATATGGTGTTCGTTTTTTAGAAAATCTGTGGCTAATGGAATTTTATCCAAAGCCAACCCCCCCCCCTACATATATACATACATAGTGCTCGTTTTGGGCGAAGCCCAAAGAAATAGTCTCCTAGCATCTCGCATTTATACGCAACGGTACCCTAATATGCGACATCCAAGGCCGGAAACATTTTCCACTCTACGAGCACGTTTTGAATCAAGTGGAGCAGTGGAATATAGTAAAAAATGTATAAATAATCCAAGTGTCACCATTGAGGCGAATCAGTTGGAGGTTCTATTAAAGTTGCAGGAAAATCCCCATTTAAGTGCACGGCAAGTTGGAGCTGAAACTGCTATATGCAGAACTTCTGTCCAAAGGAATATTCACAAGCATAGGTACCATCCATATCACCTATGCTTGCATCAAGGCCTTCGTGCCCCGGCTTCCCGCAGCTCAAATGGAGTTTAGTAGAATAATGCTAAATAAAGTGAGTAAAGGCACTACTTTCCTGGATAAGGTTCTTATTAGCGATGAGGCAACTTTTAACAGCATAGGGGTGTTGTCAACAGGCATAACATGCACTATTATGCGACGGAAAACCCTTACTGGGTTAGGCAAATAGATTTCCAAAATAAATGGAGCTTGAATGTTTGGGGAGGAGTTATTGTCAGACAAGCTATCAAGCCTTTCTTTTTCGACAACAGATTAACAGGTACAGAATACTTGAATTTTTTGATTGAGCATTTGCCTTTGCTTTTGGAGGATGTCAACCTGCAAACTCGGATGCATATGTACTTCCAACATGACGGCGCACCTGCACATTATCATAATCGTGTGCCTAACTATTTCTACACCTGGAGTAGCAATCGTTGGATCATGGTCATGATGGGCCTATATCTTGGCCTCCTAGTTCACCAGATATAACACCGATGGACTTCTTTCTATGGGGCTACGTTAAGGTTTATAGATATCCACCATCTACCCCGAAAAATATGAAGGAAAGGATTGAGGTTGCTTTTCTGAACATAAAGGGACACATGCTGAGGGATGTGCAACGGTCATTTATCCAAAGACTTCGGCTTTGTATTTAACATGGTGGAGATATTTTGGAGCAGTTTTTGTAGATTAGGACTTGAGTAGTGATAGTTGTTTGTTTATGTCGTTGTTATAGTTGTTTTTCTCTATTACGCTTGAAGCTGATTTATAGTGTTCCAATTGTTATTAGTTTTTACGTCAAATCTGTACTCTTAGTGGCAATATGGAACTAGCCCACTGTTTGTCTTTTGTTTCCATGTATGATGTGATTTTTTTCCTTAATTTTGGTGTGTTGTTCTATTAAAAGTTTAATAACACAAAATCTAGTGATTTTATCTGAGTCAAACCGGCTACAAAAAAAAGCTTTTAAAAATCGAATCCAAACTTGCACAAATATGCAGGTTGATGCATTTGACATTTTGGAGAAAAAGTACAATTCGCGTTTTTGACCACCCTGTATGAACAAAAATGAAAATTCGAAAGAGTAACAAATAAGATAAAAGCTGAGGAGTTTTCTTTGATAAAAATTCAGCACTCCAAATTTCAAAATGGTGGATTGAGGGGTTGCCGAAGTGGACGGTTTTTCTGGACAGAACACCTTACATCTCAGTAGCTAATTAGCAAATTCCCATAGTATGTCATATCAATCTTCTTGCTTTTGAATCGGTTTATCCAAATATGCAATAAAATTTGAAGCATTCCATTTAAAAAATCACAACTCGCCATTCACTCTCCTGATGTCTTGACTGTGTGTCGTAGTCATAAACCCACGTCTTGTCTCCAGTAATGATGCGTTTGATAAATGTTGGACCAGAATCAGCCATGAAAATCATGTCTTTTGCGATATCAACACGATCATTTTGAGGCATGAAATTCAAGTCTTTTGGCACCAACTTGGCTGCAACCCAAATCGTTGACCAAAGTGATTTGAATAGATTCATAAGCAATGCTCAAGTTATCTGCCATCTCTCTGATAGTTGGCGGTTGGTGGTCAACATTTTCTTCACTTTGTCAACGTTTTCTTCTGTTTTCGATGTCGATGGCCTGCCGCTGCGCTCATCATCGGCGGTGGATTAACGATCTTCTGTGACCCGTCGAAAATGGCTGTTTCGTTGCCGAAGCATTTTCCTAGCATTTCCAAAGTTTGCGTACCGTTGATATTGTTTTTTACACAAATATAATGCAAACGCGTTGTTGTTCATTCAGATCCATTGTAAAAGTCCTAATAAATCGTGAACAGCTCTAAGGCACATGTATTCAACTCGACGTAGCTGTGACAACCGATAATAAAATGACGTCAAAATTCGGAGGTAATATCAGTAAAAGTTGGGCACCATAATAACACAAACAGGATTGACAGCCGAGTGCTACGAGCGCCACACGGCGACCATTTCGGGAACTTTTTGGACAAGGTGGTATTTCATTTCACATTATTGATATAACTATTATTCAATTCGAAACTTAGTTCGTTGAATCTTTTTTCCTTGTGTGAAATCTAATACTTAGTGTTTTGTTTAGATTTAAATATAAATTATTATGTGAAAATCAGTTATGCAGCCTGGTTAGTGTAACATCTATATTGTCCTTTGTTTCTCAGAAGAACCAGAAGCTACAATTGAGGTATCATCTGCGAACAAAGTTATCAATGCTTCAGTACAAAATTAGATAATTCGTTTACATAAAGCAAAAATAAAACAGGGCTAAAATCGTCCCCTGTGGGACATCCATGAAACATTCTTCAGTCCCAGAATTAACTTCAACCCTAGTACCACTATGGTTTGAATCGGTGATAGCTACATACTGCTTTCTGTTTGTGAGGAAGGTCCTCAATCATTCTAAAGGTTGTTTTTTCATGCCATAACACGCTAGCCTTTTCAGAAGAATATCATGTTCGACACAGTCCTCTGCATCAACGAAATAAAAATATGGATAGCAGAGCTTGTGGATTTACTACCGTGAATAACATGCTGTTGCTCGTTGATTAGCTTGTTTTCCTCAACAAACTTCAGTTGTCGATCAAAAAATTCATATTCCAGTAATTTAGAAAAAGAGGAGCACAAAGT
The DNA here is from genome assembly GCA_963669975.1 of Acanthoscelides obtectus. Lineage (NCBI taxonomy): Eukaryota > Metazoa > Arthropoda > Insecta > Coleoptera > Chrysomelidae > Acanthoscelides > Acanthoscelides obtectus. The sequence continues at coordinate 44,351,496 of CAVLJG010000001.1, forward strand.
AAGAGGTATATAATTCTCCACTAAATGCACGTCATCTTTTTTATATAAAGTTAAAATCTTTCTAATTATCAATATATCGGTAAACTTTACACTACAAAAAGTTAAATTAATTAAAAAAGTCATAGAGTAAAGAATCTCAGGCAGAACTTCGAGTATCAAAAAGTGGGCACCTTATCAGGACCAGGAGATTTTTTATTTTTAGGTATCTCAATGATAAGCTTGTAAAATTCTTCCTCTATATAAAAAGGAACTAAATGAAATATATTTTCCTTGATATGACTGGATATGATATTGGTTTTCTGGATTTTGGAAGTTACATCTCTTGCAGCGTTTTTGAAAAATCTTTTGAATGAATGGCTATATTGTCCGTGCAGTCAGAAAAGGTATCCATATCACCCACCTTTACTGAAAAATTTTTAATGATATTCCAATCACACGAAAATAGAATGTTAGATTTATTCATCTTCTGTTGGAAAAAATTTAGTTCTTGCCCACTTTATTAATTTTTGATGCTCTCTTTTTGCATTTAAATACAGTTCTTTAACATAAATTCCACATTGATTTCTGTTATTTGGAAGAGCAGCTTGAGGGGGTTACTTTATTGTCTAATGATGTCACTAAACCACTCCGTGTCATTAGTTTTCTTGTCTCGCTCCAAAATCGGATAGTAATTCTCGAAATAAAAATTGAAAATGCCCACGAAGTATGAAAATGCAGCATCTATGTCTCTTGTACCATACATATATGAACACCCCTCACTTCCAAGAGCTAGTTTAAAATCTCTCACTGAATCAGAATTAAAATTTCGAGAATAGAATGATGTGCATTTAACACCTACATAAACATTTAAATCAGCAGAAACAATCTTATACATCCATAAATATTTACTGTTTGGTAAGATTCTTGGGCCGGTGTCATTGTTGGTCCATACTTTTTCGAAGACAATGTCATCTAAGCCACCACTGTCAATGGCGAGAGCTGCAGCTCAGCGAAAATCAATTTATTTTGGCCCAAATTGAACCACATGGAAGTCCCAAGTCAATGTCAATAAGCCCCAATTCAATGTGTTCATTGAACTTTCTGTTGCCCCTGTAGAGAAACTTGACATATTTCTTATGCTAATTATGTTGAAATCTTATTTTATATTATACTCATATGTCTTTGACCTATTCTTATTCCATATCAGTTTGCTTAAAACTGCAACAAGTTCAATCAGATAATTGATAAGAAATTTCTGTTTATATCGCACGTTAACTTATAACTAGTAATAAACATTGTTCATTCTGGAGTCTGTACTATGTAGTCGGTTTATAAGCAAAATGGAAATATACGATACTTGCTTCCAGTTGATGAAAATGTTGAATAACTAAAATTAGACATGCACTAGCAAAATTATTCTTAGAAGTAATATTCCCAATATTTAATACGTGTTTGTTACGTTTTATTCCTCGATGTGGTTGAATTTCTTAAAAAGATATTTTGATAACTGTTTTGACATTCCCAAATATTAAACAACATTCATGTGCGAAAAAATGAGGAACTCTAACGTTCATCTTTTTAAACTAACAGTTTTGTTCGTCTTTTGAAACGCAACAGTTTCTAAATACCTTTCAGGAAACTTCCAGAATTGAACTAAAGGAGTATTCCTGCATTCAAAAAATAAACAGAGAAACAGCTGTAACAAATTCTCATAGCTGGCATTATAGTACTCGTATCCTTTAGAAGAAACTTTTCATTTTTTGAAGCAATCATGATGCGGTACTATAATTCTACTAGTTACAAATAATAGATGTTATTGTACGTATATTTGAGTATTGATATTTATCTGCTGAGAGATTGTATCAAAACTGACATGTCAATAAACTGTATATGGCGCAAGATTGCAAATAACGTTGTATCTGCTTTATAGAAAAGTACCTTCTCATTAATTATTCTCTGCAGTTGGTTCAACAACATTCAACATGAAGATGATAGTTGCCGTCGTTTTAGTCGCCATAATCTATATTCAGGTACGTTCAAAAAATTACATGTAAGACTCACGAAACAAGAATAAACCTTATTGAAAACGTTTAACCAGCAAATATTGTTATAACTGAAGAGATCCCCTTTTGCAATAAGCTGTAAAAGTATTCAATATTTTCGACGGTTCTAATAATATTTTGACAATGTCTTAAAATAATATTAGTCACCGGAGAATTTATAGAAAGATAAATTTGGGATCTTGAAACTATTGATATTTCCATAATACCTTTTCATTAAATTTGTAAATACATATTTTTTTAGGTAACTGACTGTAAAGCATGCCATGAAAGGTTTAAAAAATGCCAGTCAAAAAATTGTATACCTGAAACGCACATACCTTGTGCTCCAGAAAAAGCTATTTACAAAAAGTGTGTTCCACCAAAATGCTTCCCGGAAAGGCCCCGTGGAAAACTTGTACCCAAGAAATGTCTATCTGGAAAGTGTGGTTCTTGTATTCCGGACAACTGCATTTTACCATAAGAGTATTAAAACTTGTGAGAAAACGATCTTTCCAATGTCCATTATCTGTCGGTAGTCAGAGCTAAATAAATATTCGTATCCACTTATGCATTTCCACTTATTTTTACACTGACGTTACTTTTTTTTATTCATTTTTGAGTTTATGTCTTGCCAGCTATTTTGCTTTCAGTGTTTTCCAACAGTACGAAGGTCGCCCTCGTAGTAACGTATGTCCTTAAAGTTTTGGGACAAAATATTTATCGGATTTTATTTTCAATGGAGAAATTTATGTGAACATTAACTAGTTATCATAAATTACAACTCAATACTTAACTAAAATATACTATCGAGTTATGTGGGGTGGCCCATTCTGCTCTGCGAGACGCAAATTTCTTCGAATGTCTCTCATGAGGTCCTGGACGGAATTCAGATCAATTGCTCTGTTTTCCGTAAATTCGCCGTCTTAATTGTTCTTCATCTTAAGCTTCCTAGCCTCTATGATAAACCTTTCTATACAGTAAAGCCCAAAAAATCTCTATTGAGCGAGTCTGCGGCAAGTTTGCAGGATTACAGTTTTTGCGAACAAAAGGCATGTTTGGGTATCACTTGAGTAATGGCATGACGCTAGGTCTTGCCAAAACATGATATGGTCATTAGCATGACGTTCGTGGACAAACTGAAGCAATTTGTAAAGGAAGTTATCAATTTAGCTCTGACTATTCAAACCTTTACCCCTCACTCTTCCCACAAGAGGCTGAGATACGGCCCCTGTTAGAACTTGCGCACCAGACAAGGGTTTTATCTCCAAATGTCAACTAACAGTAAAGCAGGTAAACAAACTTTTGTTTGCAAACGCAACTTGATATTATTAGGTGTTTGTTAAAATTAAAGCCAATGAATTTTTGTGCCAAAACTTTTAGGACATACCTACGTTAAATAACAATCGATTATTGATTAGCTGTGCACAGGGATTCTTTATTCACAAAAAAATACCAGGTTAAATGTATCCAGCTCTTGGAGTAGTAGTATGTATACTATTTCGCAAATATTGAATTTTTGCCGGCGTACTTAATAGACTTGTAACCACTTTGTGTACATTTGTTGACATGAAAATGTATTGGATAAACAAATGCGTGATTTATACATAATTACTGGTAGTAAATTGTTTTTAACTGGAAAATTATGCATTGCTCGTAAACAAGTAAATGCGTTTATTGATCGATTTTACTCAAATGATATGTATATTTAATCAGAATAATTAATTTAATGAATTTGTTTTACGAGTTATAAAAGGAGATTTTATTGGCTATGCCAGTAAATACAGAATATTTCAGTTACTTCTCTTCCATACCACGAATTGCAAATACTCCTTTTTTCCAACACTTAGCTGAAAGTGGATACAAACAATTTATCTCAACAATAAAAAATGCATTTTGTTTCATGATTTTAAGAATTTCTGCTGCCTAAAAGCTTGTTTATTAGGTATATCAATTACCAGTAGATGGCTCGTGGAGTAGTACAGTGTTGGTACTACTAAATTGGACTAGATTGGTCAAGTAGTTTTTAAATTTCTACTTGTTTTTCCCAAAGCACCTGTTTTCCGGCCATCACTACCAGTTTATTGAGCAATACATATGGTTAGTTCAAAGGACATTTTATAGCTAAATACACTAGTTTACCTTGCCGATATGAATCGCAAACCGTTCCGGAAGATAAATGTTATTTTTATGCAAAAACGATGGGTTACGTTTTTTCTTCTAAACAAATTCAAACATTTCGTATTTGTGAGTAATTCGCAAAAAACGATGATATACACATTCACTTTATTTTAAAATGTGTATAGTAACGTATGTTTTCCGAATATCGTAGCGCATTTGTTCAATTACTCACAAATACGAAATGTTTGAATTTGTTTAGAAGAAAAAGACGTAACCTTTGTTTTTCGCAAAAAAATAACATTTATATTTCGGAATGGTTTGTGATTCATATCAGCAAGGTAAACGCGTGTATTTTCATATTAAACGCTCTTTGAACGAACCCTATATTGCTCAATAAACTAGTTGTGATGGCCGGAACACAGGTGTTTTGGGATAAGCAATTAGAAATTCTCAGAAAACTACTTAACCAATATACTCCAATTTTGTTGTTGTTATTTAGAAGTATGAATCCTACGGATTTGAGGAATTTTAAGTATCTGCGAGAAACTATCGTTGCATTAGCAACAAGTGCCAAAACCTCCAGTTTGCCTCGGTTTTCTGCCATAACTTTTTTGCTATTAGTCGGATCTTTTTACGTGTGGTCTCATTTTGTACGTCTCACACTTTCGATTGAACCCCAAAATTCATGTTTTCTCATTCTTTGTTGTCAAATAAAAAACTCCCACAAAAATTGGTGTGCGTAATGTTTTAAATACCCCCTTAACAACTTGCACCAATAAAACCAGAAATTTGCCAATATGATTAGACTACTGGTTGTGTTTTCTTTAGGACTGCGCACTTCTCTAGTCATAAAAGTACTTGACAGCCAACCCCATTTGAGTGATGTAGACCTGATGCCTTTTAAAGTATCATATTTCACTCTGGGTGGCGGCAAAACGGTGCGGCGTTAGACAGATACATTCCATTTACGTATTTTTTCACTAAATACATAAGCTGGACCACCTTTTAGCAGGTAGTTCACCAGAAATTTTTTTAGACAGATGGAATCCTGCCATAACCGCAGGTTAAGTATATGATAGGTGGCTATGATTCTGCAAATGAAAATTTTGTCCGTTAAATAAGTTAGATGCGGAAATAGAACTTAAAAACATTATTTTGTAGAACTAATGAGTGTGCTTAGAGCTATATGTAGTACTTAATGGGCTAAGAATTTGATCCGACTTCGGGCGTATGAACGATTAGCTTTTGAAGAATTTGGGGAAGTATTGCAATAACTCAGCCGAAGGTTGGCTTCTAAAGCTACCACTGTCTTTGTTTTTTAGGTTTTACATTTCTGGTTGCGATTATTTCTGGTATAATTTGTAAGTTGCTGCACCTTATTGCTGTGATATTTTTAAAACGGCTAAGCATATAAAAATGTCAAGAGGTGTCTGAACTAATTGATATTATCTCTGAATATCTTAGCATTAGCTAGTTTTCGGCCTAATACAATTTTGATCAAATAAACAAAATTCAAGACTTTTTTTATGTATATAAAATATCTAAAGGACTTGAGCACAAACGGATCTTACAGCAATCTTCTGCTGGCCACAGTGAAGGTCAGTTTTAGGTGAGATTTGTAAAAAGTCATTCAGCTTATGAAGTAAGTAATCAGGAATCTGACATTTAACTGTTATGCTCGTAAGTTTTTGGGATCGCTGATACCGAGTGTGAGGTCATTTTGTCTGAATCAGGTCATTTGAAAGGCGTTTCGATATCATTTCATGGTCGAATTGAGAAAGTCGGGAAATTGAATCTATTAGACGAAGATTTTTGGGGTCAGTGAGCCTGAATCTCTGAGGTCATTTTGTCCATACCAGATCATTTAAAGGTAGTTTCCATAGGATGCACTAAAAAGTCTAAGGGCGGGCTAAGGAAACATAGTAATGTGACCTCGAAAAACAGAAAAACTGACCGCAGATTCGGCCTCAGCGATCCAAAAATTCTATAAATACGAACGATGGGCTTTGGTCTTCATGATGCCTCCCTGCGATAAGCCTTCGGCCTCCCATCTTAACCGTGTTTACCTAGGGTGTAGAGATTGTGTAACATCTTGCCTGATGAGGCATTTCCCAGTTCTGCTAACCTTAGACAAATCAAAAATCGGATTAACAAAGAGCCTTAAAGCTCCTTACACCAGCTGCGATTCCCCGGTATTCAGGCTTCTGCTGCACGGCAGCTTTGGTATAAAACAAATACTTCTTGGTGTGTTCCTTGCCATATCCGCCTGCCATTCTAAGAAATATTTATAGGTTTCCTTTTCTTCCTCCAAGAGAAGCTTACGGTTATCGACAACGATTGATCAATGATGCAACTGCATACTAGAAGTTCCAGAAGTTTCACCAGTGCGCAGTGCTTTGATTATTTTTATTTATTGCAACTAAATATGTTCCATTTCCCAAAAGATAACATATGGCCCTGCTGGATGCTGCAACACGTTAAAAAGAGTATCGCATATCAGAAGGTTAGGAAATAACGATACATCATTATAATGAATGACCATGATAGTTGTAAATAGCTGCGGACGTCGACGGACATTCTTGTTAGAAGAAGAAAAATAATGACTGCACGTCCAAGACAACATTAATTCTGTTTAAGGATGACGAATCTGAGGTATATTTGACAGGATAATTGACGAAAGAGGATTTTGATAGTTCCGAACGCTTGTAATGAGTGGGTTTAGTCTATAATAGACCTATCTATACAATATCTGTCCTGTTTCGATGTCTGTATTGTTGTTGATGAAAGATCATGGGTTGAAGCGTGTGAGAAAATATTCCCGGAATGAGACAAACGGCTTTATAACACTTTGTTCAGAGACTTCGTAGATTTTTTTGATCAATAGTGACTTCAAAAGTACCAGTGACGCAATCCCAAAACATGGTGTTTAATCGGAAATGAAAGAAAATATAACTAGACATAGACCGATATTTGTATAAAGTTGTTAACAGATACACAGTGCAATGCTTCAAACGTCCTTGGACATGGCAAACTTGACAGATTCACTAAATTTTACCAAAGTACCTCATCAACATGTTTTCGAGATCCTTGATAACGAGCACGATACCCATTTTAGTCTAATCATATGAGACGAAAATACCCCTGGCTTGCAAAATAATTGTAAAGTTTGGTTTCATTGCTGCAAGTTATTCAAGGGGGTACTCAAAACATGGACGCATACAATGGGTACACCAATTTTTGTGGGAAAACTTTTTATTCGTCAACAAAGAACGGAAAAACGTGTTTTTTGGGATTCAATCGAAAATGTTTACAGGAACGAAAAAACTCTTCATATAAGATTTTCAGGTAAAAAATGAGACCAACAAAATGAGACCACCCGTAAAAAGATCCGACTAATAGCAAAAAAGTTATGGCCGAAAAGCGAGGCAAGCTGCATATTTTGGCACTTGTTTGTAATGCGACGTTGGTTTCTCGCAGATATTTGAAATTCGTCAAATTCGTAGAATTCGTACTTATAACTACAACAAAATTGGAGTAGATTGGTCAAATGGTTTTTGAGAATTTCTAATTGTTTATCCCAAAATACCTGTTTTCCGGCCATCACTACTAGGTTATTGAGCAATGTGCAGCGTTAGTTCAAAGGGCATTCTATAGCAAAAGACAATAGTTTACCTTGCCGATAAGAATCTCAGACCATTTCGGACGATAAATGTTTATGCAAAAAAGCATGGGTTACGTTTTTTCTTCTAAGCAAACTCAAACATATCGTATTTGTGAGTAATGCCCAACAAAAGGTGATAGACACATTAGCTTTGTTTTAAAATATGTTTAGTAACGTATGCTTTTCGAATATCGTAGCGAATTTGTTCAATTGCTCACAAATAGGAAGTGTTTGAATGTGTTCAGAAGAAAAAAATAACCTATGTTTTTCGCATAAAAATAAAATTTATGTTTCGGAATGGTTTGTGATTCATATTGGCAAGATAAACTCGTGAATATTGCTATTAAAACAGGTGTTTTGGGAATAGACAATTAGAGAGTCTCAAAAAACTACTTGACCAATATACTCCAATTTTGTTGTTATTTAGAAGAATGAATCCTACGGATTTGAAGAATTTCAAGTAGTTGCGTGAAATTATCATCGCATTACTAGCAACAAGCACCAAAACCTGCATTTTGCCTCGCTTTTCGGCCATAATATTTTTGCTATTAGTCGGATCTTTTCACGTGTGATCTCATTTTGTAGGTCTCATAAATACATGAAAATATTACTTGAAAAGTTTTTTCGTTCCTGTCAAGACTTTCGATTGAATCCAAAAAAACACGTTTTTCCGTTCCTTGATGTCAAATAAAAAGGTTTCCCTCAAAAATTGGTGCACCCATATGCGTCCATGTTTTAAATACCCTCTTGAACGACTTGCACCGATAAAAACAGACTTTACAATTATATAGGGGAAATTTGCTAATATAATTAAACTATTTGTAAGCATGGCAAAATGGCTGATCCAATGTGCCGGACATGTTTATAAAAAATGCTTAGAATTCCACGCCAATTCCAGTTTTGTTTGTTGGCTTGGTCGCTGATAAGGAATTTGATATCGATTTTTGGAAAATAAAAATGGTGGATCCAGCAGTTCCTTTCGCTCAAATTCCAGTTGTTTTCTCCGTTTTTGGGGTCGCTGGTATCGAATCTTTCGAAATCATAATGGCGGAAGTAGCAGTCAGTGACATATTTCTTAACTGGGTTCCTGGTAAACATACTACAATTCGAAATAGAGCGGACTCTGATGGACGTTTTTTCTAAACTCTTTTTGAATTTATTATTTCACTATGAATAACTGAAAAAGTATCAATTATATATTTTTGCCGTCTAGTGTCACGTGACGATTGGCAAGTGATATGGCTCCGTAATCCATTTTGTCACAACTAAGAGATAATTTGTGCGAATAAAAGCGCCATACACTTTCTGACTCAATTTCACCCCTGTTCATTTGCTGGATCGACTTTAAGATCATTAATGCATTTGCTAAAAGGGGGAAATAGTTTTCCCACGGGTGAGGCAATGAATACATGAATTCATAGCACGCCAACAACGGAAGTAGGAATTGCATTTAAACAGTGTGAACTTAGTGTCGGAAAAGTTTTATTTTTATCAGTGATTAACGTATCGTTTTATTGAGT